>JAKSZT010020697.1:2159729-2295411 GCA_026826555.1 Tolypeutes matacus
AAAGAAAGAAAGAAAGAAAGAAAGAAAGAAAGAAAGAAAGAAAGAAAACAAAGGTGGGGGAAGAGGAAAGGAAAGCAAGAGACAGCAATAAAACAAAGAAAAACCAAACACGACACAAGCAAGCAGTCAAACAAAGCTATGAAAGAACAGTGTTCCTTCTTGGGCCCTTGTGCAACCTCTCAGCCTCCTTGTGTTCATCAATCAATTGCCTTGAAAGGTTCTATCTGCAGGTTTTTTTATTTTTTAAAGTGACTGTCTCCTTTTTTTTTTTTTTGGCAAAATAAGGGACCCAATAAAACCCTCTTCTAGGCCACCCCCTTCACCGAGGGGACCTAACTAGGCTTGTGGAAACTAATCAAGCACTTCCCACTTTCTAGCCTCCCCAGGGGAGCTGAATCTCTGATGCTAGTGAGTGTAGAAAGATAAAATTGGCTGACTCCACCCCCTCTAGAGCAAAGCCTCAGAATCACATGAGCTGTTGGGTAAATCAGGCTTCCTCAGTAGATTTGCCTCTCCCCTCAGCCTGGTGCTGCTTCAAGCTGGCTTATCTGCTCCCCAAAGCTATGAGAGAGTTCAGGCAAACAAATCCACAGAAAGGAAACCTCTCTCGACCTTCTGTCAGAACGCTCCCACCCTCAAAGAATGCTCCCTCTCACCAGGTTGCCAGCATGGGTTGGGAAATATCCCTGGGTAGCTAAGTAAATCAACATTCCTTGGCAGATTCACCACTTCCCTCAGCCTCGTGCTATCAAGCCAGCTATTTTGTTCCCCAAAGTTGCAAGGGATTCCAGGCAGCCAAATCCACAGAAAGGAAACCCCTCTCAACCCTCCACCAGAATCCTCCCACCCTAGGAGAATGTTCCCTCTCACCAGGCTGCAGGTGGGAGCTGTGGCTCAAAGCAGCCTTTTTCCCTGAGGGTGGGGCTCACCCATCTGTGTTAACCACCACAGGCAGGGGAGAAACTCATGAATTTCTCCTTAGCAATCTGTGCCATCCAGCTCCCTCCAGAGTCATGTTCCCAAGGTTTTCACTTCTTGTGCCCCCAGCACAGACCCCTGGGCAGGACACTGTCCCAAATAAGCCATTCTCAGAGAGTGAGTCAGTGAGTGCCCTCCTAAACTGATGCCATCTTGCCTCTCAGTTACTATTTCTTAACACCCAACCAAGCCCTTTTGACTTACACATATCAGCAATAATTTCCTCATAAATGAATCTTGCTGTCTTCACCAGTGATCTCCCTACAAATAAATCTTTATTTGGAGCCAAAGAATTGAACTATAACCACATTTTGATAACTTTCTTTTTCCTTGTATTCATTTTTCACAAAATATACAACCACTTAGGAAAACTGGTTAATCCCCATCCCACAGAGTCATTTACAAATAGAGGTTTTAAGGTGCATAACCCAAATGTAGCAAAATAGAAATTAGCAGTCAAAGAATGTGGTGTAATTAAAGACTAAGAATCAAAGAAGTCTAGATAATGATCTTCACTTCTGCCACTATGTAGCTATATGCTTCAGGCAAACCACTTTGCTCCTGTAGGTCCTGATTATAAAATGCAGAGGTTGGCATAATCTTTAAAGTTCCTAAAATTTGCTTCTAAGATTTCAGGGTAATTCAGGAAGTAGCAAAGCATACTTTCCTGTTACATTATAGGTACCAAATTGCAAATGTTTTTTAAAAAAATGATTGAGAAAAGCATAGAAAGATGGCATCTGTTTTGGTGGGCACTCATTTCTCTTGCAGAGGACAGCTCACTGGGTACAGGATCCTGCCCAGGTGGTCTGTTCTGGGAGCCTGCAGAGCAAGAAACTTGGCGACACTGATCTGGAGGGAGAAGGACAGTGAGGTGGAATGCTCAGTATAAAATCATGAGTTTTTTTCCCCAGCTGGAAATCATGGATGGGGATGGCTTAGCCCCACCCTCCCAGCAACCTGGTGAGAGGGAGCACTCTCCAAGAATGGGAGGGTCCTGGCAAAGGGTGAGAGGGTTTTTTCTGTCATTTTGGCTGCCTGGACCCCCTTGCAGCTTTTTGGGAACAAATCAGCTTGCTAGAAGTGGTGTCGGGCTGAGGGGAGAGGCGAATCTGCTGAGGAAGCCTGATTTACCTAACAGCCATGGGACACAGAAGCTTAGTTCTAGAGGGAGCAGAGCCAACCAATTTTATAATTCTGCCCTGAGTATAATAATCTCAGCTCCCCCAGGGGTTCAGGCACTGGGAAGTGTTTGATAAGTTTCCATGAGCCTATTTAGGGTCCCCTCAGCATGGTTGTTTCAGATGAGGCCTTCTTTTGAGTCCCTTCATTCTATAAAAAAAAAAAATTTAACTTAATTTAACTGCTAAAACCTACCTCAAAACCTGCAGACAGAAGGCTGCAGGGTAACTGATTGGTGAAAGCAGACCAAGAGGCTCGACAAGGGCCCAAGAAGGAATGCTACTCTTCATTTGCTTTGTTTGACTGCATGCTTAGGTGGTTTTTTTTTTTGTTTGTTTGTTTGTTTCTTGTTTTTCTTTCCTCTTTCCTCCCTACTCCCCACTTTTTAAAAAGTAGGTGCTGCTAGCTTGTTTCTTCTTTGATGTGCTTCTTCTTCCTTGATTTTCCATTCTCTGTGTATAGTGATATTGTCTACCAATGCTATCTCTTTTCCTTCCTTCATCATTCCACCTGCTGTTTCCTGTTGCAGTTCTTACATTCCACTTTTTTCATTAGTCCTCAATTTCATTGTCTATTCCATTTTCTTTTCTTTCTTTTTTCTATTAACTTTTTTCTTTCAGTCCTTTCTTTACTCTTTCCCTCTCTCCTCATCATTCTGGACTTTTAAATCATTCTATATATTTTTCTCTATTTGGTTTCACATTCCATTGTAAGTACTCCACTTTTTCCCCCCTATTAGTCTACATTGCCTACATGATATTCATTTACTAAGTGTGATACAGCCACTCTTCTAACTTTTATCAATATTACTATTATCCTTTGTCCCTTCTAACCTATTTCCATTCCTCTGGCCCTAATCTTTTCCTTGAAGGGAACATAGAAAAAAGCAAGGAAATACAACAAGAACAACAAAGTGTCAAAGAGTACACTTAACACACACACAGAACCACCAGCTAAATAAAACTCCAGAGCAGAGAGAGAAGCTAATCAACTGAATAAATCTATCAAAATAAAATGATGACCAGAGGGCAACAAAAAACTACAAACCCTACTGAGAAACAGGAAGACATGGACCATTCCAATGAACAAATTAAAAACCAGGAAGATGTGTAGAACATTGAACAACTAATCAAAGCTGTCCAAACAATATCATAGACCAACTTAATGAAGTGAAGTAAGAGATTAAGGCTATTAAGAAGACACTGGAAGAACATACTGAAGAAATTGTAAACATACATAAAAAGATAACAGATATGATGGTGATGAATGGCACAATCCAAGAAATCAAAAAGACACTGGATTCACATAACAGCAGATTTGAACAGGCAGAAGAAAGGATTAGTGATGTGGAAGACAATACATCTGAAATCAAACAGATAGTAGAACAGATAGATAAATAGAAAGAAAAAATCAAGCAGGGACTCAGGGAATTAACTGACAACACAAAATGCACAAACATATGTATTATGGGCATTCCAGAAGGAGAAGAGAAGGGAAAGGGAACAGAAGGAGTGTTGAAGGAAATAATGGCTGAAAACTTCCCAACCCTATTGAGGGAGATTGATGTACATATCCAGGAAGCACAGCGCAAACCAAACAGTATAAATCACCACAGGTCTGATCCAATGCACAAAATTATCAAAATGTCCAATGCTCAAGACAAAGAGAAAATACTCAAGGCAGCAAGACAAAAGAGAACCATCACATACAAGGGAAGCACATTAAGGTTAAGTGCTGATTTCTCATCTGAAACCATGGAGGCAAGAAGACAATGGTATGACATTGTCAAGGTACTAAAAGAAAAAAACTTCAAGCCTTGAATTCTCTATCCAGCAAAGCTGACATTAAAAAATGATGGAGAGTTCAAAATATTCACAGATAAACAGAAATTAAGAGAATATGCCAATAAGAAACCTGTACTTTAAGAAATACTAAAGGAAGTTCTACAGGTTGAAAGGAAAAAACTGGAGAGAGAGAGCTGGAGAAGAGTGTAAGAACAACTAAAAAGAGAAATAAAAACAACATATGACATACATAAACCCAAAGAAAATATAGCTGATGTAAGAACTCGCTGAAGTTAATAACACTGAATGTTAATGTATTAAACTCACCAGTTAGGAGACACAGATTGGCAGAATGGGTAAGGAAATATGACCCATCTATATGTTGTCTACAAGAAACCCACCTTAGAACCAGGGATTCATGGAGGCTGAAAGTGAATGGCTGGGAAACAATTTTACAAACAGTAACCAAAAAGGGGCAGGAGTAGCAATATTAATATCAGACAAAATAGACTTTAAATGCAAAAGTATTGTAAGAGACAAAGATGGACACTATATATTAGTAAAAGCGGTAATCTTTCAAGAAGAGAGAATAATCATAAACATTTATGCATCTAATCAGGGTGCCTGAAAATGCCTGAGGGGAACACTGGATAAACTAAGTGGAGAAAAAAATGCCTCTACAATTTTATAGGAGACTTTAATAAACCATTATCCCCATTAGACAGAACATCTAGACAGAGAATCAATAACAAAACAGAGACTAAGAATAATACATTAGAGGACATGGATCTAATAAACATATACACGATGCTACATCCAAATACAGCCATTATACATTCTTCTCAACTGCACATGTATCATACTCCAAGATAGACCAAATGCTAGGCCACAGAACGACTCTCAATGAATTCAGAAAGATTGAGATTATACATAGTAATTTCTCTGACCACAGTGGACTAAATTGGAAATCACTAAGGGCCAGAGAACCAGATTAGGCACAAAGATATGGAAGCTAAAAACACACTCTTAGACAAACAGTGGGTCAAGGAGGAAATCTCAAAAGAAATAGGAAACAACCTCGAATCGAATGAAAATGACAACACAATATATTAAAACCTATGGGATTCAGCCAAAGCTGTAATGAGAGGAATATTCATAGCCATAAATGTATATATTAAAAAAGAAGAAAGGGCTAAAATTAAAGACCTAAATGCACACTTGGATTAATTGAAAAACAACAACCAAATAACCCCAGAGAAAGTAGAAAGAAAGAAATAACAAACATTAGAGCAGAATTCAATGAAATAGAAAATAAGAAAGCACAAGAAAAATAAACAAAACCCAAAGCTAGTTCTTTGAGAATATCAGTAATATTGAGAAACCCTTACCCAGACTAGCAATGAAAAAGAATGTGTATATTCAAATACAGAACATAAAGAATGAGAAAGGGGATATCACTACTGACCCCACTGAAATAAAAATTATCATAAGATGATACTTTGAAAAACTATATGCCAACAAGAATGGTAATTTAGAGGAAATGGAAAATTCCTAGAAATTCACAAACAGCCTACATTGGTGAAAGAAGAAATTGATGAACTCAACAGTGCAATTACAAGTAAAGAGATAGACTCAGTCATCAAAAACTTCCCAACTAGGAAAAGCCCAGGACCAGATGGCTTCACAGGTGAATTGTACCAAATATTCTGGAAAGAGATAATGCCAATTCTGCTTAAGCTCTTCCAAAAAATAAAAGTAGAAAGAACATTGCCTAACTGTTTCTATGATGCCAACATTACCCTAACTCCAAAGCAAGATGAAGATACCACAAGAAACGAAAATTACAGACCAATTTCTCTAATGAACACAGATGCTAAAATCCTCAACAAAATACTTGCTAATCACATTCAACAACATATCAAAAGGATTATACACCATGACCAAGTGGGTTTCATCCTGGGTATGCAAGGATGGTTCAACATAAGTAAATTAATCAGTGTAATATACCACATAAACAGATTGAAAGTAAAATATCACAAGATCATCTCTATAGATTCAGAAAAAGCATTTGACAAAATACAGGACCCTTTCCTGATAAAAACACTGCAAAAGATAGGAATAGAAGGAAACTTTCTGAACATGATAAAGGGTATATATGAAAAACCCAAATCTAACATCATCTTCAATGGTGAAATCCTAAAGGCCTTCCTTTGAGAATGGTAACAAGACAAGGGTGCCCATTATCACCATTAGTATTTAACATTGTCTTACATATACTTACTTGAGCATTGAGGCAAGAAAAAGATATAAAAGGCATACAACTTGGAAAAGAAGACTTAGAAATTTCATTATTTGCAGATGGCATGATCCTATACATAGAAAGCCCTGAGAAATCTGCAACAAAGTTTCTAAAACTTATAAAGGAGTTCAGTAACATCACAGGCTATAAGATCAATGCTCAAAAATCAGTAGCATATCTATTCACCAATAATGAGCAATCTGAGTAGGAAATCAAGGAAAAAATACCATTTACAATAGTAACTTAAAGAATCAAATACCTAGGAATAAATTTAACTAAAGATGTAAAGGACTTATATACAGAAAACTACCCAACACTGTTAAAGGAAATCAAAGAAGACTTAAATAAATGGAAGAATATTCCATGTTCATGGATAGGAAGACTAAACCTCATGCAGATGTCTAATCTACCAAAAATTATCTACAGATTTAATGCAATTCCAATAAAAATCAACACTGTATTTTTTAAGGAATTGGAAAAACTAACTATAAAATTTATTTTGAATGGTAGGAGGCTCCAAATCACCCAAGACATTGAAAAAGAAAAATGAAGTTGGAGGTATAACATTATCTGACTTTAAAATATAATACAAAGCTACAGTGCTCAAAACCACATGGTATTGGCACAAGGATAGACACATTGACCAATGCATCTGAATTGAGAGTTTTGATATAAACCCATGCAAATACAGCCTGCTGATATTCAACAAGGCCACCAATCCCACTCAGTTGGGAGAGAATGGCCTCTTCAACAAATGGTGCATGGAGAACTGTATATCCATACCCAAAATAATGAGTAAGAAACACCATCTCACACCTTATACAAAAGTCAACTCAAGATGGATCAAATATCTAAATAAAAAAGCCAAGACCATAAAGACCTTGGAAGATAATGTAGGAGAACATCTACAAGACCTTGTAATAAGAAATGGCTTCATGAACTTCACACCCAAAGCATGAGCATCAAAAGAAAAATAGATAAATAGGATCTCCTCAAAATTAAAATCTTTTGCGCCTCAAAGGACATTATCAAGAAAATAAAAAGGCCACCTACCCAATGGGAGAAAATATTTAGCAACCATATATCTTATAGGAACCTAATATCCTGAATATATAAAGAAATCTCACAACTTGATAATAAGAAGACTAACAACCCATTTAAAAAATGGTCCAGTGACCTGAAAAGACACTTCTCCAAGAAAGAAATACAAATGGCTAAAAAAGCACATGAAAAAATGCCTGACATCTCTTGTTATTAGTGAAATGCAAATCAAGACTACATTGATATATGATCTTACACCCATTAGAATGGTGGCTATTTAAAAAAACAGCAGACTAAAGTGTTGGAGAGAATGTGCAGGAATGGGAAACTTCATCCACTGCTGGTGGGATTGTGGAATGGTTTAGTCACTGTGGAGGACAGTTTAGTGATTCCTCAAAAAACTAAATATAGATCTTCCATATGATACAGTGATTCCACTGCTGGGTATATACCCATAAGTACTGAAAGCAAAGACACAAACAGATATATGCACACCAATGTTCACAGTGGCATTGTTCACTATTGCCAAAAGTTGGAATCAATCCATGTGACTATCAAATGAAGAATGGATAAACAAAATGTGGTACATTCATACAATGGAATATTACTCTGGTGTAAGAAAGAATAAAGTGCTAACACACAGGATAACATGGATAAATCTGGAAGACCTCATGTTGAGTGAAGCAAGCCAGGCATTGAAGGATGACCAGTACATGACCTCACTGATATGAATTAATGAAATTGAGCAGTCTCTGAGAACTAATGTCTGAAATATTGGTGTACAAGAAAGAGAAAGAGAAGAGAAAGTTGTGAGCCAACACCCATATGGACGTAATCTATGGTAAAATGATAGAGTGTAGGTGTGTATTGAATGGATAGGACAGGAGAGTAGTGATATATTGGGTTGGGTGGTGCAGGGTTGCAGGTGGGTAGATTGGGAAGGGTGGTTTAGAATACCCAGGATACTGGTGGGAGAAATGGGAGAGAGACCAGGTGAACACTTGGGATTTGTGGGTATGAATTTGAAAGTACAAAGTTGAGAATGCTCTTATGCAATATGACAAGTAAGAGTCACTGATTTAGGGTCTTATTTGTGGGGCATTCTGGGCAGGTTGCACCTGGAGTAGGCTTCTAGGCAGTGTGTGCATGTACATCCTGTCATAATGTATTGTATCAGTGGGTGGAGACCCACACAATGAGAGGGAAGGAGAAGGGCTCCCATCTTTGGGAGGAGTTATTTGCTCAGAAAGGGTCAGGTGGGCATCTCTTAAGAGCAAGGATGGTCCTAATAATGGAGGACAAACCAGTGTGTCATGACCTCTTTTTGCATGTAACTATGAATATTGTCATCCAATGAGTGAAGCCAGGGGGTCATCATGGGCCTTGGGTCGATGGGGGAAATAGATCCAGCAAGGGGTACTTAGTGGTTAGTGAAATGTTTTTCATTACCTTACAGTGATGGACACAGGACATGGTAAAGATCATCAAAATTTATAAAAGTGTACGATCTAAAATGTAAACAATACTGTAAACCATTGACAATGTTTAGTAGCTATGTTTCACTATCTGTATATCAGTTATAACAAGGCACCATCCACATACAAAAAGGTTTTAATATGGGGTCAGGAAAGGGGAAGAAGTTTGGGTAAAAGAGAGTGTCTTGTGTTCTGTGTTACTTTGCTGTGACCTAAAACTTCTTTGAAAATTAAATGAAAAATAGTGAGACATTGGGGAGTGAGAGGGGGAAGGTGCCACAGTATAGACTGAATATCAGATATTGCAGTGATAAAAGGCAAAATGTCAAAAAAATTTTAATTTTTAATTTTTTAAAATTTTTCTCATTTTTTGAATAATGCAATTCTTTTTAGCTTTTTTTTTTAAGTTTTCCTGTATTTTATCTCTTACATTTAAATATCATTATTATTTCATTTTCCTATTAATTGTATTTTGTTATTGTATTGACTTCATTTTTAAAGAAGCTTTGGATCACAAAGCGTTACAACTGGAGCAGAAGAGGATGGTTGGTTGGGAGTGAAAGGGATGGGGGATGCATGGGAAGGAATTCACCTGAACATACATAAAGTGTTTATAAAATTTTTCAAATGCTCACAGGGCATGGTCACATTGGGTGGAGAACCACTCAATAAATGAGAATATATTGAATTCCCATCTTGGAGAGCTCTGCCATATTCTCCAAGGGAGCAGCAACAGTCCCCCAAGTGCAGAGGCAGTTGTGGCAAAGGAGGATGATCCACTGATGGGTTCTTGTTATTGATGACTAGCTTTATGAGTATTTGCTCTTGAAATTGAAACAGCCTATTGTTATAGGGTGCCTAAGGGTTGCCTCCTGAGAGCCTCCTTGTTGCACAAATGTGGCCTCTCTCTAAGCCAAACTCAGAATATGAATGCATTACCTTCCTCCTGGTGTAGGACACAACTCCCAGGGATGAGCCTCCCTTTCAATGAGTGATTACTAACAAGTGCCAATGGGCAATATGACTCTAAAAAGACCTTGAAAGAAAGGAGGGAAAGGTAAAGACAAATGAGTTCATTTGGCTAAGAGACTTCACAGTGAGTCTTGAGATCATCCCAGAGTAAAGCTTATGCACATCTCAATAGAACTTCATAGGCTTCCAATGTAGATATCACCTAGAGGGCTCCTGAGGGCTCTGGAGGCACCCAGGTCCTATATCAGGGCAGATAGCCCCAGAGTTTTGTGCCTTATCAGTGGGCCCTACTTTGGAATTCTTGCTCCTGAGAGTGACAGAGTTGGAGCCAAATATGTCTTCCCTGCACATGGTCCATCTGTCCCTTCTATTCAAACCTATATGTGTTGCCAGAATTTGTAGGTGTACTTCCAGAGACCAGAGTCTTTTGGCTGTTCATATGCCAGCTGGGCCCAGAATCTTGGTGGAGCTGCAACTCCTACTCTACAGCTCAATGGACTCACACTGGAAACCTGGTAGGGAGATGATGATGAACAATGGCCATCCCAGGGAATGGAGAGAGTCTGCAGCTACAAGTAGGATAATCCCATCCATATTATCTATGGGATATAAGCCCCCTCTCACTTGGAGGTGGAGTGGACATCACCATCTCAGACTCCTCAGGATTGGGGAAAGAGCTATGGTCTAGAGTGGACTTACTGGTATTCTGTTATCGACATATTGTGATTCATGCAATGGAAGTAATTACAGCATTAATGTGGAGCCAGTGGCCACTAGACCCTTTGGGGGCAGTGGGGGGGGGAAGCAGTTGTAATACAGTGGCTTTTTCAGGTCTTGGGAATTATCCAAAGTGACATTGCAATGACAGATATAGGCCATTTTATATCATCATATAACATGCAGAACTGTGTGGGAGAGAGCGTAGTCTACAATGTGAACTATGGCCCATGCTTAGTGGCAAAGCCCCAAGATGTGTCTATCTATTGCAGGTGATGTGCCACACTAATGAAGGATGTTTATGTAGGAGGTTGTGGGAGGTGTTGGAAGGTGGGGCCTATGGGAATCCCTAAAATTTTTGTGTAACATTTATGTAATCTAAGTATCTTTAAAAAATTTTTTTAAATAAAAGGATTGAGAAAAGTAACCTTTCTTAGAAAGGAAACTTTTTTAACCAAAAAGACTTCAAGATTTTGTTCATGATCAGAGAGCTAGTAAGTGAAGGGCCGTGAAAACCCTAGTCTGGCTGGCTTCAGGCTCAGCACACAGGTAAGACTTAATAAGAAAGCAGGGAAAAGGAATGAAGGAAAGAAAGACCACATCATGAGTGTCTATAATTCCTTATTAAGCCTGACCCTTGATTTGAGGTGAATGCCTCCTAAAGTTACATTTCCTTGATCTTCCCCAATTAATGTTCTTCCCCATAAATTTATGTCCTTCCCCATAAAGACTTTGCAAACACAGTGGTTTTTGGATCCTTGTTATACTTCTCTGATCTAAATATAGTTTTAATATTTCCTACTGCAAATCTTTGCAAATTCAAATATCTGTTTACTTGCCCCCCAAAAAAAACACTTCAAGATTTGTTCTTACTCAAAGTTCTCACAGAAAAAAAATATATATCATCATTAAAATATTCATACAAATCATAGATAGCAAAGAACTTCCCAATTAAATAACACAGTTTTTTAAGAAGTCTTCCCTCTGCTCTCTGAGTTTGGTTTTAACACTCATATTAAAACAAATAACTTTTCAGTACTAACTTCAAATGGAGGAATTCTTATAGTACTGTACATTTCAAATAGTCTTCATATCTGAACCCTTTAACTCTTCTTGCTTTTATATTCTTTGTTTACAAAGCTAAAAATCATTTTTAATTTTTTCTAACTACAATAATTAGAAAATCAGTTTTCATTTAATTTATTTCATTTAAAATGTTATTGAAGTATATTATTCATACATGAACATACATAAACAATACGTGTATAGTAAAACTTTTGAACTTCCAAAACATATGTGCATAACATTATACTGGGCTTTAATATATCACCCAACCACCAATACCTTGAATCATTGTGAAACATTTATAACATTATGAAAAACATCCTTAAAGTATTACTACTAGCTATAGTCCATATCTTGTATTTGATGTATTTTGCAAATGTAAATACATCAAATGCTCCAAGTAATTTTAGATCTAATTTGCATGGATACTTCTTTACCCCACTTTATGATTTTTGCATATTTACAAATTTTAAATTTTCATACATGTTTTCCTTCTTGGGCTTCAGTATGGTGAATCTGGGACGAAACTGTCCCAACTTACCAACTGAAAGGTTCCAACATTCTGTGTTTTCATTGTCACAATTGCATATGCTTTTCCCCACTCTCTGAATCTATCAGAATTTCTCAGTTGAAATAATCTTGAATTGGTTAAAGATGGTGCAGCATATCTTGATTGAAAAGTTGTATGTCTAGCTAAAATATTCCATGACAAAGTAAAGAACAAAACACTTGCGAACAGTGCAGAAAATGAATGGTTTAAGGAAACTCATCTCAGAAATGATATTTAGGGAAAAAATCATCTCAGAGAAGCCATGGCAAAAACCTGTACTCAGCATCAGGGATGTCAAAAGGAAGATTCTTACTTACTGGACAATGCCCAAACTGTTCCAGAATGAGGGTGTCTCCCTGTAGACCTGAGGATGAAAATTTTGTCCTCAGAGTGGAAGCAGTGATGAAGTCTACAGGGCCTAACAGGGAGGTCTTTGCTGAGAGATCTGAGACACCACTGGGGCAAAAAATGGCAGGCTGGTCAAATTCACCTGACCATAGAATTCTGCACAGGACACTTAGTGTTCACAGTATGCTTGTGCCTTCTCCAGGATCATGGACATGTGCCTTCTCCAGGATCCCCTCTGAATCTCTGAGATTTTCATATTATTCTGTGCAATAAATTTGCAAATGCAAAGGAAATACAGCTATCAACTGGTTTAATGAGAAGCCATAGAGAAAACAAAAAGCAAAATATAAAATTAATATAAAAGGTCAATTGATTTCTCCTTTCTAGCACATCTCACCAGTTCAAGAATCCCCTCCTTGGGAGGCGGCTGTGGCTCAATCAGTGGGGCTCCCGTTTGCCATATGGGAGGCCCCGGGTTCAGTTCCCGGGGCCTCCTGGTGGGGGCAGGCCCACCCGCACAGCGTGGTTGGCTGGCCCAGCGAGCACAAGCAGCAAGGGGGGGATAAATTAATAAATAAATAAAATCTAAAAAAAAAAAAAAAAAAAGAATCCCCTCCTCAGCTGCTAGATGGATGGGGACCTTCTTTCCTCTGCTTCTCCCAATCCCCAAGGAAGGAGGAGAAGAGGAGGGGTTCTGGATGAAGAAAAGCACAGAAAGCAGGCCCAGAAGGAGCTTAGCTGATACTGATGTGGAAACCACACTGGAACTTGTTTTGTGATGATTCATGAAGGCCCTGAGTGTGAGGATTAGGGACAAGAGGGGCAGGAGCTTCTTCTCCAGCATAGTATTCATGGTGTAGTTGTTGTCCATTGAGATTTTGGAGAGGAGGTTGGTTTTGGACATGTCCAATTGGTACCAGGTTAAGATTATTTTTTCACTTTTTTACATTTATAAAAAATGAAACATGAGACAGAGGTTTTCTGTCCACTGTGATAGCCACTAGCTCCTATATTTTGATGAATACTATTTTAATTTAAGGTAAATTAATCTAAAAATACCATTGTTCAGTTGCACTGCACATATTTTCAGCAACTATGCAAAGGATATATTTTATATAAATATATATATATAATGTTTACACCAAAAATGCCAGGTCATTCACTAACTCATAATGGATGGAATAATATCAATAACTTTGAAGCATTCTCAGAACATCTAACTCATTAGGTCACTTTCCCACCCTCAGACATAATTACTTTAATTTTGTGATTATCAATTTCTGGCTATTCTTTAAAGGGTAAGAACATTTTTAAATCCCAAAAATATATATTGACTATTTTGTAGGCTTTCTGCTGTACCCATAAATTTATTCTTGGTTCATATTTTCTCCTGTGCTTTTCTTATTGTTCAAGATTAGATTTGCAAGATTGTTCCATGTTGGTGTTAGTGGTTACAATTTTGTAATGTCCATTATTGCATAGTATTCAATTTCTTTCTCCATTCTTTTATTGAAACCTTGGTTATTTTTTCAAATTTTTCAATACAACAGTATTACAAAAAAATGCTTTTTATACAAGCTATTCTATTAATCCTTGAGCACATGTGCAATATGCTCCAGGGTGAATACCTAATAGTGGAGTTGCTGGGTCAAACTGCACTGCACAGTTTCTGCAACAATGTATACTTTCAGCCTCAGTATAGGAACACTCTCTTTATTCTATATACTTGCAAACAGTTCTTATATTTTATAGGATTTATAAAACATATAGTTATAATTTAGTCTTTAATTCTCACCAATAAATATTGATGAGTAGTTTCTCCTTTTCCCTGCATCACATCCCCATTTTTTCCAACTAAGTGTTTTATATTCAAGATAAAGGCAATAAGAGTCTCCTACTCCAGACTATTCAACATTTTTTTCACATTTTTAAGGAAGGTGTTTTGATTATGAATGCAGAATGTTTGCCCTCCCTTTAGAAAATAGAATTTGGATGTCATTCTGAGACCTACTTTCTCTGCATCTTCTTTCCTGCTTTTTCTACATGTATGGTCAATTTTACACTAATTTATGGATTACCAATCCAGAGTACTTTTAGTTTAACTAAGGATGGAATTTCAACTTGTTTTCAATTCCTGGCTGTTATCACTGATTTTGGACAAAAAGTGGGTGTAAGTACAGAATGAGAAATAAAACTGAAGAATTATTAAATAACTGTTTCACATACTTATGAAAACAGTGGAGAATATTTTATGAATATAAATTAATTTTTGCACCATTAAAATACTTGAGAGTAGCATAACATTTTTCAATTATTAAAGAATTAATTCACAGTTGAAAATAGCAAGGAGGTTTAGATTTAAGTACTAAACAGGTATTGTACAGTGGCAGTTAAATGTAGCTTTATATCAGAATCAGTTAGAGACTGTGATATTTTTCACTATTCCATGAATTTACATTTTTCACCCACAGCAAATGGTTGGGGGCATGAGTTCATCTGATCATATGTAAGTTTGCATTTTTACTGAAACAGTTTTATTTATCTGTAAATTAGCTATATTCTCTTCTAAATTCAAATTAGTTAGAAAACATTCATCTATGATAGGATATTTAAAATGATGTGATGATAAGGGAGCAGATGTAGTTCAAATGGCTGAGCAGTGGCTTCCCACATATGAGGACCTGGGTTCAACCCCCAACCACAATATCTCAAAGAAATTGTGATGATATAATTAATAGAAAATAATATTGCTTCACTTAAACTTATCATTTATTTGATTTACACTCATTTGCAAAAATCTACAATTCTTCTCCCCCTTCTTCACCCTGATCACTGAACAAATTCACAAAATAGACAATGATCATATATTTTCTATGCTCATCTCTGCATATGTGTGCACTTATATATCTGCATTCCCTTTTAATGATCCCTAATGGTACTTGGTGTAGATCATAAGCTCTGGGGAGCTATGTTTTGTTCAGACTCATTCCTGACTGAAGCAGATACTAAGTAAGCATACTCCCTCACAAAAGCTGTGCCCAAGTGTGCTGCCAAAATGTCAACCAAAACTATACACACCTGTTTTGCCTTCAAAATCACAAGGGCAGAAAGAAGTCCATTATAAAGCTCATGCTCCACTTTTAGGTACACAGTTTAAAAAATAGTCTCCATGGAAATCGATAGATCTGGTCATAATACATATAGTGAGTATAGTGGCTGAAAAGGTTGTAATTAGTAAGAAACCTAGAGATTAATCTAAGGACTGAATAACATAGTATACCCAGAGATGGATTAAGATTGTGGTTAATAGTACAAATACAAGAATGATCTTCTATGAACAAGAACAAATGTGCAACACTATTACAAGGTGGTAAGAATATAATGATGCATGGGAAAAATATAATTAATATAACTTAAGAACTAGAGTTAACAGCAATATCATAATATTCTTATGCCAAAGTCAAGGAAGGAACTATATTAAGGCTAAGGGCCAATATAAGGGGTTATAGGAATTTTTCTTTTGGACTAAGAAAAACTGGTTCAAAGATTTACTGGGGCAATGACTGCACAGCTCTGTGATGAAAATGAGAGCCACTGAGCATATACTTCAGATATCATATGCAAGGCATGGGAATGTAAAACACAGTGAACCATGTTGTGGAATACAGATGGAAGATGGACTGTGATTAACAGTACAAATATGAGAGTGTTCCCTCAGGAATTATAAAAAATGTACAATACAAATACATAGTGCTAATAATAGAGGGTATGGAAAAATAAACCAAGTGTATGCTATGGACCTTAGTGGTAATAGTCTGATCATGTTCTTTTGTAATGTGTAGCAAATGTTCTACAACAGTGTAAGGTATTGGTGGAGGGAAGATGTATGGAAAATCTGTACATTATGCATGATGTTTTGTAAACTCCCAACTTCTCTAATAAAAAAATTTAAAAAGTAAAAAATAACCTCTGTCCCCAAGATGAAACTGTGCAGTCATAGAATATTGAGTAACAAGAATCACCTCACATAGTGTTAAGTGAAATGCTTAATGTCTGTGCTCTACAATGTTTACCTCAACATACAAAGAGTGCTCATTACATTTATAATGAAAAAGCTACTTATATAAACATTTTTCACATTATCAGAGTCTGGATATTGCACCTCTACTCTCTAACCTCAATATCTTTTCATCTAGATCCATTTAATACAATTTAAAATAAAATAAAGATCACTGAAATATATCTAACACAATTTAAAGGAGAAAGGTTAGATTGTATATACAACAATAATTTTTTTTTAAATCTATGGAATAACACCACACAATGAAACCTAAGTTAAACCATGAACTTTAATTAATAGTACAAGTAAAAATATATACTATCAACTGTAACACATGTAACTGTAACACATGGAAAGAATTTTGGGGGGAGATGTGAACATTCTCAAAAGGGGGAGACCCACATATCATGTTCTGTGAACTGTTCTGATCCATCTTGAAGCTCCCTTAGGCCCTAGACTGATAAGCACACATTTTGAGGTCTCCTTCTCATGGTTCACTGGGCTGCTGGCATTCTCCCCAACCCAGCAGCCTGGACCACAGACCCACTTCAGTTTGGAAAAGGGTCTTAAATACCTAAGTGATTCTTTAAAAATACCATACTAATACATGCTTATTGTTGACTAAACAGAAAAGAACCTTAGACAACCACACACAGCCTAATTCTTTGGGTCAAACCTGTAGTAGTTGGTTACAGTCTCCATTTTTAAATAATGGGGGCTATGTCCAGATCACTTGACACAATGTCAATGCAAAAAATCCACTCTGTGAGTGCCTTTTGGGTGTGATGATGCTCACCATGGGCACATCTTAGCAGAAAGCTCTGTTAGACTTTATAAAGCAGTTCCTTCTACTAGTCACTGTCAGACTGACATATTGGGAATATCTTTTGACCACTTTATTTGTTATGGAGTATTAAATGGAATGGATGTATAAAAACTGACAAGTTAGGATGAAAATATGAATAGGGCCATACAAAGGAAAAAAGTTCTGATATAAGAGACAGCATGGATGAACCTTGAAGACATCATGATGAGTGAAATATGCTAGACACAAAGTACAAATAGTACATGATTATACTTTTTTGAAACAATTGGAATATATATATCTGAATATGATTAAAAAGGAAAGTTTAGCTTGCATAGATGGTAATAGAATAAAATACTTTTAAAATACACGAAACTGAACTACACACAGTGAACCCTGTTAAACCAAACTCAGTATAATTATAGAAATGTGTCATCATCAATTGTAACAAATAAAATATACTAAAGTAAAACGTTAATGATAGTGTTGTGTATGGAAATTCTGTATTTTATGCATGATTGTTTTGTAAACCCACAATTTCTCTAGTAAAAATATAGGTGTGTAGAGAGTAGGATCACATATATGAAGATACTTTCTGTCTATTTTTTAAAGTTTCTCTCAGCAAAAGTCCATCAAGTAGCTTGTAATTTTTTTTTTTTTTTTTTTTTTTTGCCAAGTAGGAAGTTACCAAAAATGTAATGATGTTCTACTGGGTATATACCCAGAAGAATTGAAATCAGGGACACAAACAGATATATGCACACCAATGATCATAGCAGCGTTATTTAGTATTGTGAAAAGTTGGAAACAACCCAAATATCCATCAACAGATGAATGGATAAACAAATTGTGGTATATACAAACAATGAAATATTACTTAGCTGTAAGAAGGAATGCAGTATTGACACAAGTGATAACATGTTTGAATCTTGAAAACTATACGTTGAGTGAAGCAAACCAGGCACTGAAGGACAAATATTACATGACCACACTGATATTAATTAAGCAAATTCAGCTGATTCACAGAGCTAGAGTCTGAAAGATATATTTAAAGGAGATGGGAAGGGAGAAAGTTGTGAACCAATGCCCATATGGGCAAAATCTATGATAGGGTAGAAGTGTGTAATTGTGCAGTGGTTGGGCATGACAATGGTGCAGTGATACTATTGGTTTGGGTAGTGCTGGTTTGTGAGGGGGGTAGGGTGGGGAGAATGTGTTGAACTGTCCATGGAACTGGGGGAGGCTTGGGGGAGGGAGCAGGTGAACTTGGGGGGTTTGTGAGTATGTAGTTGAAACTACAATTTTGGGACTCTTCTTTTGGCAATGTTGCAGGGTAAGGTTAAAGGTTTAAAGTATTTGATGTGGGGGGCATGCATGACAGGGCACATTGGGGCAGGCTTCTAAGGAGGGTTTATGTGTTCATCTTGTCATAATGTGTTATATCAGTGGGTGGAGGCACACATAATGAGTGGGAAATTGTTGGACTCCATCTTGGGAAATCCTGCTATGTTCTCAAATTGAGGGGTGGGAGTATCTTGAGATCATAGGCAGTGCCTAATAGGGGAGGACAAGCCAGTAGGTCAAGCCCTCATTGTTGTTGCAAGTAACTATGAATCTTGTTCTCAAGGAATGGAGCTTGGTGGTTGACACAGGTCCCAAGGGGAGGGGGAGGAAGGAATAGTATAGATGGAATATGGGGCATTTTGGGGTGATGGAATTGTTCTACATGATCTTGCAATGATGAATACAGACCATGTTAAATTTCATCAAAATTTATAAAAGTATATGCTCTGAAATGTAAATCATAATGGAAATCATTGACCATGGTTAGTAGCAATATTTCAATATTTGTACATCAATTGTAATACATGTACCATTCGCATGTAAAATGCTATTAATAATGGAAAGGGGAAAGGGGGAGGATCTTGGGTATATGGGAATCCTCTATATTCTCTACATGAATTTTCTGTAACTTAAAGTTTCATTGAAGACAAGATGAAAAAAATAAGGCAATGGTCAAAAAAAGGAAGAAAATGTCACTGTACATACAAGACAACAGATCTTACAGTGATGAGAGACATAATGTCCACTTTTTTAATTTTTAATTTTTCCTTTTTTATTATATCAAATTTATTTTTAATTTTTTTGTATTTTATTTGTTATATTTAAAACCATTATTATTACTTCATTTTCTTATTAATTGTATTTGGTGGTTTTGTGGGCTTCATTTTTGAAGAAGTTTTGAATCACAGAAGAGTCACAACTGTGGCAGGGAAGGATCACTGGTGAGGGGTGTCAGTGATGGGGGATGCATGGGAGTAGGTTCACCTCAGACAAACCTATAAGGCATTTGAATGTGTTCAAGCATTCATGGGACATTATGACAATAGGTATAGATTCAAACAATAACCCTAAGAATATTGAGTTCCCATCCTGGGGATCTCTGCCACATTATCTAATGGGACAGCAAGAATTCTCTGAGTGCAGGGGCAATGACTAGTGAAGGAGTATGGACCATTGATAGGCCTCGATATTGATGACTGTACTTATGAACCTTTTCTTCTGAAATTAAAACTTAGCCTAATATTATAGGGTGCCTAAGAGTTACCTATTGAGAGCCTCCTTTTTGCCCAAGCATATAAATTAATTACCTTCCCCAAGCATGGGACATGACTCCCAGGGTTGAGCCTCCCTGGCACAGAGGAATTACTACCAAGCACCAACTAATAATGCAACTGGAAAAAGACATTGACCAAAAAGAGTAAAGGGTAAAGACAAATGAGTTTATATGGCTAAAAGACTTCAAAATGTGTCTGGAGGTCATTCCAGAGGTTATGCTTATGCACATCTCAGCAGGATCTCATTGATTGCCAAAGTAAATATTGCTTCAAATAGCAGTGCTCCTGAGCATTCTGGAAACATCCAGACACTATAGGCATGGCAGACAGCTCAGAAGTTTTGCACCCTGCCAGTGGGCCCTACTTTGGAATTTATGTTCCCCTGCTCCACATAGCTGCCATTTCTGCCTATTCTTGCAGTACTATTTATTAGTTTCTTATGCCATTTTATTGAGATATACTCCCATACCATGTAATCTACCCAAAACCTGAAAGGAATGTTTTTTTCATGAAGCAGTTAATAAGACCTTTAATGTAAAATTGTAAATTGAAGGAGAAAAGAGTTTGAAAGAAATAATAAATTTTAAAAGAGAGTATAAAGGATATTTGTGTAACCCTGGAGCACCATGGCACTGTCCTACTATGGATGCCAGTCCCTGGTGAGATCTTTGGCTAGTGAGTGGCACAATAAACATGGAGCTAGGCAGCAGACAGCTCTGCATGGCAACCATGGAGCAGGAGGCTGCTGATGGGATGGCCCATGCTGGGGTGGGGCAGGGTTCAAGGCAGACACCAGTGAGGCCTGGCTCAGAAGGCATGACATCTAACAGATATCCCCAGGGGTGGACTGAACTAGACAAGAACACATTATGGAGCACCCAGGCTCCTGGTGTGTGTGTTGTGGGGAGGCATCCTTTTAGCACTTTGGGTTCCACAGAGTTCCTGGCAGAACCATCGTCAACACTGTTGACAACACCCAGCCCATCCCCTTCTCAAAAATCACCTGTGCAACCAACTTCAGATTGGTGCCAGGGAAGCCTGCAAGCAGTAGGGCCATGGGGACCTGGCATGAACCTCAGTCCAGAAAACCCTCCTGCAGGAACATCATGGAGTCTCCACCCAGACCCCATTCCTCTTGATGAACTGAGTGGATGGCATTTCACAGGCAGTGCTCTGGCTTCCTGGGTGGTGAATTTTAGCTTACTATGCTCCCTAGGGAACTGGGTCACAGACTTGCAGGAGGACAGTCCTCTCCACAATGTGCCAGAGTTTCAGGAAAATGGCTCTGCCAATCTTGGCTAGTTGTTAAAACCTTCCATGGGGGAAAGGAACCTGGAACCTCAGCAATCTGAATGCCCTTCTATACCTGGTGGAATGGACATATGGTATAAAATCAAGGATACCATACATGCTTTGTAGGACACACAGAAAACAAATAAAGAGAAACTGGCAGAAGGAATATTCAAAGAAATAAAGGGAGGAAACTGCTCAGATGTAATGAAAAGTATGTATATGCACAATCAAGGAACCCAGAGAAGTCTATAGTGGAAAATATCACAGAAAACCATTCCTAGTCACATTGGGATGACAGAATAAAATGCCATGGAAAAGGAGAGTCCTGAAAGCTGCTTGAGTAATACAACATGTTTGGTTCAAGTGAGTCCCAATAAGATTAAGCAACAATTTCTCAACAGAAATCAGGAAGAGAGAAATAAAAAAGTCAAAAAGGCAAATTAGGATAAAATATTTCAACTGTTAACAGAAAAGGATTCACTTCTAATAATATTATATCTAGTGAGACAGGCTTTTGAAAGAGAGGAGAAGATTAATATGGCAATCCCATATTAAAACAAACAAACAACAAGTTCTCCAGGAGCCTTTCACCACATGTGCTGCCCCACAAACACTTTTAAGCAAGTTCTTCACACTGAAAAGAAAGGACACTCAACAGTATGTCAAATTATATGAAAATTTAAGATCTCTGGTAATATCCACCTTTCTTGTAATTATAAATACTGGTGATAACATAATGGAATTTTGGTATGTGACTCCGTGTTTTAAAATTTCTAAATTTCAAGTGAATAAAAGTTAAAAATAATCTACAGTTTAGGACCTACTGTGGCTGAAAATATAATACATAAAAATTACAACAAAGAGCTGGTTACAGAAGGGAATAGGAACAGTATACATGTATATGGAGTATAATTAATCCTATAATAATAATAATAGTGGTTTATCAATTATAAAAAAGGTACCACGCTAATGTAAAATATTAATGATAAGGAAAACCATGAGTGTGGGGGGTTATATTGGAACTCTGTTCATTCTGCATGATTTTTCTGTCAACCATAAAAAGTATAATTAAAAATAATACTGCTGTTTAGGAAAAACAACACTATATAATGATAAAGGGGTCAATTAAAGACAAGGACAATAATTAAATATATATATATGACTAGTTTTATATATGTGTACAACAAAGCTAAAAAATATATGAAGCAAATGTTGACAAATTTGAAGGGAGAAAGAGATAATGGTACATTACTAATAGGAGAATTCAATACACCACAGTCAATAATGGATTGATCCCTTAGACAGATGATCAATAAGTGCAGTATCTGCAAGTCACAGGCCTTGCCATATCTACAAGCCGCGAGCCTTGCGCCTGCATGGCATAACCCCCTCCCCTGTTCCCCCCTTTCTTCCCTCTTTCCCTCTTCCTTGTCCCTTCTCACCAATCAGAGCTCTCGCCCCAGTTATTGCCTTATTTGGATAACCAATCAGAGCTCTCGCCCCAGTTATTGCCTTATTTGGACAGCCTTGCTTCACCCCCTACTGTTCCCAATTCTGCCCCTCTTCCCTAGCAACTACCAGCCACCCAATAGTGATCGCCGCCCCTAGCTGGAGAACCGCCCCGCTGCCTGCACTATATATATACGTTGCACCTCCCCAATAAACTCTCTCCTCTTCTTCCCCCGCACTCAGAGGACTCGAGTCTTTCTTCCACACGCGGTCATCACCAGATACCGCCCACACCTGAGCCGTGGAGACCAGGGAGCCCCCAACCTGATGCCACTCCCTGAGAACCTCCTCACCCTCGCCGTTTTCGGAGTGCACACCGAACGGCACAAGTTTTGCCTGTGTCGCCCCCGGGCCGCAGCTGGGCTAGCCATACCCTCAGCCCGGGAGACCAGTGACAAATAAGGAAACAGAGGAATATAAAATAGTAATGATAAGGAAAACAAGTGGAGGATATATGGAAATTCTCTCTTTTCTGCAAGAAGATTTCGGTAACCCAACTGCTCTAATAATAAAATGAATATAATGAAAACAGCTACTAAAATCATTGTGAAATTTGTTAAAGGGGAATAATAAACTTTAGAAAAATTGTCTCCTACACATGAACTTAAGAACTTTCCCAAACCTAACGATCTGTCTGAGAGCATTTGAGGTATTCATGAATGTGGTATATCTTAGAATTGTAAATCATTCTGTGAACAAATATTTTCCAGAAGAAACCTATTGGATATTACACATCTAATAAAAAGAAAACGTATGGCAAAAAATGAGTGTGTAAGTCAAGGTTAGTTTTAATATAATCCATGATAAGAAATACACTGTGGAGGAAGAAACATCTAAATGTTAATAATAATTCTGACATAATTGAAATCAGTGATGACATGATTCTTATTTGTATATTACAGGCCTAACTATTGGACCCAATAATCTCTAAGAAAGACATAAATTACTGGTTGGGTGATTTTATTTTCATTTATGCAGTATTTACTTGTGTATTATCAAATTCCTATTTGGGAATTGTTCCCACTTTTTGGAATGAATTAGCACAGAGAACAATAGGCCAACTCCCAATTTTATGGGTTAAAAACTTCAAAATCTTTTTCACAGTCATCTTGAGAAAATATTATGGACCCAGATGGATTCTTTTCATTAATGAGTATGCATGAGGAAGAATAAAATATAAAGATGTACCAAAAATATATCTCATTTGCAGTCCTGCAAATTTGAAGTAAATTCAAAACAGGTATTTACTTTCCATAAAGAAACTTACAGAATCCTGATCTTCATACCACTCCTTCCACGGGCATCAGAGCAAACAACCAAAGAGCAAGGGGGTAGTGGAGGGAGTGACAGAGAGAGAAGCAAAATGGAGAAAAATGTCCAGAAGGACATTGCAGATCATGTACAGTCATTAAAGCCTTCACTGCTCACTCAGAAAGATGGATTCCTGTGAGATTTAAGTCTACCTGGATGATTGCTAGCAGAGCCTTTATGTTAGGATGAAACCACTCTCAAGGAATTTCAAATAACTACAATCAGTCAGAGGTGGACTCAGAAGAGCCATGAATTAAACTAATATTCAATGCTAATGAGATGAAGAGGAAAACCCCCATGTTTGCAAGAGAAGCTCCTGAGAACTCAGCCAAGGGTCAGGGAAAATATGACCACAAAAATGAGAAAACATTTACACCTCAATGACAAGACAGTGTATGCAAACCCATGTGACAACAGATATATCCATGCTTACCTTGGGATGGAAAACTTGTTCATGGAACACTAAATTAGCCTGCAGGCCCTTGGTTGCAAAACTAAGAACACTCACACCTCTGTTTGGAGTATCCAGGGAAATGTGAGTGCCTGGTGGTGCTGGTTGTCTGGTGTGGTGATTTGACATAAACTTCCTCCACCTTGGGGATCCCCAGAGGGTGCAGCCTGAACATATCCACTGCCCATTGTTTTGAGGCTGGGGTCAGGGAGGCAGGTGGGAGGGAATCTTTTGAATAGAATTCTCCTTAATTGAAGACCAGGATGAATAGAACACACTGGAATGAAATCAAAAAGGATCTCTGCCTAGCAATAGGGTCAGGAAGCTCTAATTCTCTTTAGAGGTAGTGGTCTAAATATAGATGCATTATGAATAAACCAGGAGTCAAACCAGGAGCTGATTATGGGGGAAAAAGAAGTAAACCCCAGAGAAGCTATGAAAAACAGGCAATACCAAGCGATACATCTTGCTAATGGCACATGATGGAAAATGTGTGCCAAACATACACTGTGGACCATGCTTAGGGGTCATAGACTGATGATATTATCTCATAATCTGTAATGAAGTTTCCATCAGGGTATATGTGTGTATGGAAAACTGTTGTATGTGGAGGCTTCCAATGGGCATGATTTTTTTCTAAGTTCACATTCTGTAATCAAAATATACTTTGAAAAATAATAATAGTGTCACTTGGAGAAAATTACATTAAGTGCATGATATGGACTCTACTCAGGACACAGATTTTGATGATATTTTCCCTGGCACCTATTGGGTGCCTTTCAAACAGAAAAATCATTTTTAAAATACATGGCAACTTGCAAATTTTAAAAATGACTCTTAAAATATCTAATATCATTTTAGTATAAATTGTATCCTAAGAATGAGTGCATTACTCAGAAGATAACCATTATTTGAAATTGTAAGGCATTTAATTAATTCTTTTGAAAAGCACAGCCTTTAAACTTGAGAAACCTCAGTGATTTCATTTTCAAGTGAATGCAATTGTTTCAAAAACATCTGTACAATTTTTTATATTACTTAAATAATGGTAACTACAGTTACTGGGAGAATAATGATAAGCTAGTTCCAAATGTTTTTCTCTGATTTTTAATCTTGGAATAAGCCCACTTTTGATTCAGTAATTTAGAGGAAATCTTTGTGAATTATTTCATGAATCTGTCCTCTATTGATAACCAGCTGTAGTTTTTCTTTCACAGAAAGCTCTTCTGATTAGTTTCAAACTTCTTTGAGAGTTTCTCAAATATGTAAGGATTCTGAGGTGGTTACTCATATGGAAATAACTACTGTCCTGTCACCTTGTACTAGTTGAAAGTATTTGAAATAAAATGAAAGTTATTCTTACAGTATAAAGGAAGGCTGACAGCACACAAACATCCTCAGAGCAGAACGATGCCCAGTCCCCATCCTGAAACTCTGTCCCAATGGCATACAGATGCCCCTGCCCACCACCATGAGGGAAAAAACATCTATAGGCTGAACTTGGACACAAAACCCAGTTCCACACTTCGCCAGATGTCAGGTGGAGTGGCTCACAGTCATCAAGTGATGCGCGGTCCAGTCTGAGGGTACAGCCATCCATCTCATTGCACAAAGGAGCACAGCCTCCAACTTGAAGAGCAACAAACTGGAAGCCCTGAATGCAGAAACAGGCAAATCCAAACCAATGTGTGTGAATACCAACACCCTCGGTTTGTAAATATATTTTTTATTGAAGGGTACAATTCATCCCTGAGCATATAGCGACATTGTATGTATAGTAAAAGTTGGGAACTCGCAAAATAAACATACATAACATCATACAGGTATCCCATACATCAGCCTCCACCAGCTCCATGCTCTGTGGTGATGCTTTTGTTATAAACTAGGAAGAGCATCATGAAAATATGATTTCTCACTGTTGTCCATACCTTACATTGTGTGCATTTCCCCTATTTCATCCTATTTCTTTCTACAAAACTATTTAAAAGAGACTTAATAAAAAAGAATTCAATTAAGGCAAAATATATAATCCATGTTATTTGCTATAATCACAGAGCTTTCTAGTCATCACTTCAATCATTATTAAAGCATTTTCATTAGTTCAATAATAATCAACAAAAACCAGGTGCAAAAACTCACACAGAAACACCCCCTCTCTCAACCTCTCCATTTCCCCTGCTCTACCCTGCTGTTGCTTATGGCTCTTCTTGCAGTAATATTTATTAGCTTTTTATGCCATTTTATTTAGATATATCCCCATTCCATGTGGTCTAGCTCAAACCTAAAAGGAATGTTTTTTTTTCTTCAAAAAGCCGTTAATAAGACCTTTAACATAAAATTGTAAATCAAATGAGAAAAGAGTTTGAAAGAAACACATTTCCTAAAAATTCCAGTCTTGTTGAATTGAGGAGTGGGGGCATGATCTGCAGTGCCATGTGAGGCATAATCAGTGAATAGAAAGACACACTGTTTGATGAAAAATTTTAAATAAATATTCTGGTCATTTTGCTTCTGGTTCCCAAACAATGATGTTGTATCATGAGAAATGAAAAAAGAATTAAAATAAAGTAGATGTGTAGGGAGAAATTCATGGATCTGTTGTCTTCTGGCAGAATGCATCCAAGGTCCCAACATGGGTAATGTAGGTAGCTTTCTTCAGGCTGGAGATGCTTTGCTTAGCAGCTCTGACTCATGAGGCAGCTACAAGATGATTTCGACAATATTAGCAAGCAGGTAGTCATCACTGTGTGATATGGCTTTCTATTTCTTCTGAAGAGCTCCAAGTAAAATGTAAAATGAAGAAAAACTTTATCATTTAATATTTTCAAGAGAAAATACAAAACTACATGACTTCCTAACACTGGCATGGCCACTGCAAATATAGAATTCAGCTGAGAGATACAGATGTAGTAGTAAAAGAGGACACCTCAGTCCTTGGGTCTGAAACAGTCCAGGATCTTTGTGAACAATAAATGTTGGTATCCACCAGGAAGCACTTGAGCTCATCTGTGGTGGTTTCACACTCAAATGTGTCCCAGTGAATTCCAGAGATTTTTCCCAAAGGGTGAGGAAAGCTCCTGTTTTCAAGTCTCTCAGGAAAATATCCAATCTTGTTTTTAAGCCTGATCACAGCCCTGGAAAATCATCACAGAAAGATATTTACCCACAACTGACACATTTTCAAGAAAGCAAGTATCCCAGGTACAGAAGTCTTTCATGAGCACTGAATTTCAGATTCCAGGATTGCCCTGTGACTCAGTCCCTATGCCTCCAGCTAGAAATGTGCTGCTTGAATTGAAGTTTTGAATTCAAGTGGGCAAGGCAGATTTCACCATGAGATGTCTGGTTCTAGAGTCCTGGTCTCTGATGGCCATTTTGCATCTTTAATCTTGATCTGGGTCTACAATAGGACTTCACTGGACCAACCCTTCACATGACTGAGCTTCAATCATCGACTTGTGTTTGGATCCTCTGTTGTGTGCCTTTAGGCCCGATGGTAATTTCACAGCAAAGTGAAGGATAAAGTGATTTGGGTGTGGGGAAGTGGGGTGCTATTTCCTGATTCACAAACAGCACCGGGGGCTCCATTTGCTCTCTTGGATAGATAAGTGACTGCTCCCAATGGTGGTGCAGGTGCTGTGCCAGATTTGAGGAGAAGCAAGTTATGTGCTCAGTTTGATGGCTGCATCATGGTGCTGATGGCTTTGAATTTCCATTGAAAGTTTCTTTTGATTCAAGGCTTGAGTATGATATTTTCTCAACAGGATGACCATCTCCCCAACCCCTCATACTCTGCTGCTTGCCCAGGTCTTGGGGTGTTTAGGAGCTCACCCTTGGACAGTGATTGGTTTCATTTTTGCAAGCAGCCCTTCATTTTTCTTTGTAGCAGATAACAAAATATTTATTTTCTTTGTGTAAAAGTAAATACAGTAGACAATCATATACAGAATTACAGTTGCAAAGCAGAGCATTACAAATATATAAATTATGGCCGTTTTAAAAGAAAAGTGTAAGAACCAAATGATGTCAAGGTCAGTTTTCGAACCAACTTGGTTTTTACCACAGCAGGTCCATTCTCTTTTTCTAAAAATCTTACCAAAATTCTGTAAACTACATGTCTAACACCAAAGACATATAAGTTCAATGACCATACTATATGGTCCTCAGATTTAAAGCAGAAAGGTCAATTCCCACCCAAAGACACACAAAGGAAAGGTAGGCATGGCATTTAACAGAAGCCACTAGTGAACATTTTTTAAACTGCCTCCTCTTAGAGGTAGTAGGATGGAAAGGAACATTCTAGGTATGAAGGAAGCAAGAAATATACATAGAATTTGTTTGACTTTATGTGCAGTTGAGGATGTTCAACTAACACATTTTGGGGGACATGTGGTGAGGAAAAGTGAGAATAGTACTCATTTCCATAATTGATTTTTTTTCACTTAGTAAGTTTACAACAATGGGATAATTGAATACACTACAAAGCATTAGAAATCTGATTCTTAAGAAACTATGTATTCAAACTAGGTGTTTAAAAAAATACTCAAAAGCTAGAAGTTTGCTATGCTATAGTTCCTATCAAGGTTACCTTGGCCAAAAGTTGCTTAAGAGGTTAGATGTTGCTAGATGGGCAATTAAAAAAGGACAAAAAGAAATGAAAACCTAAGGTGCATGGCAGACCCTTGTTATTTGGAACACATTATAAGCCTGCTCCCATCCAAGATATTGTTATATATTGTGCTTTCCAAGCTGCAAATGCTCAGCCAGAGACCCAGTCCCTTACTATCCTGATCCTCCCTCCACCCACTCTCACAAAACTAAACTTTCCAATAACTTGTGCACGGTTTTATCTCAGTGATTTGTGCCACCAATTTCCTCAAATATGCATTTTCATCAGCCTGAAGTTAAAAATGCAATGAAACACTGAAATGAAAACCAATTTCCTGGTTTTACAGCCACATTGGAAGAAAAGGTACTTATAAAATAATTGTAGAGCACTTTATTTCACAAGTCTTTAAAAATATTCAAATATCTTACTATACCATAACATATGATCCCTCAGTACACTAACTGGCATAATAAGTCAGAAAAAGTAACACTAAAACAACTTTATACTTTGACCTTTTATGTTTTCATGTACATGTGACCTAGTTTCATGGTAACTAAACTAAGCCTCCTAAAAATAACTCAAACAAATAATGTATTCTTCAAAAAGGCTGACTTCATTTTTGTGTATATGTTTTTTGTATTGCATCTTACACTAGTTTTAGCCTATTTCTTCAAAAAAAAAAAAAAAACACTATCAGTACTGGTAAACATGAACACACACAATACATCCAAACAAATGGCTTAAGAGAAAAACTAGCAAACATTGGCTGATCACCCTCAAGAGTGGAAACACCAGGGTAAAGGATATAGAAAGAAGAAGGAAAAACATTTAAACCATTTCCAGGAGCAAAGTGTAGGGTAAAATGAAAAACCAGGAAATGTTAACATCTGTTAAGATGCCAACAATAAAACAGATTTTCTTTGGACATGAATTTGATATTTTTAAAATGATACTTAAATGGATGTAAAAATCTACGCTTCATTGACCTGATTCCAGAATGAAGGGTCAGCTTCATTTCCCAAAGAGGAAATCCAAGGAAAACACAGGCATCTGTGGCCCTTTACCCCACCTCTGGGAATCAGGCCATATTATGGTGACAAAGTATACATTTCTACCACTACCACCCCAGAACCTGAAACCAACACAAGCTGGAGAGAGACAAGCCAGAGGTCAGGTGTCTGTGTCCCATGGGTGCCCAAGTGATCCCAGAAGATATTCTCCAAGTCCACCCTTCTCACCCACCAAACCCTAGGGACGATGAGTGAACCATCACATTTCTTGTCTGTTCTGCTGGTCACTTTTTAGGGGCACATAACATTGACTCTCTGCCCAGGTAACCAATGGGTGTGACCCCATTGCCAGAGGGATGCCCTTTGTATTCAGTCTTGGTGGGATTTGGGTCTGCTGGTGTTGGAGGATGGGTGGAGCCCTGGTCCTAAGATTCTGTGGCCTGTGGCCAGGAGTGGAGGTCCAAAGTGAGCCCAGCCAGCCAGTCATCACTCCTAAGGCACCAGCCCAGTGAGTGAAGCCATCAGGGCTGTGAAACCTGACCTGACACCACTTGAATTCCATCAAGCATCCCCAGTGTTACCACATGGAGAAGAAGAATCACCAGTGTGAACTTCTGTATTCCAAGGAGAATGATGGGGAAGATGCATAATTGTACAGAGCCAATGTTACAAATAATACAAATGTATAAAAAAGACATGCAATTACTATAATAGCTGGTGATTTTTTCCATTATATGTTTGTTCTCTTGAAACATTGAGATATGGAAGAAGACTGAGGACCAAGCTCCTGTATAGATCAATATATAGATATAGATAGCACATGTATGTTTATTAATTACTTAAAACATTTCAGTAATTTGCATATGAGAAAACAGTTGTCAGTGATCTTCTCATTGAAGTTAGGATGGGGAGGTCATACAGCAGGATTGAATTTTAATTTTGACTTTATACTCTTTTCACTGCATGTTCCTGATAAGAATTTTCCATTGTCCTCCATTCTATATTCTTTGAAGACATCCTAAGTGTCTCTGATCAGTCTCTTGGTTTCATTAACTGCTAGATACCTTCATAGAAATTTCTGTAGAAAGGGAACTCTTCTCTCAGTTAGGGGAAAGTTATCTGAGCAGGTTCTCTGATCAGATAATTTGTCAGGTAATATTAGTTTGATTTTGATATTGTTTATATGGATTATTTTGTGATTTTTATCCCATTCTCTTCCTCAGTGTGTAAATCATTTTGGGACATTGGTGACAAAGTATACATTTCTAGATAAACATTATATTTATTAGACCACTCAACCAGTCTGATATTCAACAAATAATCATTTTAATAGTACCATTCAATAAAATTGAAACTACTCAACTAGAACTTCCAGCTATCCTTAATGGTGTTAAAAACAATTCAACTAAAATATGAATTGCCTTAAAATTTGGTTATGATTTACAAAAAACTAAGTGTATATAAGTAATGTTGGTAAATGTGAAAGTTTGCTGTGTTTGGGAAATTTAGTTTTTACAAATTTATTTTCAGCAAATTGCTAGTAGACAATGTGTTGAGTTCAGTAATTGTGATGAAGCTGACATTGTAGAGGAGACAATTTTGTAGATGCAATGATAAAACATATGTCCCTATAGAATCCAGTGTTAGAAGGCCCAGCTCACTTATACTTAGAATTACATTCATACATTCACCTTCTGCAAAAAAATTGAAGTAAATTAACATAAAGCTAGCAGTGTGCATGAATTCATTTCTGTTTTCACAAAAGTTTCATGTGCTTTCCTAACATCTTTAAACAAGGAACCTCATTTATGGTTGTATCTCATTCTCCTTAAGCATAGTTTAAAATTATATTTTTCCTTGTGTCCATTTCCTGCTGAAAACTTATTTACACACACACACACACACACAAACCACCTTTTATGTCAAAGAGGAGTAGATGAAAGCAAGGATCCCTTCCATAGGCCCAGTTCTGCCTCACATTGAGCACTTGGGCCTGGAGATAATTACTGAAACTCTCTATGTTACTTCATCTGACAAGGAAGGAAAAAGTTGAATTATTGGCTTTAAACTTCCTAGTTAAAAAAAGACCCATGCCAAGGGAAAAAGCCAACCTTAAAAAGTCACATATCGGGTGATTCTATTTATATAACACTCTTGAAATGACTAAGTTATAGAGATGAAAATAAATCAGTGTTGCCAGGGATTAGGAAGGATGAAGATGGGGTGGGGATCTGAGGAAACTGAGTAAGATGTAAGTACTGAATATTTCTGTATCCTGATGACATAATGGTTAGATAAACTGAAAGTTGTGAAAAAAATGGAAAAGAAAAAAGAAGTATGTACACATTATATCAATTTCAATTTCCTGGCTTTGATATTGTTCTATTTTCATGTCAGAAGCTACTACTAGTGGAAACTGGGTAAAGGGTATATGGGACATCACTGTATACTATCTTTGGAAACTCCTATGAATCTATAATTATTTCAAAATAAAAATAAAAACAATAAATTGCATTGCAATATACTGCAATGAAATTATATCAAAATAAAAATACTATTTACAAGAGTAGCAAAAATATAAAATAAATACATCAATGAATCTGAAGGATGAACAAGTTCAGTACATTGATCACTTATTTTAAAAAACCTTTCTAAAAGAAAGGAAAAGTAAATAAATGGAGAAGTAGACTGTGTAAATGGACACCAACCACAGTATTGGTAAAGTCTCATTTCTACCCAAATTGATTTGTAGGTTCACTATAATCCCAAGTAAGATGCCATCAGATTTTTCTGCAACTAAGGAACAGATTTTAAATTTCATATGGAAATGAAAATGAGTTAGAACAGCAAAAAAAAAAAAATTGAAATTAAAGAAATAGATTTAGGATACCTAAACTACCTGATATCAAGACACAATTTAAAGTTCCATAACTCAAGAATATATGACTTTGGCAAGTAAATAGCCAAGTCAATCCATGAAACACAATACAGAGACCAGAAATATCCTCATACATCTGGGTAATAGATTTTCTGCAGATATGCTATGACAATTCACTGGAGAAAATACGGGCTTTCCAATATATAGTGTTCAAACAATCACATATTGATAACAGACTGGAATGTGGAATATAAACTCTAAGAGTTCCATAAGAAAACATGAAAATCTTCATGTTTTGACTTAGGCAAAGATTTCCTAGCCATTGCAGCAAAAGTGCAATTTCTAAATAAAGAAAATTGGACTTCATCAAATGAAGAACTTCTGTTATTCAAAAGACACCATGAAGAGAATTAGAAAATAAGCCACAGACTCAGAGATAAGTTTTGAAAATCATATATCTGTTAAATGGCATATCCAAAATATGGTGAGAGCTCACAGATCCCAAATTTAACAAAATTATAGGTAAAATATTCAAACACTTTAATAAAAGGACAATACATTGAAGCCAAATAAGCACCTAAAAAAGATGCACAAAACCATTAGTCTTTAGGAAAATGCAAATTAAAATCACAGTACATTAACTCCAATAGCTAAAATTTAAGAAGACTGAACATACCAAGTGTTGGCCAAGATGTAAAGGAACTGGAACCCTCACACAATGCTGGTGGGTATGTAAAGTGGTACATCTGCTTTGAGAAAAAATTGCAGTTTCTTACAAAACTAAATAAACAGCCATTATAAGGCCCAATCATAGAGAGAGAGACAGTTATCTCTGGGTCTGGTCAGCAGGGATCACAGACTTTCTGTCACCACATGGAAAGTCAAGCAGGGCCCCAAAAGGGAGCAAAAAGGGAGCCCAAACTGGAAACTAAAACCCAAAATTTTATTTGATTGTTGATACCAGTCATACTTAAAAAACTTTGTTCAAGGAGACAAGAAGAAAGGGAAAGACTGTTGGTGAGAATAATATGGGGTCTGCCCATATCTTCCTAGAAAAAATAGAAAGAGATCATTGACTAGTAATACTAGAGACTCAGAGCCCCTCATCTATTTACATTTAAAAAAGAGGGAGACAGGCCTGTCCACAGCTGGTTGATAGCCAAGGCAGATGCCTACAGGCAAAAAATTCATAAGGTAAGAGTTTTACTTAAAATGATGGAGCTGATGCAATGGGGAGAGCATTTCTTTGATCTTTCAGATAGAAGACCTGGAGTGCATCAACAGCACTGGGGAGGTCCCTTTGACTCAGAGTAATGGAAGATTATTTTTACTGGGAAAACCCTCTCTGTAAGTTACCAGGCAGCCTTGCTCCACCAAGGCATCTACTAACAGGAAGGTTACAGACCAGGAAAGCTATTGGCAAGACACAAGAGGGTCTCATATTAGTCACAGATCAGGCCAAGGCAGCCACCCAACAGGTGGCCACACAGACACTTCCTCCTTCTTCATATTAAATGCCCACTCCCCTTCCCCCAGGAAATTGTGATTGTTGGAACAATTCTTTTAAAATAGTGGTATCCTCTTGTGCTCTTACTTTGCCTCATAGGTATTGATGATTCCTTAACACATTTCCTGGAATACACATAGCTCGCCCCCATCTGTCTTTCTTCCTGACCTGAGGAATTGTGCTCTCTGCACCTTTCAGCAAAGGGAGTTCTCAGCATTGGGCAGTAGCCAGTGGCTGGGCCTCTCAGGAATGCCCCTGAGTATCCTCTTTCCCCAGTCCTCCCCAGCACTTTCTCAGTCAGGGTCAGATCCCAAGCAGAGCTGTATGGAAGGGCAGTTGTGGTTTTTGTCCCAGCCCCACATATGTCACTACCACTGACACCTTGCCTAAAATAACAATTTCAGTACAACTCTGAAAGCATCTAGCATTTAGTAGGTCTCTATAAGCATGTTCAGAGTTTAGGATACTCTGGGCTTCCATATATGGCCAATAGGTTTTCTATAGATATACTAAGACAATTCAGTGCAGAAAGCATGGGCTTTTCATCAATTAGTGTTCAAAGAATCACACATGATCCAGCCACCAACATGCTGGTGAGAACAGACACCCCCAAGATCAATTGGGACACCCTAGAGAAAAAGAAATGGTTGCTGTGAGTCTCCATTACCTCAAGGAAAGTCAAAAAGGTCCCTGACAGGGTGTCCAAATTGGAAACTGAAATTGAAAATTTTACTTGATAATACTTAAAGATTTTGTTCAGAGGACAAGGAACATCAAATGACATAAACAGCAAAAACTGATGAAATTGACTTGATTAAAATTAAAGACATTCATTCAGAGAAAGACACTGTTAGAAAGAAAAGACAAGCCACAGATTTACAGAATGTATATGTAAATCTCATATATAATTAGGAGTTTGAATACAGGATATAAGAACACTTAAAACTCAGCCATAAGAATACAAACATTCCAATTTAAAAATGGATAAATGATCTTAATACTACCTCATTTAAAAGATATATGGGTGGGAAATAATATAAGAAAAACACAACAAATTAGTCATGAGGGAAGTGCATATTAGAAGATAATGCAATACCACTACACACATTTGAAAAAAAAAATGAGAGTGCTAAATAGTGTCATGAATGCAGAACAATAGGCACTCATATTTATTACTCATGTGAATGCAAGACAAAACAATACAGCCATTTTGGAAGATAATGTTAGTTTCTTATAAAGTAAATCATACACTTAACAAATGGTCTTTTAACCCCACTTGTATATATTTACTCAAGTGAATGGAAATTATTTCCACAAAAAATCCTGTACATAAATATTCAAGCAGCTGTGTTCTTCATCACAAAAATTGTAAAAAAAAAAAATAGAAATGTTCATCAACATGTGGGAAAAAGACTGGGGTGAGGAGAAAGGGCCGAATGGTTGGTAAGACTATGTTACCTCTCATCCCAGAGAAAAAGAGAAAGACAGAATTGACTAGTAAAACTAAAGAATCCAAGCCCCTCCTCTATTTACATACAAAAGGAAAAAAATAGGTTTCACCAGAGCTGGCTGATATCCAAGGCAGATACCCTCAGGCAAAAAATTTCATAAGGCCAGATTTTTACTTAAAAAGATGAAGATGATGCAATGGAGAGAGCATTTCTCTAGGAAGAGACCTGGTGTGCATCTACAGCCTTAGGGAGGACCCTTTGACACAGTTATGGAGGTTTTTTTTACTGGGAAAGCCCTTTTCCCAAGTTTCCAGGCAGCCTGGCTCAACCAAGGCTCTACTACCAGCCAGGCTTGGGCCAGGTGAGCTATCAGCAGGAGGAGAGAGGTTCTCACATCAGTCACAGATCAGACCAAGGCAGCCACCACACAGGGGCCTACACAGTGCCTTTCCTGAAGTGTCCCTGCCCTCTCCTCTTGCATTGAAAGCCCAGTCCCCTGCCTCTCTGGGAATTGTGATTATAGGAAAAATTTTATCCAACACCAACACCTTGTGGTGGCCTCTTGTGCTCTTACATTCTGAACTATAGTTATTGATGCTTTAACATCTTGCCTGGAATAAACAGAAACCCTGACAATTGCACACATAAAATCACAGATGGTCCCCATCTGCCCTTCCCCATTATCTAGGGATCAGTGTTCTCTGCATCCTCAGATCAAGGGGTCTCATGAGCTCCAGTTATTGGCTATTGACCAAACATCCTGTGGTCTTCCCCTGCCATCCTCCTTCCACAGGCCTCCCCAGGACTTTGTCAGTCAGACTCAGATCCCAAAACAGAGATATAAGGAAGAGTAGTCCCAGGATAAAAGTCTCATCCCCAAATATTTCACCACCATAGACACTTTGCCTAAACTACTCATTGAATTTCATCCCCAATATTGTCTGGCTTTTAGTAGGTCTTTGTAAGCTTGTTCAGAGTCAAGGCTCTGTTGGATTCCTACTTTTTCAGAAGGTAATTAGCCATTGATGAGATGGCACATGGAAGTACGTGCTCACATGTCCTGGGAAAGGCACCCACCTGAGGAGGTAGGTGTCTTTTTCTGTGGCATTCAGCTTAGGAACTACTTACCTGTAGAAACCAGACCTTGCTTGGTTATTCCACAGGAAGCTTCTGAGCTCAGATGGAAGGATGTCAGGCAGTTTAACAGTGGTTCCTGGAGGTGGCTTTAACCAAGATCTGTTAGTTTTCTGTGAATGACTTCTTGTAGATGATTTCAGGCTTGGTTGATCACTTAAGCTGCAATCCCTAGCTTATGCTCCTAAACCCACCAGCAGATTTTACTCACTTCTTTCAAATGCAGTCATCATGAATGCTAGAAGCTTCATGTATCAGATGAAGCAGCTGATACAGCCACAAGCTCCTCTCCACTCAAAGGCTTCTTCCAACTATGCTGTTCCAGGTGTCAGGTTAAAAATTGCAGGGCCTCTGGGAAAATCCACTGTCTGGGGCATTCCCATTCCTCACTTTTCATAGCTCCATTTGAGAATCACTGGCACGGAGGCAGAAAATTAGCTTCTAGCCAGATGAATGTTCTGGATCTCTGTGGACATCTCCTGAAAGGCAGGGCAGAGGGTTGATGAGCAGGAGGGAGGGAGGGCTCTGAGAGGGCAGGGCCTCCACTGAGGAAGCCCTGCACCTGAGGGGCAGGAGGGTCATGTGGAGTGGTGGACCAGTACTATGTCACAGATGTCTGATTGTGATATCCCCGGTGCCACAGAGACTGGCCCCAGGAGCCAAAGCTGGAATAAAATGTGGAAAGAGGGGTCTGGGTGCAGGGAGGATGCTCTCTGGCTCCTGCTCCTCCTTTCTGACTCCCCCCACTTGTTCACCAACTGGGACCCACCCTCTCTATGAGTCTGGGGCCAGGATACAGGACTCTGCTCCCCTCCCACACCTACCACCTCTACCCTTGGGGCAGCTGAAGGAAAAGCAGAGGAGCACCAGACAAAGCCCCTTTGGGGTCAGAAAGGAAATACCACAATTCACATGCTCAGTGACCACAGGAAGCACTTTAGCAGAATGAGCAACTGTAGGGAATTTAAACGGAGGATTTTGGAGTTGACCCAGAAGAAGTGACCAGTAGATCATAGAAACACACAATCTAGTCATAGGGATTGTGGTATTGACTGCTTTGTAGGCAGGAAACTTCCAGAGGCCATAGGTGGTAAGGAGTCCCCTAGAGGGGAAGCAGGGGCAGGGGATCCAAGGCAGCTTGGGGCCTTATAAGTGTCCATGCCTAGCCTATAAATTGAGGGCCTATGTTGTGCCAGTTTCCTTGGGTATGCAAAGTCAGTTAATACTAAATGGTTAAAAAATGCTTTTTTGAGCTAATTAGAAGTGTAATTATTTGAGCTTGGCTGTACCCCAAAGATCTCAAAATAACTTCATTTCTTCACTGGAATATTCTCAAGAGACTTTTCTGTAAAAGCCAGCTTTGAGAGCTTTAAAGCTACTATGTCTGAGATGACTCCCCTGTATTACCAACAATGCTAAGCCCCTCCCACAAATGCATTTGTCCCTGTCCCTAAGTTGGGTGAGGGCTTTCCAAAGGGGGGTGGGGGATTCTTTCAGAGGGGAAGCTTACTCCATGGTATGCATCCCCAAGGCCTGGTGCACAGGATGACACACCATTTGGAAGGTCTTTCCTTTCTTGATAGGTAGATGTTTATTAAGAGACAGTTGTAGCCCAATTAATGCTGTTTATAGTGGCTTCCCAATTCTTTTTAAAGCTAACTGACTTCTCTAAAGTAAACACTCTTGGGGACCCCTAAATCAGGGCAAATGCCCCCTGGGTCTCTTGTGACACTTTCTGCCCTGGTCTCCAGGCCACACCCTTACCTCCTACCTCAGACAGCTGCCTAAATAAGGCTGGCTATAAGCCCTGGGGCAAGTCAGGAGCAAATTATTTGTGGATATATTTACTTATAAAAACATTCACAACAACACTGATGTCTACATTTTTATACTTCTATACATATTAACTTAAAGGTCCACAACATGCTTTCTCTACCACTCTGTTGTCATGTGCTCTGACACAATTGTACATGCTTTTATTTTCATGGAAAAAAGACAATTTATAACTCCTTTTCCTCTCCTCCTGTCTTCTTTATTCCCTACTCTACCCATCCCTCCCTAAGCTCAGGGAAAATGCTACTTTTCGGTCAGCAGAATCCTGCTCATATTGTGTCTTTCCCCATCAGCCATCCCCTGAGCAGTCTTCTTCTCTAAGTACCCTGTGGAGGACTGACAGTTCCCTGTGTCCTCTATGGGGTCCTGGTTCCTCCCAGACTCCCCAGATACTCAGTCCACCTTTCACTACCCTGATCCTTCAGGCAGAAGATGCAGATTAATGCTATGTTGTGACCACAGGGTCTTGTCAGGCCTAGGTGTCTCTGTTAGTCCTGATGATGATAAGGATGGAGGTAGAAATCCAAACTACTTTCAGATGCCTTTACCTCTTGGTAGGTCTTTTATTTAGAGGATTTCTGTGAACAGGAAATCCAGTTAGTAGAATTTGGTATATAAATGAAATAACAAACTGGTGTATTCATGGAAATAATAAAACAGTAAATGAATTTCTGTTACTGGAACAATCAGGTAAGTGGCTTTGGTTTTTTTGTTTGTTTGTTTGTGTGTGTGTTTTTTTGAGAATCTAGGGTGAGATATTGAACCTGGGAACTCATATGTGGGAAGCACAGGCTTCCCACATACCAGGAGGAGTGTAGAGAAGATGTGAAAAAAGGCAGAGGAATTCTCATTCACTGCTGGTGGGATGGTAAAATGGCAAAGGACTCTGGCCACCCATGTGGAAGACAGATCATTGGTTCTTCAGGAAGCTAAGTATGGAGTTCCACCCATGCTCACAGAGGCATGATTTACAAACACCACCTGATGTGAAGAGGGATGGTTCCTAAAGAGGGTGGGTCCAGGGGACCTGGACTGACCTGTGTCCTGCCATCAGCCATTCCTTCTCTTGTCCTGCCCATGCCCCAGGTCCCTCCTCTCCCAACACCCCAGGTCACCATGTTTGCTTTTTGATGTATGTACTATTATCGAGAGTGATCCTGTCCTGTTTCAGATCCAAGGACTGCTGTATCTCTGGTTCCAAATAGATATGTATCCTTCAGATGAAATAAATATTTTCAGTGTCCAGTGTCCATGTTAGGAAGCCACAGACTTTTGCATTTTCTTATTAAGAGAACAAAAGATAAATTATTTTCTTCATTTCACATTTTATTTGAAGATATTCAAAAGGAATAGAAAGTCATATCACACAGCTATCATGATGACCTGAGTGCTAACTTTGTTTAATTCATCTTCCCACTTCCTCACCAGTCTGAGAAGCTAGACAAATAGATACCCACAGAAAAAAGAGCCTCCTCAATTGCCCATTTCCACAACTCTTGTGCAGTCTGTGAAAATGGAGGGAACCCAGATAGGTTTAAATCTGTATCTTCATTTTTAACCTCTTTCCATGTGTCACGATGCCACATAATTTGGTGGCTCCCTAATGAACATACAAAAGATAAAAAATAATAATTAAAATCAACTTCATAGTTGGACCATTTGTGGCTAATGGCTCCTTCACTGGCCAGTGCTGCCTTATACACTAGGTAAGCAAGGGAAAATGGTGGGTTGGAAAAGAGGACTCACCACCAGTGTACATATGGCCCTCTGCATAGTGTGCTGTATTTAATTCAACTGCAAGAGACAGAAAGAACTTATTTTCAAAAACAGCTGTGAGAGCCAAGAAAGAAAACAGAAACTTGCCAAGAAGAGAGCCTGGCTTTCCAAGTTCTCCAATCTGAAATATACCGAAGCAGTTCAGAAATACTTCCTTGAAGAAATTCAGCTCAGCAAAGGATTTCCTAGCCCCAGATAAGTAGGAGAAGGCTGTAGAGCATTTGACTAATGCCACTGCCCTGTGTGACTAGCCACAATTTTGATGGCAAGATTTACCACAAAATCTTCCAACACCTATGTTCCACATGCTTCCAGCTAAGCTCCTGACAATCCTTCAAGCTCTGAGCTTGGTGAAAGATGATGTGGTTTGAAAAACAAATGTGGGGATCATAAAATTTCAATTGAAAGTGTTTAAAAAATAGAAGATGAAAACTCTAGGAGAATAAGATCAAATGTGCCTGGAACAGACCAAGAACCACACTGAAACTTATCCAGGTTATTTTTTTCTTAATTTGTGTAAATCCAAAAATTATTTTTCCCAGTGAAAAGTGTATTTGATGAGAGCTTTGTATATTATAAATACACAATTTTCTAGTTATGGAAAATTGAAATACCATGGGTTTTGTTTTCCTAAAATGTGCAAATAAAATGTATGTACATGTAACAATACTTAGGATAAAAGCATCAAGAGCTCCATTTTGAAAGAGAGGAAAATATATATATTTATTTATAAATAAATATATATAGCAAGCTGAAGAGAGTATATTTTTTAAGTGAGTATGGTTGTTATATATGAGAAAATTGAAGGAAGACTTGTTTTCCAAGCTGAGTTTTTAATATTTTGAGAGATTAAAAAAATTTATAATGGAAAATGTGGCTTTCTGTTCACTGACTGTCGCAATGGCTCCCACATCTCTCTTTCTAATTCTGGTATTCACAAGACTGGCTTCTTTGTGATATCAGGGGCAAGAGGTGTCCTAAAACAAGAAAAGAGAGGGAACTTTTTTGGAGCATCTGTATTTGTGACATGTAAATTATCTTTAAAATATCAAATTCATACCAAATAAAATCTATTTCATTGTTGACATCTTGACAGATATTAACATTTCTTGATTTTTCATTTTACCATATGCTTTGCCCCTGAAAATTGTTCAAAAGTCCTTTCCTTTTTATTTCTATATCTTTACCTTGGTGTTTACACTCTTGACGATTATCAGCCAATATTTGCCAGTGATTTTCTTAAGTAATTTTTTGAATATATTTGTGTGTGTTAATGTTTAAGAGTTTTTATTTTGTTATGGTTTTTTGGAAGAAATATGCTTTTGTTATTATTGTTGTAAGATGTAATACAAAATGTATATGCTCTAAACTGAAATCAGCCTTTTTCAAGAATAAATTATTTGTTTGGCTTATTGTTGGGTGGTCCAGGTTAGTGACCATGAAACTAGGTTATCTGCACATGAAAACCAAACAGCTAAAAGTATAAAGTTGTTTTAGTGTTACTTTTTCTGACAAATGCCAGTTAGTTTACTGAGAAATGTTATTTTAGGCTACAGTCAGATATTTGAATATTTTAAGTACTTATGACATTTAGTACTCTACAAATTATTTTTAAATATCTTTTCTTCAGATGTATCTGTAAAACCAAGAAAATTGGTTTTCATTTCAATGTTTAATTGCATTTTTATCTTCAGGTTGGTGGGAATAAAGATTTGAGGAAATTTGTGGCAGAAATCCCTGTGATAAAATGATCAACACATTCTTCTTTCAAGCTAAATTTTGTGGGAGTGAGTAGAGAGAATTTATCAGGATACTAAGGTAATGAGTCTCTTGCTTAGCAGCTTGGAAAGCACAATATATAAAAGTGTCTTGGATGTGAGGAGAGCTATAATGTTGTGTTTGGAATAACAAGAATCTGTCATGTATTATCATTTTCACTTCATCTTTTTGTAATTGCCCTTAGAGCAACATCTAACCTATTAGGCAACTTCTGACTATGGTTACCTTGATAGGAAACATATCACAGCAAGTCTCTAGCTTGTGTGGTATTTTTAAACACTTAGTTTTACTACACACTCTCTTAAGTGTCAGATTACTAATGCTTTCTAGTATATTAAATTATCCCACACTTGTAAGCTTACCAAAGTGAAACAAAAGAAATCAAGGAAATGAATAGTGTTCTCTGCCTCCTCCTCCACCCATCCCCCCAACTTCCTCCAACTGCACGTAAAGCAAAAGAAATTCTAGTAAAAGTGTATTTCTTGCTTCTTTCATCTTCAGAAAGTTTATTTTCATCCCACTACCTCCAAAAGGAGGCACTTTAAAAAGTGTTCACAAGTGACTTCTGAGTATGCCTTTCTTACATTTATTATGTGTATTTGTCGGTGAGTGTTGACCTTGCTGCTTTAAATCTGAATCCATATATTATGGTCATTGAAATTAATATCTCTTTGCTGTTAGAAATTTTTTCACAGAATTGTGCTAAAACATTTTAAAAAGAGAGATGGAACTTCTGTGGTAAAAACCAAGTTGGTTCCAAAACTTATATAGACCTCATTTGGCTGTTACACTCTCTTTTAAAACTGCAATAATTTATTTATTTGTATTGCTCTGCTTTGGAATTGTAATTATATAAATGCTTGTCTACCAAAAGTAAAATTATAATTTAGTTATCCACTAAAAAATGACAGGTGGTTGCCAAAGTTAAACCACAGTCCCAGGGTGAGCTCCCATATACCTAAATACTCTTGGCAAGAGGTGGGGTGAGGGTGGTGGGGAGGGTGGAATATTATCAGGTGTAAAAAGGAAGAAGCCCTGATGAAAGAGACAACATGGTTGAATCTTGAGGACATTATGCTGAATCAAATAAGCTAGGCACAAAAAGACAAATATTGAATGACCTCAATATTTGAACTAAATATAAAATGTAAATTTCTAGAGATAGAATCTAGAATATAAGCTACCAGGGCATATATATTGATTGTGTCAGGGAATAAAGAGCTAATGCTTAATTTGCATACAATTTCTATTTAGATTGATTGGAAAGGTTTGGAAATGGAAAATAAAAAGTAAAAAGTGAGGGGGAGGAGTTGGGTTATATGGCAATCCTCTATACTTTCAATGTAACTGTTCAGAAATCTAAAACTTCTCTAAAATAAATATAATAGTTAATTATATGAAGTTTAAAAAAGTGAGAAAAAAATCTTCTTAGCACAAGGTTAGAAGGGAATTTCCTTAAACAAATTAAGCTTGTCTAACATGAACCTATGGTAATGACAATACTTAACATAGGATTTCTGGGAGATCAGCATTTCCCCTGGAATCAGAACCAGACAAAGAAGCCTGCTCTCACCACTTCTAGTTGTAGTGGAAGAGTGGTCAGGGCAATAAGGCAACTAGAATGAAATGAAAATGTTAGATATTCATGGATGCTGTTATTACATGAAAGGAAAATCCACCACAATCTACAAATATTATAATCAGTAAGAGAACACAGCAAGTCTCTGGATACAAGCTTGACAAATAAAATCAACATTATTGTTGTACAGCAGCAACAACTAGGAAATAAAGGGCAATAACAGACTGGGAGAAAATATAACAAATAAACCAATAAAGGATTAATTTTCAAAATACCTAAACTCAATATGAAAATCACAAGTGACCCAACAGAGAATGAAGAGAGTACATGAAGAAAAGAAACATGCAGGGGCCAATAAACCTTTGGAAAACTGCCTGTGGCAGGGAATGCAAGATCTAGGGTACAGGTGGCCCACAGGGCTCAGGGAGTGTGGGATTCCAGGACCTGAGGGAGAAGACATTGGGGGAGATTTCTGCCACCCTAAGGATCCTGGCAGAGGCCACTCACTTTGTCCCTCCCTCTAGGACACCACATGTAACTTGCTCCCCCTCCCCAAGGCTAGGTAAGTTTATGAATGACCCATTCTTCTCTTATGACCTTCATGTGGCAACACTTGGGTGACATTTCTACCCTTCCAAGACATCATTGAGATTACTTAAATAAGTTGTGCAAGAAATGCATTCTGAATATGTTCAATAGTGAAGCAGATGTACAGATTATTTTCTCTTTGAATACAGGGTTTGGGGTTTCTTGGTACAACAGGCTGAAACAATGAGGAATTGTATTTTACTTGATATAATTAAGGAAAGGGACTCCCTGCACCATCACACCAACAGAGCATATGCCCCAACTGCCTGGGATCCAGCATGAGCATTTTCCATCTGAGGTAAACTGATGACAGTATCTCCCTCTGCTCTGTGGGTCACTGTGCCCTGAGGTCAATGGTGGTGCTTCCAGGGATGAAGCATTTCACAGAAAGTGGGAAAACTCAATATCTGGAAAAAAACAATCAATGGCAAATGTGCTAGAATACGGGAAGAATGGATAGGTCGAATTTTGATCACATGTTTAAAAAACGAACAAACAGAAAAACCTCACCAGGAGCTCACCAAATAGAATATCTGAGGTTTTATTTCAGGGAAATGGACAACCTCCTCTAAGGAAAGCCCTGGAACCCCAATAGTAAGGAGGCTCTGGTCAGTACAACCCACATTACAGATGCTCTTCCATGAAACACAAGGTCTGACCCAGATCAGCAAGGATGGGACCATCTGACCCGGGAGGCCTGTATTATACTACCAGCCCTTCACAACTACAGACCTCTTAAACTGGAAGCACCACAACCCCTACTACATGGAAAAGCCCCAGGCCCTTACTGATCTCATTGAATCCATTTTCAAATCCCATTGTCCTAGTTGGGATGATTGCCACCAACTCCTCCTGACTTTGTTTAATATGGAGGTGAGATGATGGATTCTGATATAAGCCCAAAAGTGGCTGCAGGAGCAGGCCCTTACTGGTGTCTTAAACCTGGAAGACTGGGCATGAGAAGTGGCACCAGAAACCCAACTGAACTGGGACTTTAAAACTGATCAGGAATGGGTTGCACTCCAGCAATATCAGAAAGTTCTTCGAGGGGCCAGAAAAGTGGCAAAACAACCCACAAACATGACAAAGATGACTTTAGTTACTCAAAAGCCCAATGAGTCTCCCCAAAATTTCTATGAACAACTTTGCAAGGCCTTCAGAATCTATACCCTTTTGACCCAGAAGCTCCGGAAAACCAGGGGATTGTGAATGCCACCTTTGTTATGCAGGCAGCAATGGACATTAAAAGAAAACTCAAAAATTTGAAGGGTTCTCAGGGATGAACATCTCTCAAGTCCCGGAAGTCACCAACAAAATATTCATCAATTGAGATGAAGCTTTGGAACAAGAAACCAGGAAGTGAATAAAACATCAAGCATCTCTACTGGCAGCAGCCTTGGGAAATCCTGACCACACCAGAGGAGAAGAGCCACCTCAAAAAGGGGGTACAAGCACAAGAAGGGTACCCCTGGTCAGAGACCAATGTGCAAAGAAAGTGGACACTGGAAAAATAAGTGCCCCCCCAAAACTCAGGCACATAGAGGGAACATCCCTAAAGGGAAATACCAACCTGAGCCCCAAGACCATCTGATCAGGATGGCAGGGCTCAACTCTGAATAAGGGTGACCAGACTCACTGGAACTTGGCCCCCATGAGCCCTTGGCCAAACTACAAGTTGGGGACCAGTCAATGACGTTCTTGGTGGATACTAGTGCTGAATATTCTGTGGTCACGACCCCCATCACTGCCTTTAGTGGAAAAACTGTTAATATCATAGGTTTGACTGGGGACCAATCACCCAGTGGCCTTTTTGCCAGTCAAGAACTTGCCAGCTTGGTGTCCAAGAAGTAACTCATGAATTTCTGTACCTACCTGAATGTCCAGTTCCCCTACTTGGTAGTGACCTCAACCAAACTGGGAGCCCAGATTACCTTCAAACCTGAAGGGGCAGCAAGCTTAAACCTCAGGGCCTGCCTCACTCTCTTCATCACTGTACCCCAAAGCAAAGAATGGAGACTTCATGCAAAAAAAAGTTCAGAACACAATCTGCAAAAACTGCTGGAACATTTCCCCCAGGAAATGTTGGGTGGAAAAAACCCACTGGGACTGGAATGGAACCATGCACACATCATCATTGACCAGAAGCCTGGAGTGGTCCCGGTCCAGCAGAGGCAGTATCCAATCACCCACAAAGTGCAATTGGTCATGGTCAAACACATATATCACCTGAGAAAAGAAAAAATCCTGATCAATGCCAGTTACCCTGGAACACCCCATTAATACCAGTAAAGAAGCCAGATGGGACCACATATCGACCAGTGCAGGATTTATGAGTCATCAATTACACCACTCTCACCTTACATCAAGTTATTCCCAACCAATACACTTTGCTAGGACAGCTGCCACCTGAAGCCACCTGGTTCACTTGCCTGGACCTGAAATATGCCTTCTTCTGCCACAGCTGGGCCCCCTGAGCCAGCCTCTATTTGGCGTTGAGTGGGAAAAATCCCAAAACCCAGCAGAAAACTCAGCTAATCTGGACCCAGCTCTTGCAAAGCTTCTAAAACTCCCCTACCCTTTTTGGGGAAGACTTGGCAGCAGATCTGGCCACCTACCCTTAGGAGGACTGCAGGTGAGCCCCCTTGCAATACGTAGATGACTTTCTACTTGCTAGGGAGATGGAATATGGCTGCTGGTGAGGGACCCAGACTCTCCTACAACTTATAACACAGACTGGATACAAAGTATCTTGGAGAAAGGCCCAGATCTGTAAAGAGCAGTTCAGGTATCTGGGGTTCAGCATCACACAAGGGCACAAGACACTCAGACATGAATGAAAGAAAGTGATCTGCACCATCTCTACCCTTACCACAAAAAGTAAGTTTCATGAGTTCCTCAGGGCTCAGGGTTCTGCCACATCTGGATTCCCAGGTTTGCAGCCATGGCCAAACCACCTTAGGAAGTTCTGACGGGTCCAGAAAAAGAGTCCCTTGCCTGGGGAGAAGCTCAACAATGGGCCTTTCAAAACATCAGAAGACAACTCAGCCAATTCCCTGCTATGGAGCTCATGGATATAACTCAAAACTTTAATCCATTCATGCATGAAAAGAACAAAACAGCATTGGGGGTTCTCACACAAACAGTTGGCCCGTGACAAAGACTCATCACTTACCTCTCCAAGCAGCTGGACCCTGTGGCTGCGGGATGGCTGCCCTGCCTGAAAACCCAGGCAGCAACCATAACCCCCATCAAAGAAGCCAACAAATTAACCCTCAGAGAGGCTATTCATGTTATGTTGCCACATGCATTCACTGCCCTAATGACCTCACATGGACATCAGTGGATATCAAATCCCCATCTCACACATTACCAATGTTTACTCTGTGAAAACACCAGAGTGACAGCAGAAACACTGCACAGTCTAAACCATGCCATCTTTTTGCCAGATGAGGAAGGGGCTCCAGAGAATGATTGTGTTAAAGTGAACAAGGAAGTTTATGCCAGTCACCCCGACCTCCAAGACAAACCACTCCCTTCTCCAGGTCAAACACTATTTACAGATGGTTGCAGTCTCTTTAAAAATGGGGGAAAGCTTGCTGGATATGTAGTCACCACTACCTAACAGGTTGTGGAAGTGGGATCTCTACCCCAGAGATGGTCCCCATGATAAGCAGAACTCTGGGCACTCATTCGAGCCCTTCAGCTAGACACCGGGAAAGTAGTAAACATTTACAGTGACTCTAAGTATGCATTCATTACCATCCATATCCACAGGGCAATTTATAAAGAAAGAGGTCTCCTAACTGCAGGGGGGAAGGAAATCAAAAACAAAGGAGAAATCCTCCAACTGTTAGAAGCAATGTGGAAACCAGACAAAAGTCACCATCATCCACTGCTGGGGGCATCAGAAAAGAATGGATATGGCCACTCAAGGAAACAGGCTAGCCATCAAAGCAGCTCAGCAGGCAGCTGAAAAAACCCATGGAATACAAGTTTTGGAATCAACACTGCACATGGGGATGGCACCCTTTGAAGGTCTTACAGTAGAATTTAGGGAAGTGAAACAAGTAAGAGGTACAGATATCTTTGCGGATGATAGGCACCATTTTCAGTTGGGTGGAAGCTTTCCCCACTCACAAGAAAAAGGCAAGAGAAGTGACTAAGGGTTTACTTAGAGAAATCATTTGCCAACACAGGCTGTCACTGTCAATTGAAAGTGACAATGGCCTGGCCTTTGTGGCTGCCTGGTCCAAGAGCTAATAAAAAATGTTAGGAATCAGGTGGAAACTCCATACCACCTACAGGCCCCAGAGTTCAGGGAAAGTTGAATGTATGAATCAAACCCTAAAAGCCACCCTAGCCAAATTCTGCCAAGAAACTGGTCTCCCCTGGGGAGACTTACTTCCTAAACCTTTCTTCAAGTTAGGTGTACCCCAGGATCCACAGGCTATTTGCCCTTTGAAATTCTATTTGGGTGGCCACCCCCAATTATCTGAGCCTTCAAAGGAAATCTCAAACTTCTGGGGGAGGCTAGCCAAGATTCCATTCTCCAGCAGCTGGAGAAAACTCTAGCTGAAATACATAAACTTGTCTTGTCCTAGATTCTCATCCCCCTGGGACACCCCATGCACCCACACCAGCCAGGGGACCTGGTATGGGTCAAAGACTGGGAAAAAGAACCACTTCAGCCTTCCTGGACATGTCCACATACTGTGGTCCTTGTAACTCCTACTGCTCTTAAAGTTGCAAGCATTGTCCCTTGAATCCATCATTCTAGGGTCTAGAAGGTACACCCCAATAAAAAGCAGGACAGCTGGACAGCCCAAACTGTGCCCAGCCACCCCTTGGGAGTGTGAGTCACCTGGGGTCCTGGAGCACCAAACTTGTCAAACACCTGCTGAATGGACCCCTGCTCCTAGTGGATCCTATGATTATATGGCCTGCTCTCCTTGGTATTTGGAGGCTCACTGCTGTGGTCCCTGTAGATGGGACTGTTGTGAATAGAGTCCTAATTGCAATTGCTTACTGGTGTATAATAGGATAATTCTGTGCCTTGACTTGGTTACCCTTTCCTTCCTTGCCCCCTCTCTAGGAGCCAATACCCACCCCCAAAATCTATGGCAGCTGCAAGTTAGTCAAAGCTGGGGCAAACAATCCCTGCTGAATGCTTCAGTCCCATTCTTGGCAGGTGCAACTTCAGCATCTGTAATATTTGACACTTACAGGGCAATCCAAGATCACGTTCCTTATACCTTGCTAGTTATCCCGTACCCCCATGACCCCATACCTTCCCCCAGGATAAGGTGTAGGGGCTGTAACTATGAAAGTTATGACAAATACTTCTGTGAAGACCCCCAAAAAAGTGGAGGATTCTGCCACTCTTGGAGCTTGCTGGTAGGTGCCTCCACTCACTGGAAGGGGGTCCCACCAACTTCTCCATATCTCCTACAGAAAATCCCCAGCCCAGTAGGGTGTGGCATAGAAACCCATGACCCCATAAAACTAAATTATTAAATATAACCACTGGATCAGAAAATACATTTTTAAAGGCCCAAACAGGACTAAAACTAGGAAGCAGAATATATGACACATTGGGGCCAGACCCAGGGGACCTCATACTTGTCCAGCTGATCCTGGTAACCCAATCCCCAGAGAAAACCCTGATGAAAAAATATCAGTAAAGCTTCCCAGATGTTAGAAGCCAAAGTTAGAACAGACCCCTGCAATGTCCTTTTGAACCAGGTTCAAAATTTCCACCAATTCCTAAATGAATCGGCCCAATATAGGTGCATCCAACTGGCTATGCACTTCCTCAAGTCTAAACATCCTCCCTGTACCTGTCCCATGGAACATAACCCTCCTGATCCGTGACAGCTCTGCAGCAAGAACCAGGCCCCTCCCTGTTCACATAGCTGAACCCCCAGAAATACTGGCTAACTGTAAAAATATGACTACCAGGTCTCCTTCAATTATCCTCCTTCTTAGGAGGGCCAACTGTAAGACTACCTGCCCACTCAATGAGCCTGACTGATGTTCTGCAAACTCCATCATCTGGGTCTGTGGCACCAACACCTACCAGTGCCTACCCCAGAATGGCCAGAGCATCTGCTACTTGGCTTGGCCAATAGCACCATTCTAAATGTATGGAGATGGATTGCTTGGAGAGCTCTCCCAAGCCAAATGAGCAATACAGGCAATTCTGATACTCTTAGAACTAGGAGTAGTCAGGAGCACAGCAGTGGCAGGGTCCTCACTTGCATTTGGTCAGGAGAGCTTACAAGCACTAGCATGGGAAACATCAAATGACCTCAAAGAAATATCAGGGGCTCTCAATGGTTTGCAAGATCAGAAAGGTTCATTGGCAGAAGTGGTTTTACAAAAAAGGTGAGGATTAGACTTGCTCACCACAGGTTCAGTGAGTATATTCCAGGCCCTGGGGGAAGAATGCTGTTTCTATGCAAATTCCTCAAGAATAGTTAGGTCCTACTAAAAGAATGAGGTAAAGAATGCATAAACGTGTATACCAGGCATCTGCCAATGGGAACTACTTCCAGTATCTCCTTTCCTGGATTTTGCCATTCATGCCAGTAATAGCCTCAGTCTTTTTCCTCTTAACTTTTGAGCCATGCAATCTATGGTACCTAACCACAATACATCACTTCGCACTTAAATGCCTTAAAACACCAAGTAATGTTTCAGCCCTTGGGGACAATAAAAAAATCCCCATGTTAGCAGATGATGCCCCATAAAGAATTATAAGGGCATCAAAGTGTGGAATGTTAAAGGAAGTGCCAGGGCCCTAACCCCCCCTCAGCAGAAATCCACTCCTTTAGTAAAATAAGCTCCCTTAGGTCCCTTTCTGCCTTCCTCCCTTTTCTCTCTGGAATCCACATCCTTAGGAAGATAAGCACTTCCTACCTACTCTTTCAACTGGAATTTACAACTCTAAACAGATAATGACTCTATTCCTCCCTAATAGCCCTCTGCTTTAGGAAGATAAGCTAACATTGCTCCTTTTCTTTTGTAACCCCTGCCTGCCAGCTTGCTTAAGAATTTGCACACTTAGAGTTCCTATATATACTTATGAAAACCAAGACATGGCACTCAGAGTTTTGGAGATTTTTATGGCGCTCAGATTTTTGGAGGTTTGACTCTTCTTTGAGCCCATGCATAATAAAACTTTGTTCATCCAGCCCTCAGAGTGCCATTTGGGTTTTCATTCCATCTGCCACAACATTACAATATTCTTCCAGCTTTATATAAGACAGTGGATAAAAGAAAATAAACAGGAGGCAACCAGAATGAGAGATTAGTATTTTTTAAATTATCTTTTTGAGATACTGGGAACCATGACACGAACTTAGTAGAAAGAAATCTGAGAAATCTGAATGTCTATGTGCTTCATGGGACTAAACACAATTCAAAATTTTATTATTAAGGAATTCTACTGCTTCAGGAAATGTACTGGGTCTGGGAATAAAAAGGTGGGAAAACAGGTATTATTCTGGCCTTAGGGAAGCAGTGAGTGGTGGCAAAATAGCAATACACACTTATGAGAGTAGTTAAAAAAAGAGAATACCAAATAGTGGCAAGAATGCAGAACAATGCTCACATGAATGCAAAACAAAATATAGCCTCAATGGAAGACAGTGAAAGTTTCTTATAAACTTACCAAAAGACCCTGTAACCTCATTTCTATCTATTTAACTCAAGTGAATTGAAAGTATTTTTACTCAAAATCCTGTACAGAAATATTGAAGCAGATTTATTCTTGGTCACCAAAAACTGGAAAAAATTGCAATATTCAACAAGTGGGATAAAAGGACAGGAAAAAGGATTGCAGAGTTATATAGGGGCCTGAGCCCCTTTCATCTCATGGGGAAAAAAGAGACAAATAGTAAGAAGAAACCATCAAAGCCCTCCTCTATTTACATAAAAAAGGAGAGAGACTCATCCACAGCTGGCCTAACCTCCTAGGCAGATGCCCACTGGCAATTATTCATGAGGCCCAAATTTACTTAAAAAGATGAGAAGATGCAATTGGGAGAGCATTTCTTTGAGCTTTCAGATAAACTACACCAGAGTTCATCCCCAAGGAGGACCCTGTTGACACAGCCAAGCAACTTTTTTTATAGGAAAACCCCACCCTTTAACCAAGGTCCCTTCTCTCAGCCAGACTAGGGACTAGGTGGAGCTATTGGCAGGACCTGAGGAGTTCTCATATCAGTCATATATCCTGGCTTGTCAAGCCTAAGTAGCCATCCTAAAGGGAGCCACACAGCTCCTTTCCTGGGGCATCCTTGCATATCAAAGTCCCAGTCCCCTGCTTCCCTAAGATTTGTGCTTATTGGAGTAATTCTTATCCAACAGCAATGCCTAGTGGGGACTACTTTTGCTCTTAGTTTGCACACTTTGGGATGCATGAGCGACCTTATAAAAGACTGACCACTCTGCAGCTGGGGCCCTAGGTGGGTGCCTAGTTGATGGTCCCAAGAGAATCCAGCCTTCCAGTCATCCTTTCTAAGGCATCAGACCTGTGAGGGAAGCCATCAGGGCTTGTGAATCCTGATCTGACACCACCTGATATCCATCAAGCACCCCACTGGACACCATGTGGAGCAGAAGAATCACCAAAGTGAACTTCTGTATTCCAAAAGCTATAATGGGGAAGATGGGTAATTGTACACAGCAAATGTTACAAATAATACAAATTTATTAAAAAGGCACACAGTTACTATAATAGCTGGTGAATTTGTCCATTATACATTTGTTCTCTTGAAAATTGAGATTTGGAAGAAGACTGGGGACCAAGCTCCTATATAGATCAATATATAGATATAGATACCACATGCACATATATTAATTATTTAGAACATTTCAGTAAGTTTTCACATAGGAAAAGATTTGCCAGTGATTTTCTCATAGAAATTAGAATGGAGAGACCTTACAGCAGGAGCAAATTTTAATTTGACTTCATACACTTTTCACTGCATGTCCCTATTAAGACTGTTCCTTTGTCCTTCAATCCATATTCTTTGAATACTCCCTAAGTGTCTCTGATCAGAGTCTCTTGGTTTAATTAACTGCTAGAAATTTTCATATATATTTCTCTAGAATGGTGACTCTTTCCTTTCAGATATTAAGAAGTATGATCTTAGCAAGGTTTTCTGATCAGATAAACTGTCAGACTGTGTTGATTTGATTTTGATTTTGTTTTTTTCTTGAGGATTCCTTTGTGATTTTTATATCATTCCCTACCTCAGTGTGTATTTAAATTTGGGACACAAGCAACAAACTAAGCATTTCTAAATAAATATTAATATTGTATTCATTAGACCACTGAACCAGTCTGAGAGTTAACAAGTAACAATCATTTTAATAGTTCCATTTAAGAAAATTGAAACTACTCAACTAAAATTTCCAGCTATCCTTAATGGCATTGAAAGTAATTCAACCCAAATATGAATTGCCTCAAAATTCACTTATGATTTACAAAACCTAAGTGTTATCAGTGATGTTGGTGAATGTGAAAGTTTGCTGTATTTTGTAAATTTAATTTTTACAAATTTATTTTCAACAAATTGCTTGTAGACAATGTGCTCTGTTCAGTAATTGTGATGAAGCTGGCATTGTAGAGGAGACAATTTTGTAGATGCAAAGATATAACTTATTTCCCCATAGAATCTAGTATTTAGAAATCCTGGCTCACTTATTCTTTTTTTTTTTTTTTTTTTATTATTTATTTTTTTTTTTTTTTATTTTTTTTATTTTTTTATTATGGGTAAAAATCAAAATTCTCACAATACATACAAACATTTGTAAAATGATATATAAATATATATGCATATATGTGTATTTGCTTACAAAAATGTTATTTTATATATATATATATACATATATTTTAAGAGGTGCTTAGATTACCTAAAATATTATACGGAACCCACTCGGATTCCCATGTTGCCCACCTCCCACACCTCCCACCACATCCAACACAAACATCTCCCATAGTGTGGCCCACCAACCTCAATGAACTTACACCTCCTGGAGCCTTGCCACCAACCATAGACCACAGTTCACACTGTAGACCACACTCTCTCCCACTCAGTTCTGAGTGGTGTGTGCTGATTTAAAATGGCCTACATCCATTGCCACAACAGTACTCAGGACAACCTCCAACTCCCAAAGAAGCCCCTGTATTTCAACTGCTCATCCCCTCCCTACCCAAAAAACTGTCAAGTGGCCACTGGCTCCACCTCATTGTTATAATTTCTTGCATTGCAAGAATCACCATATGCTGGCTCACTTATTCTTAGAATTACCTTCACATATTCACATTCAGCAAAAATCTGAAGCAAATTAATATAAAATTAGCAATGTGCATGATTTCATTTCTCTGTTTTCAAAAAAGTTTCATGTGCTTTCCTAATACCTTTTGGAGCAAGGAACCTTGATTATATACTGCCATAGAAGCATAATTTAAAATGAAACTTTTTCCTTGTATCAATTTTCCCCCTGCAATCTTGTTTCCACACACATACAAAAACTATATTTTATGTCTAAGAGAACTAGGTGAAAGGAAGGAACCCTTCCATAGGCCCAGTTCTGCCTCACATTGAGCATTTTGGCATGGTGGTAATTACTGAAACTCTCTGTCTGTTTCTTTGTCTGGCAAGAAAGGAAAAAATGAGTAATTTCTGGGCTTTCCATGTGACAGGCCCTGAATCTCAAGAGTTCCAACACGGACTCTTGAGTTCATTGGACTCACCCAGGACAACTAACAAGGAAATGATGATGGACCACCACCATATCAATGAACAGAGAGAGTCTACAACTGCAAGCAAGATAGTCCCAACAATCTACCTTATGGGATCTAAGCCCCCTCCCAATTAGAGGTGGAGATGGAATCACCATCCCAGAATCCTCAGGACTGGGGAATGAACAATGGACTAGTGTAGACTTGCTGTTATTCCACTATAGACTTATTGTTATTCTAGCAGTGGAAGAACTTGTATCATTGATGTGGAAGCAGTGGCCACCAGGTGTTCTGAATTGAGGGAAAGGGAAAAATAGGTGTAATATGGGGGCTTTTTTGAGACTTTGGAATTGTCCTGAATGATGTTGAAATGACAGATATAAGCCATTATATATCTTGTCATAACTTATAAAATTGTGCAGGAGAGAGTTTAAACTATAATGTACACTTCATGGCAATGCTGCAATATGTTTTCATCAACTGTAACAAGTGTGCCACACTAATGAAGGATGTTGATAATGTGGGAAACTGTGTGGGGCCTAGGGAGTGGGACATATGGGAATTCCTTACATTTTTTATGTATCAATTATTTAATCTATTTATCTTTAAAAATAAAAAAATTAAGGAAGATGAGTCATTGGCTTTAAAATTCCTAGTTAAAAGAAATGACCTTACTCTTTAAAGAATTGAAATCCACTCTGAAATCAGAGAATCTGTGATTGGAGGCAAATGAAATCCCTGGACCTCCAACCTCCACAGCAGCCTCTATGTTGGCTGCTCTCTGAAGAACATACTATTATGTTCACTGGATTTTCTCTCTGTTCCATGTTTTATCATTTTTCAACCATGCATTTATGTAAGTACAGTGGTTGCAAATAAAATAGGTCACAGAAATAAGTTTACTCCTCCCATTTTATCTAAAATTATCCTACCATGATCTAATAGCAGAAGCATGATTTGCAAAGTTGCCAAAGTGCTTTAGTCTTATTTTGTTTTTAAGTATTTTCCTCTGCATGCATATGTGTGTGTGCAGGCATGTGCATGTGTGACAGTAAAATTCAATGGATGAAAAGCAAAGACCAGGCTCCTCTGAGGTCAGAAGCACCTCTAATTACAAGACTCCATTCAGGCCTAACAAGATAATTCTTGCCCCTAGAAAATGTTTTCACTTTACATCAGAGCTTGGGAAACATGTAAAAAAAAAAAAATGTACATGAGACATTCTGCTTGGAAAAGTAGCTGTAATCCTGGAAAAAGGATAGGCCAAAAAATTCAGAAATGGCATTCAAGTATGTTCTCTGTGCTTGGACCTATATTGGGTTAGGTCATGATTTCCTGGGTGGGAAAATAGCCTTCTTTTATTAGGCATTAGGCTATGGGCCATTAGGGAAATGCAAAGTCAAACCACAATGGGATGTCACTACACACCTATTAGAGCAGATAAAATAATGAATAGTGACAATACCGAATGCCTTAGGAGATGCCCTGGCAGGACCCCTTCTACATTGTTGAAGGGAATGTAAATGGTACAGCCACTCTGAAAAAGAGTTTCTTAAATACAAAACAAAACAAAACCCTATAAAACTATATTCAAAATGCAACTATAATAAGATGGAACAATTGCCCTCCTGGTTATTTTTGACAGAAATAAAAATTTATGTCCACACAAAAACATGAATATTTATTTTAGCTTTATTTGTAATAAACCCCAAATCAAAACAACCCAAATGTCCTATAATAGTTAAGCTTTTAAACAAATTGTTGTCCTTCTCTACCATGAAATAAGAGGAAGCAAAAAAGCTACAAACTATTGATACACACAAAACCGTGGATGGATCTCAGGATGCTATGCCAAGTGAAAAAACCAACCTTAAAAAAGTCACATATTAGATGATTTCATTTATATAACATTCTCCAAATGACAAAATTATAGAAGTGGAAAACAAATCAGTGTTTGCCAGGTGTTAGGAATTATGAAGGTTAGGGTGGGGATCTAAGGGAAGTGGGTATGATGCACAGACTGAATAATTCTGTACCTTGATGTCATAGTGGTTAGACAAACTGACACCTGTGAAAAAAAAATAGAAAAGAAATGTCTGCACATTGTTCCAATTTCAATTTCCTTGCTTTGATATTGCACTATAGTCACATCTGAAGTTACTATTAGTGGAAACAGGGTAAAGGGTATATGGGACATCATAGTATACTATCTTTGCAAACACCTGTGAATCAATAATTATTCCAAAATAACAATAAAAAAACAAGAAATTGCATTGCAATATACTTTGATGAAATGATATCAAAATAAAAATACTATTTACAATAGCATCAAAAATATAAAATAAATACATCTATGAATCTGAAAGATAAAAATTGATCTTACTCATCTTTTATTTTAATAACATTTTAATAGCATTCCTAATTGAAAGGAAAAGTAAATAAATAGAGAGGGAGCCAGTGTAAATGGACCCCAAAACACAGAATTGATAAGGTCTCAGTTCTACCCAAATTGATTTATAGATACAGTGTAATCCCAAGACCCCAGCAGGTTTTTCTGAAATTAATGAGTAGATTTAAAAATTCACAGAAAATGAAAATAACTTAGAATAGCCACAAAATTTTGAAATAAAAGAATAGATTTAGAAGATTTAAACCACCTGATATCAAGACAGAATTTAAATCTCCAGCACTCAAGACCATGAGGCTTTGGCAACTAAACACCCAAGTCAATCTGTGAAGCACAATACAGAGACCAGAAATAGCCCATACATATGGTTAATAAATTTTCAGCAGATATGCTATGACAATTCAGTGGAGAAAGTATGGGCTTTCCAATAAATAGTGTTCAAAGAAACACATATTGATAACAGACAGGAATGTGAAATGTAAACTCCAAACTTATGAAAAAGCCTTCATGTTTCTAATTTAGGCAAAGATTTCTTAGCCATGGCAGCAAAACCACAATTTCTAAATAAATAAAACAGGACTTCATCATAATGAAGAAATTGTTATTCAAAAGACACCATGAAGAGAATTAGAAAATAATCCACAGACTCAGAGAAAAGTTTTGAAAATCATATATCTGTTAAATGACTTGTATGCAAATTATAAGAGCTTGCAGAACTCAAAAATAACAAAATAATAGGTAAAATATTCAATCACTTTGACAAAAAGTGTATTGATATCAAATAATCACCTAAAAAAGATGCATAAATCCTTTAGTTTTTAGGAAACTGCAAATTAAAATCACAACACATCAAATCCAATAGCTAAAATTTAAGAAGCCTGAACATACCAAGTGTTGGCCAGGATGTGAAATAACTGGAACCCTTACAAAATACTGGTGGGAATGTAAAACTGTACAACTACTTTGAGAAAAATTGCAGTTTCTTTCAAAACTGAATAAACACCTATTATAAGACCCCATCATAGACAGAGAGACAGTTACCACTGGGTCTGGTTGGCAGAAACCACATATTTTCTGTCACCAGTTGGAAAGAACAGCATGGCCCCAAAAGGGAGCCAAAAGGGAGCCCAAACTGGAAACTAAAACTCAAAATTTTTCTTTATTAGAGATACCAAACATCCTTAAAGACTTTGTTCTGGAAGATAAACAGGAAGGGTCAGACTGTTGTTGAGAGTAATATGGGGTCAGCCCCCATCATCCTAGAATAAAGAGAGAGGTAATTGACTAATAATACAAGAGACTGGGAGCCCCTCATCTATTTGCATTTTAAAGGGAGGGAGACAGGCCTGTTCAGAGCTGGCTGCTAGCCAGGGAAGATATCCTCAGTCAAACAATTCATAAGGTCTTGTTTTTACTTAAAATGATGGAACTGATTCAATGGGGAGAGCATTTCTTTGAACATTTAGATAGAAGAGACCTGGAGTGCATCCCCAGTCCTAGGGAGGCCCCTTTGAGTCAGAATCATGGAACATTTTTTTTTACTTGGAAAGCCCTCTCTGCTAGTTACCAGGCAGCCTATGCTCAATGAAGGCTTCTACTAGCAGTAAGGCTAGGGACCAGGTGAGCTATTGGCAGGACTTGAGAGGGTCTCAATCAGTCACAGATCAGCCCTGGGAAGCCACCCTACAGGTGGCCACACAGCCCCTTCCCTGAAGAGTCCTCACTTCCTCCTCTTGCATATCAGTTGCCCACTCCCCTGCCCACAGGAATTGTGACTATTGGAACAATCCTTATCCAACAGCAATGCCTAGTGTTAGCCTTTTTTGTGCTAACATTTCCCTCAGTTGGTGTTAATACCTTAACACCTTGCCTGGAATACACATAAACCATGACAATTGCATATATAAAATATTAGCTGGCCCCCACCTGCCTTTCCCCCTGACCTGGAGATCAGTGGTCTCTGCACATTTTGGCAAAAGGAGTTGTCAGCAAAGGTCAGTGGCCATTGTCTAGGCATCCTGTGGACTGTCTCTCACCATCCTCTTTCCCCAGGCCTCCCCAGCACTTTCTCAGCAAGGGTCAGATCCCAAGCAGAGCTGTATGGAAGGACAGTCATAGTCTAAACCTCTTCCCAACATATACTACCACCATGGACACCTAACCTAAAATACTGATTGAATTACATCCCTGAAGTTGTCTGGCATTTAGTAGGTCTTTATAAGCATGTTCAGAGTTAAGGACCCTGCAGGCTTCCATATATGCCATTTGATTTTCTCATTATGCAAAGACAATTCAGTGCAGAAAGCACAGGCTTTTCAACAATGAATTTTCAACCCATCACATATGGTGAAGTCACCATCACACTGGTGAGAATAGGGCCCCTTCCCAAGATCATTGGGACACCCTAGACAGACAGAAATGGTTGCCTAGGAGTCCAGTTGGCAGGAACCACAAATTTTCTCCATTACCTCTTGGAAAGTGACATGGGGCCCCGAAAGGGAGAGCAAATTGGAAACTGAAATTTGACATTTTACTTGATAATACTTTTAAAGAATTTGTTCAAGAGGACAAGGGACACTAAATGACATCAGCAACAAAAGCTGATGAATTTGACTTGATTAAAATCAAACATTTGTTCAGAGAAAAACACTATTAACCAAAAGAAAAGACAAGCCACAGATATATTATTATATCTATTATTATCTAATAAATATATTAGATATATTTAAATCTCATATCTAATTTAAAGCTTGTATTTAGAATATTAGAACACTTAAAACTGAACCATAAGAATATAAACATTCCAACTAAAATTGGCTAAATAATTTTACTAGTACCTCATTAAAAATATATATGGATGGGAAATAATATATGAAGAAAAGCTCAACATAAACATGAAGGAAACACAAATTAGAACCTCAGTAGATACCAGGACACAGTTATGAGACTAGTTTGAAAAAATGAGAATTCCAAATAGTAGCATGAATCTAGAACAACAGGAATTCATATTCATTGCTCATGTGAAAGCAAACAAAACAATGCAAACACTTTGGAAGACAATGGCAGTTTCTTAGAAAGTAAATCATACACTTAACAAAGAGTCCTGTAACCGCACTTCTACATAAGTGAACTGAAAATAATTTCATAAAAATCCTGTACACAATAATTTCTTGGTCACCATAATCAGGAAAAAATAAAAATGTTAATCAACAGGTGAAAAACAAAAATAAGATGAGGAGAAAAGTGAAGACTGTATGGTAAGAGTAATATGTGGTCTGAGAGGTGCCACTCGTTCCTGAAAAAAAAAAAAAGAGAGAGAGAAAGAGAGAGAGCTAATTGACTAGTAATATTAAATACTCAGAGCCCATTTTCTATTTACAGTTTAAAAAGAAGGAGATAGGCCTGTCCAGATTGGGTCTGATAGCCAAGGCACATGCTTGCAACCAAATTTGATGAATTTGACTTGATTGAAATTAAGGACATTTGTTTAAACAAAGACAATTAGAAGAGACAAGCAGATTTACAGAAGATATATATATTTCTCATATCTAATTAAGAGCTTGTATCTAGAATATATGAAGAACACTTAAACTCAACCTTAAGAATACAATCATTCCAATTAAAAATTGTTGTGATCTTAATAGTACCTTTTTAGAAAGGTATATTGGTGGGAAATAATATATGAAGAAAATTTCAACATATTAGTCATGAGTGAAATGCAAATTAGTACCTCATCAGATTCCACAACACACGGGCTTGGAAAAAAAATGAGAACATCAAATAGTGGCATGAATGCAGAACATCAGGAACTCACATTTATTACTCATGTGAATAAAAATACAGCCACATGGAAGATAATGTCAATTTCTTATAAAGTAAATCTCACACTTAACAAATGGTCCTGTAACCCCACTTGTACATATTTACTCAAGTGAATGGAAATTATTTCCACACAAAATCCTGTACCCAAATATTTAAGCAGCTTAGTTCTTGGAAAAAAATAAGTGTTCTTCAAATTATGGGGAAAAAAAGGAAGAGGAGAATGGGCAGACTGGTTGGTAATGGTAATATGGGTCTGAGTGGCCCTCTCAAAGAAGAAAAAGAAATAGAAAAAGAGAGAAAGAGAGGTAATTGCCTAGGAACACTAAAGAGCCCAAGCTCCTCCTCTATTTATATACATAAGGAAAGAGACAGGCCTCTCCTGAGCTGGCTGATGGCCAAGGCAGGTGCCCACAGGCAAACAATTCATAAGGCCAGGTTTTTACTTAAAAAGATGCAGATGATGCATTTCTTTGAGCATTGATATAGAAGAGTCCCCAAGTGCATCTCCTGCCCTGGGGAGACAACTTTGACACAGTCATGGAACATTTTTTACTGGGAAACCTCTCTGTCCAAGTTACCAGGCAGCCTGGCTCAAGCAAGGCTCTATACCAGCAAGGTTTGAGCCAGGTGAGCTCTCAGTAGGAGAGGGTCTTACATCAGTCACAGGGAGTCCCAGGCAGCCACCCTGCAGGGGCCCACACAGCCCCTTTCCTGAAGGGTCCCAGCCTCCTCCTCTTGCATTAAAAACCCAGTTCCCTGTCCCTCTAGTAATTGTGACAATAGGAATAATTCTTATCCAAGAGCAACACCTTGTGGTGGCCTATTTTGCTCTAACTTTCTGCACCATAGTTTTTGATTCTTTAACAACTTGCCTGGAATAAACAGAATCCCTGACAATTATATACATAAAAACACAGATTGTCCCCATATGCCCTATCCCATGATCTAGGGATAAGTGGTCTCTGCATCTTCATGTCAAAGGTGTCATCAGCCCCAGGTGGTGGCCATTGACCAGTCATCCTGTGTTCTTCCCCTGCCATCGTCCTTCCACAGACCTCCCCAGGACTTTCTCAGCCACAGCCAGATCCTAAACCAGAGATATAACAAAGGGCAGTCCTGGGATAAAAGTCTCATCCCCAAATACATTGCCACAATGACTAAAATATTCATTGAATTTCATCCCCTATATTGTCCTGTTTTTAGTAGGTCTTTGTAAGTTTGATCAGAGTTGAGACCTCAGTAGACTGACAATTTTACAGAAGGGAATTAGCCAGTGATGAGATCATTCATGGAATTAGGTGCCAACCTGTCCTGGGAAAGGCACCCACCTGAGGAAGTATGTGTCCTTCCCTGTGGCATTCAGCTTAGTAACTACTTACCTGTAGAGACCAGGCCATGTTTGGTTATTTCACATGAATATTCCAAGCTCAGATGGAAGGATATGAGGGAGTTTATCACCAGTTCCCAGAGGTGGCTGTAACCAAGATCTATTAGTTTTCTGTGAATGATTTCCTGTAGATGATTTCAGGCTTTGTTCAATACTTAAGAAGCAATCACTAGCCTTTGCTCAGAAAACCACTAGCTGATTTAATCACCTCTTTCTATTGCAAACATTCTGAAAACTAGAAGTGCAGAGGAAGCTGGGATATAGCCACAGGCTCCTCTCCATTCAAAGCCTTCTTCCAACTACCCTACCCCTAGGTGCCAGGTTAAAAATTGCAGGGTCTCTGGGAAACACTCCAGTCTGGGGCAATTCCATCCCTCACTTTTCCTAGCCCCATTTGAGAATCACTGGCATGGAGGCAGACATTTAGCTTCTAGCCAGATGAAGGACCTAGATCTCTGTGGACATCTCCTGAAAAGACAGAGCAGAGGGTTGATGGGCAGGAGTGAGGGAAGGCTCTGAGAGGGAAGGGCCTCCACAGAGGGAGCCAAGCAGCTGGAGGAAGGAGGGTCACCTGGAGTGGTGGAGAGCTGTATGTCACAGATGTCTGTTCATGTTGTCCCTGATGTCACAATCAGACACTGACACTGGGAGACTGAGCTGGGATAAAATGTGGACAGAGGGGTCTGGGTACGGGCAGGATGCTTCCCAGCTCCAGCTCCTCCTTCCTGACTCCTCATCACATGTTCCTCAGCTGGGACCCAACCCCTCTATGAATCTGGGGGCAGGACACAGGTCTCTGCTCCACTCCCAAACCCACCCTCTCTACCCTTGGGGCAGCTAAAGAAAAGCAAAGAAACACCAGGCAAAACCCCTTTGGGGTCAGAAAGGAAATACCACAATTCACAAGTTCAGTGACCACAGGAAGCACTTTAGCAGAAAGAGCAGCTGTAGGAAATTTTAATGGAGGATTTTGGAGTTGACACAGAAGGAAATGTGGCCACTAGATGGCAGTGACACACTATCTATTCATAGGGGGCATGCTTTGTAGGAAGGACCCTTGCAGGAAAATTTCCAGAGGTCACAGGTGGGAAGGAGTCCCCTGAAGGGGAAGCAAGGCAAGGAGTGCAAAGGGAGCTTGGGCCCTTATAAGCATCCATGCTTAGCATACAAATTGAGAGCCTGTGTTGAACCAATATCCTGGGATATGCAATGCGGGTTAACATTAAATGGCTAAAAAAAAATGGTTATTGAGCTAATTTTAAGACAATTGCATATGTAAATATTTGAGTTTGGCTGCATCCCAAAGACCTTAAAATAACTTTATTTCTCCATAGGTATTTTCTGAAGAGGCTTTTCTGTGAAAGGGCCTACTAGGCAAGTCAGATTTTAGAGTTTTAAAGCTACTATGTCTGAGATGACTCCTCAGTATTACCAACAATACTAAGCCTCTCCCACAAATGCATTTGTCCCTGTCCCTATGTTGGATGAGGACTTTCCAATGTGGAGGGATCTTTCCAAGGGAAGCCTCCTCCAGGGGATGCATCCCCAAGGCCTGGTCCACAGGATGACAAATGGTCATAAGAGGTAAACACATCACTTGGAAGGCCTTTCATTTCTTGGTAGGTTGATTTATTAAGAGTCAATTATAGTGCAAAGAATGCCATTCATAATGGCTTCCCAATTTTAAAAAAACCAACTTCTTTAAAGTAAACTCTCTCGGGGACTCCTAAAGCAGGGTTAAGTCCCACCTGGTTCTCTTGTGTCACTTTCTGTCCTGGACTCCAGGCCACACCCCTATGTCCTACCTCAGACAGTTTCCTAAATAAGCCTGACTATAGGCCACAGGACCAATGAGGGCTAAACTGTGGATATATTTACTTATAGAAACATTCACACCAACATTGATGTCTACTTTATTACATATGTCTATACATATAACTTAAAGGTCCACAACATGGCTTCTGTATCACTCTTGTCAGTTGCTCTGACACAATTATACATGCTTTTATTTTTGTGGAAACAGGACAGTTTATAACTCCTTTCCCATTCCTTCTGTCTTATTATTCCCTGCCTCACACATCCCTCCTTGAGATTAGAGCAAATGTTATTTTTGGTTGGCAGACTCATGCTCATTCTCTCTTTCCCCACCAGCCCCCTCAAGTGATCTTCTCTAAGTGCCCTGTGGAGAGCTGACAGTTTCCTGTGTCTTCTATGGGGTCCTTGTTCTTCCCAGACTCCCCAGATATGCAGTCTCCCTTTTACTGCTCTGATCTTTGGGCAAAAGATGCAAATTAATGCCATGTGTTGGCCACAGGGTCATGTTGGGTCTAGGCAACCCTATTATTCTTTTTTTTTTTTTTTTTTTTTTTCAAAGTACATGCAATGCCTTTATTTTAGACGTGCCAGGAAAGCTATTTCAGAATGACTAAAGCGAGCAGCTGTATACAGATAACAGAAGAAGCAACATCTTGTTACAGCTCAGCACACAGCATCCAAAGCAAACAGGCATGAGACAGTGCATATTTATGCAGCATTAAAACCATATGAATAACATACTGCAGGGGGGGAACGAATGGAGGAGGGATGGAGGAAAAAATGGAAATGAAAGGCCAATGTTTCCCAATACCACTAAATTTCTCATTTGATAGCCCCATCCAAGTGCTTCAAATTTAGTGCGTTACAATGAGAATGGCAAGGATGGAAATAACGTATCTGTACACTGCCTAATACTAAGTTTGGTCAGCATGTATTTTCACAGGCCTTTCAATGGCAAGTCAGTTTGAGCATCTTTTGAATTTATTGTTTAATGACGTTACTTAACTCAAACTTTACCCTCTCTTGATACACACAATGAATTATTTGGTACTTTTTAAAAATAAAATGCTGTAGGTTTATTAAAAGTATTCACAATAATAATATTAAAGGTTTTCATGTTCTAAAATATAAAACCATAGTTTAATAAAACACTAAGTATTTAAATGAAAACTTAAGTATATTATAAACTGTAATGAGCAAAATCTAAGTATTTAGGTATTTAAACTGAATATTAAAAATTTAATAAAATCAGTACTGATACTTTCATAGGGTTACTTACAATTGAGCAAAACAATGCAGAAGATACCTTTTTGACATAGCTTTCTGATAGTTCTTAAAGGGATTACTTGATATTATAGCACAAATGGAATACAATAAATGTGGCATTACAAAATTCCTAAAAAACTGGGAATGGTTTACCCTAAATATTACATTTTTACGCGATAACATTAGCTCATACAGAATGTCATATAATCATACCAAATATAGTTTCAATTTTTAAAAAAAAACTCTATCAACATTTGAAGACTGAACCATACTACATATTATGGCACTGCTTTATTTTGCCCTAGCATCTCTGCTATATTTTCTTTGGTAAACATTTCCTCTTATAAGATTAATCACAGATTAATGAGAACATATGTGTGTTTAAGATGAATAGTACTCAAAACGTTCAGGTCATATTTTCTCAAGAAGAATTTAAATCAGGCGTGGACAGAATAAGCTTTATCAAGATCACATAGAATGAAAAATAAAACAGAAAAAGGCTTGGGGATGGGGACAGGAAAAAATACAATTGTAAAGGTATTGGTTCTGAAATAATCTATTACTACTATACAAGATAACCAGTGTCACCAGGGTGAGGATATTTTCTTTCATAAGTATATCAGCTCTCTATTTCCTCTGTGAAATTCTGCATACACGACGAGTAGTCATTTAGTACACAGGGACATTAAAATATTCATGACGTGGCTCCTGCAGGAGATCTGCCTGCTCAATTGCCTTGAGGACATTTTTCTTGGATGTTTCCTGAACTTCCCCTCCCAAAAGAAACTCATCCAAAATAAAGTAAGCCTTCTCAAAATTAAAGATGATATCAAGTTCACACACACTGCCAAAATATTTGTCAAGTAATTCCACATAACGATGAATTATTTCCAGGGTAATTAGTTCATTGTCCTGATCCTCAATAGCACAGCAAAAATACAGGCTAGCATATCTTTTGTAAACAATCTTCAGATCTCGCCATTCAAGAAAGCTGCACATTTTAGGTTTACGTGCTAAAACAGTCTGAACAAGTTCCCTTGTAATCTTTTTCTTCTCTTTGTCTGACAGTGGGACATACCATTTCTGCAGTCGAAGCTTTCCCTGACGACTAAAAAGCAACATAAACTGCATCGTGGCCGCGGGCCGCGCGCGCGGCGGAGCTCGGCCGGCAGCTGCGGCGGCGGCGAAGGGGAAGCCCCTGTCGCCGCGGTGAAGAGCCCTGTTAGTCTTGATGATGATATGGATGGAGGTAGAAACCCAAAATACTGTCAGATGCTTTTAGCTCTTAGTAGGTATTTTATTTAGAGGATCTCTGTGAAAGTGAAAGTCAGGTAGGAGAGTTTGGTATATTATTAAAATAGAAAACTGGTGTTATTGTATTCATGGAAATAATAAAACAATAGAGTCATTTTGGTGACTTGGACCACCAGGTAAGTGGCTTTGAATTGTTTTATTTTTGAAGTTCCAGGGTGAGGGATTGAACCTGGGACCTTGTGTTTGGGAAGCTGGTGCTCAACCCCTGAACCACATTGGCTTTCCAGTGTTGGTTTTATCATATGTTTGTTGTTTCTTTTTTATTGTTCCTTTAAGAGGCACCAGGAACTAGACCCAGGACATCCTATGTGGGAAGCAGGCACTCAACCACTTGTTTCTTTTTTATTGTTCCTTTAAGAGGCACCAGGAACTAAACCCAGGACATCCTATGTGGGAAGCAGGCACTCAACCACTTGAGCTGCAGCTACTCCCCTGAATTGATTTTACTTAACAATAAATTCCTGGTTATTTAAATTGTTCATAGTGCTCATTTCAGCAGCACATATACTAAAATTGGAATGATACAGAGAAGATTAGCATGGCACCTGTGCAAGGATGGCATACAAATTCATGAAGTGTTCCATATTTTTAAAATTGTATTTGGTTATTTTAATGGCTTCATTTTTGAGGAAGTTTTGGATCACAGAAGGGTTACAACTGGGGCAGGGGAACATCATTGGTGTGGGGTGTCAGTGATGGGAAATAGATGGGAGGAAGTTCACCTGGGCATACATATAAGGTATATTAATGTTCAAAAGTTCATGAGGCATTGTCACAGTGGGTAGAGACTCATAGAATAACTGAAAGAATATTGAATTCCCATCCTGGAGAGCTCTGCCACAGTCCCCCAAGTGTAGGAGCAATGATTGACAAAGGAGGATGAACCATTGATGATCCCTTGATATTGATGATTATGCTTATTAGACTTTGCTCTTGATATTGAACCATCTATTGTTGTAGGGTGCTTAAATTTGCCTCCTGAGAGCCTCCTTGTTCCTCAATTCTGGTCTCTCTCTAAGCAAAACTCAGCATATAAATGCATTACCTTCTCCCCAGTGTGAAACATAAGTCCTGGAGATGAGCCTCCCTAGCACTGAGGAATTACTACCAAGAACCAACTAGCAATGCAACTGGAAAAATACCTCAAATAAAAGGGGGAAAGGTAAAGACAAATGAGCATATATGGCTAAGAGACTTCAACATGCATTGGGAGGTCATCCTACAGTTAATGCTTGCACACAACTCAGCAGGATCTCATAGACTGCCAAATTGGATACTACCCAAAGTAGTGGGGCTCCTGAAGTCTCTGGAGGCACCAGGTTCTATGGTCAGGACAGATAGCTCCAGAGTTTATTGTCTTACCAGTGGGCCCTCCTTTGGAGTTTGTGCCCAGAGTGTCAGAGTTGGACTCAATTATGTCTTCCCTATACATGACTCATCTGCCCCTTCTATTTAAACCTATACTTGGTGCTGGAATTTGTAGGTGTACATCCAAGAAATGCAAGTCTTTGGGCTGTCCATGTGCCAGCTGGGCCCAGAACCTCAGTGGAGTTGCAACACCTACTCTACAGCTCATTAGACTCACCCATGACAACTAACAAGGAGATGATGATGGACAATAACCTATGCATCTTCCCCATGGACTATGAGCCCCCTCTCAATTACAAGTGGAGTAGACATCACCATCCCAGAATCCTCAGGATTGGGGAAAGAACTATGGACTAGAGTGGGCTTACTGGTATTCTACTATAGACATATTGTGATTCTAGCAATGGAAGAAATTACAACATTGCTGTGGGGCCAGTGGCCACTGGAGATTCTGGGGGCAGGGAGAGGGAAAAACAGTTGTAATATGGGGATTTACTGGGACTTGGGAATCATCCTGAATGACACTGCAATGACAGATATAGGTAATTTTATATCATCACATAACATTCAGAACTGTGTGGAAAAGTGTAGATTGCAATGGGAACTATAGTCCATGCTTAATGGCAAATCCCCAGGATACATTTAACAATTGCAATGAATGTGCCACACTAATGAAGGATGTTCCTGTGGGAGGGTGTGTGAGGTGTGGGGAGTGGGGCATATGGGAATCCCCATTTTTTTGTGTGTAACATTTGTGTAATCTAAGTATCTTTTAAAAAAATATATTTAAAAAATAGGATACCTAAAATAAATAAATAAATAAATAAATAAATAAATAAATTGTTCATAATAATAACAAGGATAATAAAAGAACAATACAGCCCCTTATTCTGTTAATATCTTATTTTTGCCCACCCATTTTAGGATTTCAGTTAGGGGTCCAGAGTCAAAACTCTTTTCAAATAATTTTTAAACAAAGAAATCCTTGTTATTAAAATATTATTTTACTTTTCATAATTACCATTTCCAAAGATGATCACGAATGTAATTCTAGGCATGGTTTGCATGTCCTGGTTTGTTGAAGGACCTATTAGGCCAGAGACAATGAATCAACCCATTCCCCCTACAGACTCTACTCCATTTCTACAGATGTCAGACATGGAGTGGTCCTAGGCCCTTATTTACAGATGGGAACACTGAGGCCATGAGAGGGGAAAGGCCTGGCTCAGGCCCACAAAATTTGAGTGGCAAGGAAGGACCAGAGTCAGCTCTCTGCTCACTCTTGCTCAGCTCAGGCTGACCTGTGATTTGCCTGGGGGAATGAGGTGGGTTCCCTCTCCCTGAAGCTATGTGTGGTGGTCTGGACATGTAGCCTGCAGAGCACATTGGGGTGCAGTGAGGAATGGAGTGACCCTGGTCTGTGGTCCAGACCTGGATTAGTGTCCTTTACCCTTGCACATGGCTAATGCTGACTGTGGTCTCATCAGCCTTGGACTCCTTGCTCAATGCCTAATAGGCTTGGTCAGCTCCAAGCAAGGAGCAGCAGACTTCCTACTTCCTGTGCAAACAGAAAATGACTCCAAGTCAGAGGATAAATGCTGTGGAACTTGGATGAGAACAGCCATCTCTGACCCAGCCTGAGGGTCCTGGCTCCAGAAGGGAGTGTGGGAATTCCAGTGGGAAGGTGTGTCTTGTAGAGTTAGATGGTATGTGGGGGGAAAAGGCATGCACACCTGTAGCAGTTTGACATTGTTTATGAATTCCAAAGGTAGATATTGGACTATGTTTGTAAACTGGTCTGTTACTTTGGGCATATTAGATTCACAAGTTTCACTTTTACTGGATTAAATTAGATTGGGGTTTTGAGTGGTCCAGAGAAGTAGAACTTTGAGTTTCCACACCTTTGGTGAGTGGGGATTCAGAGAAAATGACAGGACAGAGGAGAGAGTTGGAGTATTGATGCTGGAGCCCCAGGGAAGTAAATACACAGAGAAGAAGATACATGAGAAAAGAGAGTAGCCTCCATGAGGCGCGGTAGAGGCCCTGGGAAGAGAATGAGCCTAATAGTCTACAACTGACCTTGTGAAGAAAGCAGAGCAGCTGATCCTGGAAAGAAATGAAGGATCTGGGACCAAGGAGCCTTGGGAGGAAGGGGAACACAGAACACTTCCAGAGACCAGCAGCCTTCCTGTTCCAACATTTGGCAACACATTTTGGTGAAGGAAGAAACTTATGCCCTATGGCCTTGTGACTATAAGCTTCTACCCAAAATAAATACCATTTATAAAATCCAACACATTTCTGATAATTTGTATCAGCACTGCTTTGGCTGACTAATACTGCTGCAGCAGATGGAATGACAAAACTAAAGCAGCATTTGGGGGGAGGTTGATGAACAAAGTTTTATTACACACGGACCCGAGGAGAGTCAAGTCCCCCCCAAAAAATCTGATCTCCATGTCTAGATTTTCATAAGTTTATATAGGAATCCTAAGTGGAACTCTAAGAGGGCAAATTCCTAGGCAAGTGGGAAGGCGGGGTTATAAAAGCAAAAGGAGTGAGGTTAGCTTATCTTCCTAAAGCAGGGGCTATTAGGGAAGAAAAGAGTCATTATGTGTTTAGAGTTGTAAATTCCAAATGAAAGGGGCAGGTGGGGAGTGCTTATCATCTTAAGGATGTGGATTCCATGGAGAAAAGGGAGGAGGGAAAAGGGAAAGAGGGGAGTTTATTTTCTTAAAGCTGTTGGTTTCTGCTGAGGGGGGTTAGGGAACCAGCACTTTTCTTATCATTCCCTCCTCTTGATGCCCTTATAATTATTTATGGGGCATCGTCTGCTAACATGGGGATTTTTCTATTGTCCCCAAGGGTTGATATTTAACACGAGGCATTACTTGGTGTTTTAAGGCATTTAAGTGGGAAGTGATGTATTGTGTTAGGTACCATAGAATGTATGGCCCAAAAGTTAAGAGGAAGAAGACTGAGGCTATTACTGGTATAAATGTCAAAATCCAGGAAAGGAGATACTGGAAGTAGTTCCCATTGACAGATGCCTGGTATACACAATTTATGCATTCTTTGGCTCATTCCTTTAGTAGGGCCAACTTGTCCCTAACTATTTTTGAGGAATTTGCATAGAAACTGTATTCTTCCCTCAGGGTCTGGCAAATACTCCCTGAACCTGTGGTGAGCAAGTCTAATCCTCACCTGTTTTGTAAAACCACTTCTGTCAATGAGTCTATCTAGTCTTGCAACCCATTGAGAGCCCCCGATATTTCTTTAAGGTCATTTGATGTTTCCCATGCTAGTGTTTGTAAGCCCTCCAGAACAAATGCAAGTGAGGCCCCTGCTACTGCTGTGCTCCTGACTACTCCTAGTCCTAAGAGTATCAGAATTGTCTATATTGCTCATTTGGCCTGGGAGAGCTCTCCAGGCCAATTCCTCTCCATACATTTAGAATGGTGGTATTGGCCAAGCCAGGTAGCAGATGCTCTGGCCATCCTGGGGAAGACACTGGTAGGTGTTGGTGCCACAGACCCAGATGATAGAGTTTGCAGCACATCAGTCAGGCTTATTGAGTGGGCACGTGGTGTTACAGTTGGACCTCCCAAGATGGAGGATGGCTGAAGGAGATCTGGTTGTTATGTTTTTACAGTTAGCCAGAATTTCTGGGGGTTCAGCTATGTGGAAAGGGAGGGGCCTGGTTCTTGCTGCAGAGCTGTCATGGGTCAGGAGGGTTATGTTCCATGGGACAGGTACAGGGAGGATGTTTAGACTTGAGGAAGTGCATAGTCAGTTGGATGCACCTATATTGGGCCGAGATTCATTCAGGAATTGGTGGAAATTTTGAACCTAGTTCAAAAGGACATTGCAGGGGTCTGTTCTAACTTTGGCTTCTAACATCTGGGAAGCTTACTGATATTTTTTCATCAGGGTTTTCTCTGGGGATTGGGTTACCAGGATCAGTTGGACAAGTATGAGGTCCCCTGGGTCCGGCCCCAATGTGTCATATATTCTGCTTCCTAGTTTTAGTCCTGTTTGGGCCTTTAAAAATGTATTTTCTGATCCAGTGGTTATGTTTAATAATGTAGTTTTATGGGGTCACGGGTATCTATACCACACCCTACTGGGCTGGGGATTTTCTGTAGGAGATATGGAGAAGTTGGTGGGACCCCCTTCCAGTGAGTGGAGGCATCTCCCAGCAAACTCCAAGAGTGGCAGAATCCTCCACTTTTTGGGGGGTCTTGGCAGAGGTATTTGTCATAACTTTCATAGTTACAGCCCTTACACCCTCTCCTGGGGGAAGGTATGGGGTCATGGGGGTACGGGGCAACTAGCAAGGTGTAAGGAGCGTGATCTTGGATTGCCCTGTAAGTGTCAAATATTACAGATGCTGAAGTTGCACCTGCCAAGAATGGGACTGAAGCACTCAGCAGGGATTGTTTGCCCCAGCTTTGACTAACTTGCAGCTGCCATAGATTTTGGGGGTGGGTATTGGCTCCTAGAGAAGGGGCAAGGAAGGAAAGGGTAACCAAGTCAAGTATCCTATTATACACCAGTAAGCAATTGCAATTAGGACTCAATTCACAACAGTCCCATCTACAGGGACCACAGCAGTGAGTCCAACTCCAAATACCAAGGCAAGCAGGCCATATAAGCACAGGATCCGCCAGAAGCAGGGGTCCATTCAGCAGGTGTTTGATGAGTTTGGTGCTCCAGGACCCCAGGTGACTCACACTCCCAAGGGGTGGCTGGGTACAGTTTGGGCTGTCCAGCTGTCCTGGGGTGTTCCTTCTTGACCCTGGTATGATGGATCCAAGGGATGATGCCTGCAACTTTAAAAGCAGTAGGAATTACTAGGATCACAGTATGTGGACATGTCCAGGAAGGATGAAGTGGTTCTTTTTCCCCATCTTTGACCCATACTAGGTCCCCTGGCTGGTGGGCATGCATTGGGAGTCCCAGGGGGATGAGATTCCAGGACAAGACAGGTTTATGTATTTCAGCTAGAGTTTTCCTCAGCTGCTGGGGAATGGAATCTTGGCTAGCCTCCACCAGAAGTTTGAGCTTTCCTTTGAAGGCCCGGATATTGGGGGTGGCCACCCAAATAGAATTTCAAAGAGCAAATAGCCTGTGGGTCCTGGGGTACACCTAACTTGGAGAAGGGTTAAAGGAATTTAATATCACCAAGGGAGACCAGTTTCTTAGCAGAATTTGGCTAGGGTGGCTTTCAGGGTTCGATTCATGCATTCAACTTTCCCTGAACTCTGGGGCCTGTAGGTGGTATGGAGTTTCCACTTCATTCCCAACATTTTTTTGCTAGCTCTTGGACTAGGCAGCCACGAAGTCCAGACCATTGTCACTTCCAATTGACACTGGCAGCCTGTGTTGGCAAGTGATTTCTCTAAGTAAACCCTTAGTCACTTCTCTTGCCTTTTTGTAAGATAACATCAGTTCCTTATGAAGTTAATCATACACTTAACAAATGGTCCTGTAACCCTACTTGTACATAAATTCTCAAGTGAATGGAAATTATATCCACACAAAATCCTGTATACAAATATTTAAACAGCTTTGTTCTTGCTCACAAAAACTGAAAAAAATAAAAATGGCCATCAACAGGTAGAAAAAAGAGGGGGATGAAGAGAAAGGGTAGACTGGTTGGTAAAAATAATATGGGGTCTGAGTGGCTCCTCTCATCCAAGAAAAAGAAAAAGAGAGAAAGAGAGAGGTAATTGACTAGGAAAAATAAAGACTCCTAGCCCCTCCCCTATTTACATACAAAAAGAGGGAAATGGGCCTCTCCAGAACTGGCTGACAGCCTAGGCTGGCACCCACAGGCAAACAATTCATAAGGCAGGTTTTTACTTAAAAAGATGGAGATGATTCAATGGAGAGAGCATTTAGATAGAAGAGTCCTGAGTGCATCTCTTGCCCTTGGGAGGCCCCTTTGACACAGTCATGGAACATTTTTTAATGGGAAACCCCTCTGCACAAGTTACCAGGCAGCCTGGCTAACCAAGGTTATACTGCCAGCAAGACTTGGGCCAGGTGAGTTATCAGCAGGACAGGAGAGGTTCTCACCATCAGTCACAGATCAGGCCAAACCAGTTACCTTACAGGGGCCCACACAGCCCCTTTCCTGAAGCATCCTGCCTCCTTCTGCATATAAAAATCCCAGTCCCCTACCTCTCTGGGAATTGTAACTATTGGAACAGTTCTTATCCAACAGCAAAGTGCAGTGGTGGCCTCTTTTGCTCTTCCTTTCCACACTATAGTTATTGATGCTTTAACACCTTGCCTGGGAAACAGAAACCCTGACAATTGTATACATAAAATCACAGATGGTCCTCATATGCCCTTTCCTATGATTTAGGGACCAGTGGTCTCTGTGTCCTCAGGTCAAGGGTGATCTCAGCCCCAGGTAGTGGCCATTGACTGGGCATCCTGTGGTCTTCCCCAGCCCTCCTCTTTCCACAGGCCTCCCCAGGACTTTCTCAGCCAGAGTCAGATTCCAAAGCAGAGATATATGGAAGGGCAGTCCCAGGATAAAAGCCTCACCCCCAAATATGCTGCCACAATTGACAATTTGCCTAAAATATTCATTGAATTTCAGCCCAGATATTGTTTGGCTTTTAGTAGGTCTTTGAAAGCTTGTTCAGAGTCAAGGCCCTGGTGGATTCCTACTTTTACAGAATAATTTAGCCAGTGATGAGATGGCACATGGAAGTAGGTGCCCACATATCCTGGGAAAGGCACCCACCTGTGGAGGTAGATGTTCTTCCCTGTGGCATTCATCTTAGAAATACCTGTAGAGACCAGGCCTCATTTGGTTATTCCACAGGAAGTTTCTTAACTCAGATGGAAGGGTGTCAGGCAGTTTCGTGCTTGTTCCCAGAGGTGGCTATAACCAAGTTCTGTTAGTTATGTGTGAATGATTTCTTGTAGAGGATTTCAGGCTTGGTTCTGATCACATAAGATGCAATCCCTAGCATTTGCTCCCAAACCCACTAGCAGATTTTAAGCACCTCTTTCAAATGCAGACATTGTGAAAGCTAGAAGCTTCAGTGTAGATGAAGCTGGGATACAGCCACAGGCTCCTCTCCACTCAAAGCCTTCTTCCAATGACTCCACCCCCAGGTGACAGGTTAAAAATTTCAGGGCCTCTGGGAAACTTCCCAGTCTGGTGCATTCCCATTCCTCACTTTTCTAGCCCCAATAGAGAATCATTGGCATGGAGACAGACATTTAGCTTACAGTCAGATGAAAGTTCTAGATCTCTGTGGACATCTCCTGAAAGGACAGGATAGAGGGTTGATGGGCAAGAGAGAGGGAGGTCTCTGAGAGGGCAGGGTTTCCATGAGGGGAGCCAAGCAGCTGGGGGCAGAAGGGTCATGTGGAGTGGTGAACCAGGGCTAAGTCACAGATGTCTGATCATGCTGTCCCAGGTGCCACAGTCAGAGACTGGCCATGGGAGCCTGAGCTGGGATAAAATGTAGATAGAGGGGTGTAGGTGCAGGGAGGATGCTTGCAAGCTCCTGCTCCTCCTCCCTGACTCCATACCACATGTTTATGTTCCCAAGCTGGGACATGTACCCTCTCCAAATCTGGAGCCAGGACACCGGTCTCTACTCCCTTCCCACTCACAACCTCTCTACCCTTGGGGCAGTTAAAGAAAAAGAAGAGGCAAAGCCCCTTTGGTGTCAGAAAAGAAATACCATAATTCATGTGTTCAGGAATCACAAGAAGCACTTTAACAGAACTAGCAACTGTAGGGAATTTAAATGAAGGATTTTGGAATTGACCCAGAAGAAGATGTGACCACTAGATGGCAGTAACACAGAATCTATTCATAGGGGGCATGGTGTTGCCTGCTTTGTAGGAGGGGACCCCTGCAGGAAAACCTGCAGAGGCCACAGGTGGGAAGGAGTCCCCTGAAGGGGAAGCAGGGCAAGGGGGGCCAACGCAGCTTGGGGCCTTATAAGCATTCATGCATAGCCTATATATAAATTGAAAGCTTGTGTTGGGCCAGTATCCTGGGGTATGCAAAGCCAGTGGGTTCCGTGTAATATTTTGGGTAATCTAAGCACCTCTTAAAATATATGTATATATATATATATATAAATAACATTTTTGTAAGCAAATACACATATATGCATATATATTTATATATCATTTTACAAATGTTTGTATGTATTGTGAGAATTTTGATTTTTACCCATAATAAAAAAATAAAAAATAAAAAATAAATAAAAAATAAAAAAAAAAAACATTAAATGGCTAAAAAATGCTTATTGGGCTAATTTTAAGACAATTTCATACATAAGTATTTGAGTTTGGCTGTGTCCCAAAGACCTCAAAATAACTTTATTTCTCCATAGGTCTTTTTTCAAGAAACTTTTCTGTGAAAGGGTCAGCTGGGCAAGCCAGCTTTGAGAGTTTTAAAGCTACTATGTCTGAGAAGACTCTTCAGTATTACCAACACTGCTAAGCCCCTCTCACAAATGCATTTGTCCTTGTCCCTTTGTTGGATGAGGGCTTTCCAATGTGGAGGGATCTTTCCAGGGGAAGACTCAATAAAAAAATAAAAAAAAAAAAAAAACCACATCTGACTTCTTTAAAGTAAACTCTCTTGGGGACTCCTAAATCAGGAAAAAATCCCACCTGGGTCTCTTGTGACACTTTCTGCCCTGGTCTCCAGGCAACACCTCTGACCTCAGACAGTTGAATAAATAAGGCTGGCTATAGGTCCCAGGGCCAGTGAGGGGCCAAACTAACAGTGGATATATTTACTTATAGAAACATTTGCAATAATATTGATGTCTACATTTTTTCATATGTCTATACATATTAACTTAAATGTCGACAACATGGCTTCTGTATCACTCTGTTGTCAGGTGCTCTGACACAATTGTACATGTTTTACTTTCATAGAAACAGGACAATTTATAACTCCTTTTCTACTCCTCTCTTTTTATTCCCTACCCTAGCCATCCCTCCTTGAGCTCAGGGCAAATTCTATTTTTGGTAGGCAGAATCATGCTTATTCTATCTTTCTCCACCAGTCCCCCCAAGTGGTCTCCTTCTCTGAGTACTCTGTGGAGATCTGACAGTTCCCCATGTCCTCTATGGGGTCCTTGTTTCTCCCAGACTTCCCAGATATTCACTCCCCCCTTTCACTGCTCTGATCATGGGCAGAAGATGCAGATTAATGCCATGTGTGACCACAGGTTCATGTTGGGCTTAGGTGTTTCTGTTAGTTCTGATGATGATAAGAATGGAGGTAGAAACCCAAACTAATTTCAGATGCTTTTAGCTCTTGGTAGGTATTTTATTTAGAGAATTTCTGTGAACAGGAAATCCAGTTAGGAGAGTATGTTATATTAACAAAATAAAAAACTGGTATTGTTGTGTTCATGGAAATAATAAAACAATAGAGGAATTTTTGGTGACTTGAAAAGCCAGGTAAGTGGCTTTGAATTGTTCTGTTTTTGAGGTTCCATGGCCAGGGCTTGAACCTGGGACCTTTATGTGAGAAGCCAGTGCTCAACCACTGAGCCACATCAGCTCCCCTGTTTTGATTTTATCATATGTTTGTTGTTTCTTTTTTGTTATTTCTTTAGGAGGCACCAGGAAACAAATCCAGGGCCTCCTATGTGGGAAGAAGGCACTCAACCACTTGAGCTGCAGCCACTCCCTTAAATTGTTTTTACTTAGCAATAACTCCCTGGTTATTTAAATTGTTCATAGTAATAACAAGATAATAAAAGGACCATAAAGCCCCTTACTCTGTTAATATCTTATTTTTGCCTATCCATTTTAGGATTTCATTTAGGGGTCCAGAGTCAAAACTCTTTTGAAATAATTTTTAAACAAAGAAATCTCTGTGATTAAAATATTATTTTACTTTTCACAATAACCATTTCCAAAGATGATCAAGAATTTAATTCTAGGCATGGTTTACATGTTCTGGTTTAATGAAGGCTATATTAGGCCAGAGACAGTGAATCAACCAATGCCCCCTTCACACTCTATTCCATTTCTATCAATGTCAGACATGGTGGACCCTAGGCTCTCATTTACAGTGGGGACACTGAGATCCTGGGAGGGTAAGGGCAAGGCTGAGGCCCACAAAATTTGAAAATTTGAGTGGCAAGGAAGGACAAGGGTTGGCTCTCTGTTCAGTCTTGCTCTCTGGACCCCAGCTCAGTCAGACCTTCTGTGATTTGCCTGGGGGAATGGGATGGGTTCCCTCTCCCTAAAGCTATGTGTGGTGGTCTGGACATGTAGCCTGCACAACTAGGTGTGGTGCAGTGTGGAATGGGGTGGCCCTGAACCTCTGTGGTCCAGACCTGGACCAGTATCCTTTACCCTTGAATATGGCTAATGCTGACTGTGGTCTTATCAGCCCTGGCCCCCTTTTACAATGCCTGGTAGGTTTGGTCAGCTCCAAGCAAGGAGCAGCAGACTTCCTGCTTGCTGTGCAACCAGAAAAGGGCTCCAACTCAGGGCAAGGGCTGGGGGACTTGGATGAGAACAGCCACCTGTTACCCAGCCCAAGGGTCCTGACTCCAAAAAGAAGTGAGGGAACCCCAGTGGGAGGGTGTAACCTGCAGTTAGATGGTATGTGTGGGAAAAGGACATGCACACCTGTAGCAGTTTTGATATTGTTTGTGAATTCCAAAAATAGATATTGGATTATGTTTGTAAACTGTTCTGTTCTTTTGGGTGTATTAGATTAGATTAGATTCAGAAGTTTTGCTTTTACTTGATTAAATTAAGATTGGAGTTTTGATTTGGCCAGATAAGTAGGATCTTGAGTCTCCACATGCTTGGTGAGTGGGAATTCACAGAGAAAATGACATGACAGAAGAGACAGTTGGGGTATTGATGCTGGAGCCCCAGGGAAGTAAATACACAGAGAAGCAGATACATGAGGAAAGAGAGAAGGCTCTATGAGACATTACAGAGGTCCCAGGAAAAGAATGAGCCTGATAGTCTACAACTGACCTTGTGAAGAAAGCAGAGCAGCTGAGCCTGATTTGAAATGAAGCACCTGGGACCAAGGAGCCTTGGGAGGAAGGGGAAGGCAGAACCTTTGCAGAGACCAGCAGCCATCTTGTTCCAACACGTGGCAACAAACTTTGGTGAGGGAATTAATTTATGCTTTATGGACTTGTGACTGTTAGCTTCTATCCCAAATAAATACCATTTCTAAAACCTAACAGATTTCTGGTACTTTTTATCAGCTCCCCTTTGGCTGACTAATACAACATCCTTCCCAGCTTTCAGCTTTTAAAATATTTGAATAAACTAAGAAAATTGATTCACTTGTGACAAGTACTCAAAATCATTTTGTAAAAATTGTGAGATATGACAAATTCTGTGAGCAATTGCCATTCATTCATCAACAATATGACAAATCCTTTAAACTAGCAGTGAAATGTCCTTCACTCTGTCCACCTGCCTGGTTTCAGCATCCCTGCACAAAGGTCCTTTCACAGAGACCCATTCTTCTCTTCCCTAGCCCTCTTCTGTCCTATTCCTTCCTAAATTAATTTATTTTCTTCTGAAATTGACAGAGGCTTATTATAAAGAATTCAAACAAGAAAACATATCAAATGAAAAAAAAATCCAACTTTCCACAAAATGGAAATAATCCACCATCAACATCAATCAAAGGAACCTCCTACCAGCTGTCTTCTTACTCTTATATGGAGATGGATGAAATGAAAGCTGACAGATAGAATATTTGTTTGGAAAGTTGAAAATAGACAGATTTAGCAATAACCAGCTGCTGAGTTTGACAAATACATTTGTATAAAAATATATGTTCTACTTTTCAATTGAACATAAATTTCATGTCTCCTGGATCTTACAGAAGGCAAAGAGAGGATGTGATTTCTGTACTGGCATTGTTCTTCAGGACTGGAGGTCAGCCTAAGCTTCCCCAACTCCTGTGTGACTTTATTTCTTTCATGGGAGCTTGAACAATTAATTCTTTTTCTGTGAAGCTGAGAACTTTTCCAAGGCAAGCTGGGTCATCCAGTCACCCTCCCCCTTGGCTTAAAGTTTCCAAGGAATACCAGGGGCCATGTAGAGACACAGCTCTTTCCTTCCAAAGAAAATTTCAGTGCTTCATCTGTGAAATAAGTTCTTCATTTCATTTGTAGGTACTCTACTTCAGAGACACCTAACTCTCCTTATGCCAGGTGGCTTTGTCCTGTTGCCAAATGTCTTTTCTATAATTGCTCAATTTGTTTGGCTTTATTGTTTATCTATATTACTGTGATTTTCCAAAAATTTCCTCCAGACTGCTAATTTTTATTCCAGCTATGTCTACTATGCTATACATTTATATATTATTTTTATAGATGTCGTATATTGGTTCTCATAATCACCATTTCTTTGTTATTCTGTCATTCTATATGTGGGTCCTGAGATCCTTCACACATTACCTTTAAAGGATGAATTCTTTCTTCTGCAGTTCTTCACAATGAAGTCTTTGGGGGGGGGGTTGGCATTTGGGGGTGGGGGTCTTGCTACCCTGTGAGCAACTTTCATTGGAAGTCTCATGCTCTTCACATTCTCTTGGAGAACTAGTGTGCAGTTTCATATGATGCTTCTCCATATGGGTGCATTTTTATTTGACAATCTGTACCCTCTATGTACACTCAGTCTTTTTTCTCCTGGGAAAACCTTGGGTATTAATTCTTTAAGTCTACCTCATCAACATTCCCTCTCCTCCTCAACAGTTCTGATCATGCTTATTCTGGAGATTAATGTCATATTGTATATATGATTCAAGGCACTGAAAAGTATAGAGTATAACAAAAAAAGCATATTATGATCCTGTGGTGATTTGAAGTTTTATGAAACCCAGAGAAAGCTGCAAGAGAAAAGTTCTTCAAATTAATCCATTCCTGTGTGTGTGAACCCATTGTAAGTAGGTAAGACATTTTGATGAGGCTACTTCAGTTAAGGGGTGACTCTCCTCAATCAAGATGGGTCTTAATCCTATTACTTTAGTCATCTATAAAGAGAATGAAGAGAGAGGGAGAGAGAAGAGAAAGCCATGGAAGTTAGAAATGAAACCCAGAAGATATGGGAGAGATCAGAAGATGCAGTCATTCACCTTACCATGTGGCAGAGGAGCCAAGGTTTGGCAGGAGCCAGGCTTTGGGAAAGAAAGCATCACCTTGATGATGCCTTTATTTGGACATATTCCCTGGCCTTAGTCTGTAAGCTAATAAATTCCCATTGCTTAAACCCACCCATTTCATTGTATCTGCTTTGACTAGCTTAAGAAGCTAAAGCAGATCTGATCTTCCATATAAAAATACCATATTTTAAAAATTGGTTTCAACTATATTCAAAGAAATAAATTTCTGTGGATCCAGTGGGAGACCCAATTCCCCTCCCTCAAACAGGTGGCTAAGATAGCTCTAGGTGATTACTAACTGCACTGTAGGTGCTGCTGAATCTTGGAGCTCCTTACACTGTCACCATTTTGCCTCTTCCTCTCCATATCTATTAATTTTTGATAACCTATTGGTTGTGAAACAGAGCCTTGTACTTATTTTGATTTTCCTTTTAGCTGTGAGCCTGGGTGTATTCTCTGACCTTTTGTCCATTCTGTTTCCTTCCGACATGCTGCCCATGCATATTCCTGTGGGTGTGAACCCATTGCAAGTAGGTAAAACCTTTTGATGAGCTACTTCAGTTAAAATGTGACTCTCTTCAGTCAAGATTGGTCTTATTCCTATTACTGGAGTCCTCTATAAAGAGACTGAAGAGAGAGAGAGAGAGAGAGAGAGAAGAAAGCCTTGGAAGTAAGAAGCTAAAAACAATGAAACACAGAAGAGATCTGTTGCCCTTGATACCTCTTCTGGCCATCTGTCCCAAGCTGTGCTGCTGGTGATTCACAAGGTTGTTAATACATTCTGGACACTAATTCTAGAATCACCATGAGCATTGCAAAAAAATTTTTCCATCTGTGGCTTGTCCCTACATTTTATTGGTGGCTTTGTTTTGTTGTTCAGATACATTTTTTAGTTGACACCAGGGATTGAACTCAGGACCTTATACATGCAAAGCAGGTGCTCAACCACTGAACTACAGCCACTCTCCATTCAGATACTTTTTTAAAAAAGATTTTATTTATTTATTCATTTATCCCCCCCTTGCTGTTTGTGCTCGCTGGGTCAGCTAACCACGCCGTGCGGGCGGGCTTTCCTTCACCAGGAGGCCCCGGGAACCGAACCCGGGGCCTCCCATATGGTAAACGGGAGCCCCACTGATTGAGCCACAGCCGCTTCCCTCCATTCAGATACTTTTAATTTCAATGCACTTACATTTATCAATCTTTGCCTGCATGGTTTGTTTCAGTGTGCCATAATCAATAAATCTTCCTCTAATGAGATTCCAGAGAAGTTTCCTGTATATTCTATTCTAAGTGGCTTATAGTTTGGTTTTTCAATCCTGAGTCTTTGCTTTTGCCTGAGCTGATATCAGTGGTGGTAGGTGGCCCAGCAATGACTCTGACCAGTAGGTTCCCCAGAAATTTTACCTGCTCATGTCCAAGTTGGTGACTCTGGGTTCTATTCTCTGCATAGCAGGTCAGTGGTGGGGAAGGATTAAGCCTGCAGAATGAGTCCCATCCAGGCTTTCCCTGAAGTTCCAGACCCAAGTGCCTTCAATCTACCATCTGGACCAAGGTTGAGATTCCATGAGCAGCATGGTAGAAGGGGATGCCCACCCATCAGTTTACCTTCCAAACTCTCCCAGTCCCCACCCCTACTCCATTATCATGCAGCCTGGCAAAAGATGCTTTGAGGACATGCAGGGTCACCCTTTCCAGTGCTGAGTTATGCTAACTCACTTCACTCTCAGGAAAATGCTCTGAGGTCTAGGGTATTTGAAGTTGATGAAACTGAGACACTTAGAGGGTAAGTAATTTGCTAAAAGACACACAGTCAGGAGGTGGCAGACCTAGGACTGAGACCCTCAAATCTGGTTCCAGTTTCTGTCTTATAACCAGGACTATTGCCACCTCTTGGATGATCTCCCCAGAGCACCCAACATATTTTTAGGGATCCTGATGGGGTGCTTCCTGAGCCTTCTCTTCAGGGGCTCAGGGAGACTCTCCTTCCCTTTCATCACATTCTCAAACACTTTGTGTATTTGTTATACTCCCTCTTATGCCTCTTTATCACCTCCGCTGGGTCATTGGCTCATCTCAAGGAGGCTTCTAGAATGTCTAGCATATGGTAGGGCTTAATCCATATTGGTGGGTGCTGATGCAAAATACCAAAAAACAGTTGGTTTTTTTTTTTTTAATTGTGGGTAAAAATCAAAATTTTCACAAAACATACCAACATTTGCAAAATGATATATAAATGTATATGCATATATGTGCATTTGCTTACAAAAATGTTATTTATGTAACATTTAATATAAATATATTTTAAGAGGTGCTTAGATACCCAAAATATTACATGGAACCCACTGGGATTCCCATGTTGCCCACCTCCCACACCTCCCACCACATCCCACACAAACATCTCCCACAAGTGTGGCCCACCACCCTCAATGGACTTACACATCCTGGGGCCTTGCCACCAACCATAGACCACAGTTCACCCTGTAGACAACACTCTCTCCCACACAGTTCTTAGTGGTATGTGCTATTTTAAAATGGCCTACATCCGTTGCCACAAAGGTACTCAGGACAACCTCCAAATCCCAAAGAAGCCCCTGTATTTCAACTGCTCATCCCCTCCCTGCCCCAAAAGTGTCTAGTGGCCACTGGCTCCACCTCATTGTTATAATTTCTTCCATTGCTAGAATCACCATATGTGAACAACAGAATACCATCAAGTCCATTCTAGTCCATAGTTCTTCCCCCAATCCTGAGGGGACTGGTATGGTGATGTCCACTCCACCTCCAAGTGAGAGAGGGCTTATATCCCATGGATATGGTGGGTTTTTGTAAAGGGTATTTATTTGGGGTAGAAGCTTACAGTTACTGGGCCATAAAGCCTAAATTTCTTCCCTCACCAAAGTCTATTGCTACATGTTGGAGAAAGACAGCTGCCAACATTTGCCAGGGTTCAGTCTTCTTGGGTTCCTCTCTTCCTGGGGCTCTATTTCCTTTCAGGACTAGCTCCTTTGTTTCCTTCATGAGGTCAGCTGTAGACTATGAGGTTCTCTAGGCTTTGCTTCTCTTGACAAGGCCAGCTGTGAAACTCTTAGGCAAAAGGCTCATCTCTATCCTGGGGCCTTCTTTCTTTCCTCAGGACCAAGCTGCTCTGTCTGCTCACCTCCCCAGGCTCCAGCATCAAAACTCCAACATCAGAACTGCTTCCTCTGTCCTTTGTCATGCCTTTTATATTTGATTCCTCCATTCACCAAGGGGTGGGGCTCAATGCCCTTCTGATGTGGCCCAAAGCCCCAATCATAACTTAATCATGCCCAGATTAACAGACCAGTTTATAAGCATAATCCAATATTTTTGGAATTCGTAATTACATCAAACTGCCAAGTGCTACAGTGGGTGAGTGTTCAGTGATGGAGTTGAGCTTTGTCATTGTGAAAGCACCCACAGACCAGAGGGTGAGGGAAACTCTCAACCCTGATTTTTTCAGAAGTGGATAGAAGCTAATTCCCTGGGCAGTTGTCTCTTTCATCCACCCTGCATTCACAGTCCCAAGGCAGTGCAACCTCCCTTCCCTATGTGCCTGCCTCATCCAACCTGCTGACCATCTCTCTGTCAAAACTGAGTCCAGGGCCCTGTTTGTCTTCAGTTTGGTTCATAGGACATATGTGGCTCTCAAGGAGCACAGGGTTGTGTCACTTGTCATTCATCCTTTCAGAATGGCACTGCTTCCATGGACCTTAGGAACACATTGCTGTCCCATCCACTAGGTTTTGTGAGTTGGACTGAGAGTGACTTGTTCTACCTGGAAAAGACCCAAGGTCAGGAGATGTTCAAATGGCATGTCTACACTCCTTCAGGTTCCTACCTTACATGTCCCTTGTCTGTGGCTTTGACTCTATCTTCCATCACCTGAGTCCAGACTGCCTCCCTCCGCAGGCTTTCCCAACACCACAATCAGGACCACAATGCATACATGTGAATAGATGCACAGGATGCCCCCACACATGTACATCAGGAAATTACTTGCATGCCTACAAATTGGTGCCCCTGAAGACACACATGCCCACACATAGAGTCCTGCATGCACACAATGAATCAGAGGGCCAGACCAATGATGACTTTATTTCTCTATCCTCCATGTGCACATGTCTTTGTCACCTGCAGAAGCAATTTCCAAGAATGCACAGAATGAAATGCATCATGCCCCTCTTTCCTTCAACTGCACATTTCCGGCAACCTTCAGGACAGACCTTTTAATGGAATTGCAACATGACACAGAAAGCCCTCCATCCTTTCCTCCTTGTGGGACCATCCAGCAGTTGGGGGCTACATTTTTTATTCTGCTTCATGATCTCTACAATCAAGACAAGCCCCAACAATCTCCCCAGTTGATTGTAGATGCAACCAGACATCTATGCAATCAACTCACTGATGATTAAAGTCCATGAAATGCCCTTGTATTACAATTAGTCCAGAGCTTTCTTGACCAAACAACTGAGCACCATTAATTGGCTGTGTTGACACATTAGCCTAGCCATGACAGTCCACCCCTTGTCAACTTGGCAGCCATACCCATCACCTTAGACCATACTTAGTCTTGAAATTAAAACAATAACATATATATATATTTCTGTTTAACAAATATTCAAATCTCCTGCATACAATGAGAAATGCACTGAATCCCTCGAGAATATGGTTCAAGTCCTTGGATAATGTTCACTCTTCAACATGGCATCATTAAATACTATGCCATGAAATTAATACAACTTATATCATATGATAAGTTGAAAGTTTAAGGAAGAAGACAAAGATATTCATTTTATGTTCATATACAAACATACTCATAACAAAAGAAGGAAGAAATATTCATGACCTTTACAGTTCTTATTCCCTGTTACTGGTCACATGGTCAAAGGTCATACTTATCACTACCTTCTTCCACTACCCATGCTATATTTCCCTTACCCTCAGATAACACCTCATCTGGCAGTGATTCTTTGCATGGTGGTGTGACCCAAACTTTCATTTCTGAAGATTCTGGGTCATTATTAGTCCTGCCTGGATTGGGTTTTGATAATTTTCCATTGATTTTAATCACAAGGCATGGAAGTACTAAGAGATATACTAAGGGATCTCCTATATTCCAGGCAGACTCTTCTTTACCTCCATTGTGCATGATCAATCCCCATCCAGTACAATAAATCCATTCTTTGCCTGTTGACTGAGAGACACAAAGACCTCAAAGTGGCCAGGTGATAGTCTTCCTGATCAATGGAATCATTGTTGTGTTCCCTGTTGTAAGCACTCCTCATTTTGGACCTAAGACCTGTAGACCAGTGCAGCTTAAGGAGGAAGGGACAAGAAGCAAAAATTTTCCTAGAGGATCATGAGGGTTAAGAGTGAGTGTTACCATTTCCATTTCCACTTCTCAATTCCTGGGCCCATGAATCCTGGTTATGGGAGAAACAGCACCTTAGTGGGGATGCTGATTTAAAGCATACACAGCATCCTGGAAAACATTGTCTGAGCCCTGCAAGGTGTGGTCACCTAGTTCACACAATAACTGAGTCTTCAAAAGGCCATTCAACTGCTCTATCAATCCAACTGCTTCAGAATGATGGAGAATATGGTACAACCAGTGAATCCCATGGGCATGTGCCAATTCCTGCACATTATTAGCTGTGAAGTGGGTTCCTTGATCAGAAGCAATGTTGTGTAGAATAACATAGTGGTGGATAAGACATTTGGTAAATTCACAGATGGTAGTTTTGGAAGAAGCATTGTATGCAAGGAAGGCAAACCCGTATCTGGAGGATGTAACAATTCCAGTTAGAACAAACTGATGCCCCTTCCATGATATAAGTGGGCTAAAGTAATCAACCTGCCACCAGGTAGGAGGCTGATCTTGGGGAATGGTGCCATAAAAGAGACTGAATGTGTGTCTCTGTTGTTGGCAGATCGATTAGTGTGCCATGACCGTAGCCCAGTCAGCCTTGGTGAAAAGAAGTCTATGTTGCTGAGCACATGCATAAACTCCATCCCTACCACCATGGTCAGTTTTTTCATGAGTCCAATTGGGCAAAGAAAGGAATGGCTAGGGAAAGAGGCTGAGTGTTAGCCAAAGAGCAGGTCATTTTATTCTATTGATTATTAAAATATTCTGCTGAAGTCACCCTTTAGTGAGCATGCACATGGGACACAAATACTTTCATGATTTTTTACTCCTTCAGAAAAGTCTATCCACATACCTCTTTCCCAGGCCTCTTTCTCACCAATTTTCCAATTATGTTCCTTCCAAGTTACTGACCATCCAGCCAAAACATTGGTAATTGTGAATGAATCACTGTACAAAGGCACTTCTGGCTATTTCCCCTTCCATGCAAAATGAACAACCAGGTTTGCTGCTCAAAGTTCTGCCCACTGGAAGGATTTTCTCCCACCCCTATCCTTCATGGATTTCCCAGAATGAGGTTGCAGAGATGCAGCTGTCCACTTTTGTGTGGTACCTGCATATCATGCAGAACCATCTGTAAAGCAGCCTCAAGTTTTCTTTTCCTCCATCAAGTGATTGTAATGAACTCCCCAAGAGGACATAACTGTAGGATGGAAAAGAGAAGGTAATGTGGAAGGAGTGGTGACCATGGGCCTTTGGGCCACTTCCTCACAAAACTTACTAGTGCCTTCAGGATCTGCTTGATGCCTATCTCAGATATACCACTTCCACTTTATGATGGAGTGCTGCTGTTCATGCCCAATGTTATGGTTTGGTGGGTCAGACAATTCCCAACTCATGATAGATAACTCAGATCTCATGGTAACTTGGTGGCCTTGCTTAAACATACAGTCTTATTAAGGCCCAAGAGCAGGCCAAAAGCTTTTATCAAAAGAAGAGTTGTTATCTGCAGAAGATGGCAGGGCTTTCCTCCAGAATCCTAAGGGTCTGCATTTTGATTTTCCTACAGGGGCCTGCCAAAACCTCCAGATGCCATATCTATTTGCCACTGACACTTCCAGTACCATTGAATCTGCTGCACCATATGGACCAAGTGGCAGTGCAGCTTGCATAGCAGCTTGGACCTGTCATCGAGCCTCCTTTTGTTCCAGTACTCACTCAATACCAGGAGATTTTCTAGTCACTCAGTAAATGGGTCAGAGTAGCACACCAAAATGAGGAAAATATTGTCTCCAAAATCCAAGGAAACCAACTAAGCATCATGCCTCTTTTTGGTCATAAAATGGGTCAAATGAAACAGCTTATCCTTCACTTTAGAAGAGATATCTTGACATGCCCCACACCACTGGACACCTAGAAATTTCACCAAGGTGGAAGGCCCCTGTATTTTTCTTGGATTTATCTCTCATCCACCCTCACAAAAATGCCTTACCAATAAGTCTAGTCATTGCTACATCTTTCTCACTAGGTTGAATCAGCATGATATCATCAATATAATGAACCACTGTGGTTTCTTGTGGGAGGGATGGATGATCAAATTCCCTGCAGACATCATTGTGACATAGGGTTGGAGAGTTGATATACCCTTGAAGCAGGACAGTGAAGGCATATTGTTGGCCTGCCAGGTGAAAACAACTTGTTTCTGGTAATCCTTACTCATGGCAATTGATGAAAAACATTTGCCTGATCAATACCTGCATACCAGGTAAAAGGGAATGTGTTGATTTGCTCAAGCAATGACATGACATATGGAACAGCAGCTGCAATTTAGTCACCATCTGGTTAAGTTTATGATAATCTACTGCCATCCTTCAAGATCCATCTACTTTCTGCACAGGTCAAATAGGAGAGTTGAATAGGAATATGGTGGGAATCACCACCTCTGCATCCTTCAAATCCTTGATTGTGGCACAGATCTCTGCAATCCCTCCAGGAATCCAGTATTGCTTTTTGTTGTAGTTGGTCAGTTTGATGTAATTATGAATTCCAAAAATATAATTGGATCATGTTTGTAAATTGATCTCTTAATCTGGGTGTTGACTGGACCATGTCAGTAGGGCATTGAGCCCCACCCCTTTGGTGGGTGGGGAATTGAATATAAAAGCCAAGGCAAGAACAGAGTTGAAGAAGTTTTTGAGAAGCAGTTTTGATGTTGGAAAGAAGGCCCCAGGAGAAGCCTTTTGCCTGATCATCTACAGCTGACCTTATGGAGGAAACAGGAGCTAAGCCTGAAGAGAAACCCAGCCCTGGAAAGAGAGGAACCCAAGAAGCCTGAACCCTGGCAAACGTCAGCAGCCATCTTGCTCTAACACATGGCAATGGACTGTGGTGAGAGAAGAAACCTAACACTTTATGGCCTGGTATCTATGAATTTCTACCCCAAATAAATACCCTTTATAAAGACCAACCCATTTTTGGTATTTCACATTAGCGCCCCTTTGGCTGACTAATACACTTTTTAAAAAATGATTGATAGAGCCTTTTATTAATACTCAAAGGTCTACATCATTATAATAGGAAAATAATTGTTTCTCTAATGAGTAGTTACATAAAAACTATCCATGGCCTAATAAGAGTTTTAGTGTGTATTAGGTTTGATGCTTATCCTAGAGACAGGACACCAGCTTGCTGGGATCATTAGGTTATGTCTGATAAAGAGAAACTAGTTTTTAAACCATTCTCTGAAGAGCATTACCAAACAGTAATCCCTGTGAAATTAAAACAGAAAATGAAACATATGTTTATATCTAGTTTTAGGTATAAATCACAATACACATAAATCTCATTCAAAATTTTGTGGTTTTGATGTTACTTTTTCAAAGGTGTCCAACAGAAATTCAAAGGTCATTTTAAGGTCATGAATTTGAGCATGAAATAAAGTTCTTATTTCACAGCCTCAAAGTTTATTACACAACAGTCAACCAACAGATACTGTTGCAAAGACTATTAGTTTTCCTTCCTTGTTTCTTTCCAGCATTGATCATTCTAAGGCTTTGTAAGCACATCCAGAAGTCAAGCAGGAACTGCTAATTTGGTCATAAAATCCATCTTGGATGAGCAGAACTTTTCTTCATGGATCTGTGCATTGATGTGGGGCTCCAGAGTGCCATAATCATAAGGTAAGTTTGGAAAATTGTGCTTTTGCCTGGAACCTAAAATTCCCAAAGCTGGTACCAACTTCCTACTTATGCTGCTGGGCCCACCTCCATTCCCCTTCAGCCTTTGGGGAAGCTATGACTGTGTCCTTGGTGGTGGCTACATGGTCAGGGCACTAGGCCCAGGTTTGCTTTTGATTTACAATTTTGCTAGGTAGGGGCCAGTTCTAGTGACTTCCATTTGGCCTTTCTCACCATAATAACCCTCACTACACAAGTCAGGGATCCACTGTGGGGATTCTGCCAGTTAATGAGTGTATCTATTACAATTATAAATTCTGGAACTGAAGGAAAAAAACACGAATTGTGCTGGGAACCCACCAGACCCACTGTGAGATGGACCTGAGCTAAAACTCCATCAATCACCACATCCCCATAAGCCCTTACTCTGACTGGTGGACAACCCCAACAATGTTGGGGTCTCCTGAAATTAATGTCACTTCTGAACCAGTATCTAATAACCCCCAAAATGTCTGATCATTTCCTTTTCTGCAATGCACCTTGGTAAAAGGCTGTAGGTTTCTTTGGGAAAAGTTGGGAGGAAGTTTTACAGTATAAATGTTTTGCAGTGTAACAGGATCCCAAAGGAATCTGGCCTTCCCCTTGGGGCTCTGGGTTTTTAAACAATCACAAGCCTGGAAAATGATTAAGGGGACATGAGTCTTTGTTTCTGTAATTCAAATGAGGGTTTCATTCATTCCACCGAGAACACTTCTGCTTATTCAGATCAAGAGGAATTTAGTAGACTGCCCATCTGTTTTACTTCTAGATACCTCATGATCTATTAGCCAATGCCATAGGTCTATGACTCATACTGTTTTGAATGGTGTTTTGAGTGTGTCTTTCATTGTGGTAGACACTCCCACATGTCTTTGGTGAATTAATGCTGCTACTTGGCTTCTGCCAGCCCAGGATTCGATCATCGCCATACATTTTTTTTTCTTTTTCCCCTCATACTATTTAAGGATTCTAGTTCCATGAGAGCAGTTCCCACAGTAATATCTGGCCTACAGAGAAGAGCAACCACAGAGCTCTTCAGGGAAGATAGAATTAGTCTCACAAATTTATACCTCACACTCTGGTTAAAGGTGTGTCCTCTGGACATTCCTGGGGTAGGTGGGCAAATCTTAAATGGCAAATTCCATTCTAGCAATCCAATCTCTCTAAGCCTTTGGATCCCCTCATCTAGAGTATACTAGGATAAATGGAGCATCTTGACCTCAGGCATTGTAAGTCACTTTTGGTCCATGTTTCAGACAGCCACCTGCACAAACTCTTAGAGCCCTTTCCAGCACTTTGAGCTACAACATTGAATCCAGAATCTCTGCTTCATGGGCCTATATAAAAAATTGAGACTGATCCAACTTTATATTCCTTCCACCATTAACCCATACCCTTAATATTCATTCCCACACATATTCCCTTGATTTCTGCCTATATAAATTGGAAAATTCATGCAGTTCTTTTAGAGTATACTGTACTTCACCTTTGGGGATTTGTTGTGATTTTAGTCTAGATATAGTTCTGGAAGAGAAGAGGGGTGGTGGGGGGTGGGTATGGAGAAGAATTAGAAGTGTTTTACCAGCTAATTACCTCAGGGCATTCTCTTGCAGTTTCATCTGGTGAGACAGGATTAATCTCTTCAGGCATGGGTTGGATGGCAGACTCTTCAGGACAGTGTGGATGTTGGGTGATCATTTCTTCAGAGAAGGGAAGTGGTGGAAACTCCTTGAGGCAGGATGAAGATTGGGTATTACAGTCTTGAGGCTGTATGGAACCCACCTCAAGTCAAGGAGGAGGTCCAGGATCTTTGGAGCAAATAAAAATTTATAATAATATATAACAAATAAAAATAAATAAATAAAAAATAAAATAAAAACCTTTTCATTGTATCTTTCATCACCATAAGATGTTTTCTTTTATGTACAGTGTCAATTTCTTCCATATGTTCCCCAAGTGTCATGTTTTACTTACTTTAGCTTCAGAGAAACTTTAGGTTACAGAAAAGTCACATAGAAAATATAGAGGATTCCCCTATACCCAGCCCCCTCCCCATCTCCCTCTCATGATTATTATTAACATTCTACATATGAATGGTACATTTGTTATAATTGATGCATAAATATTGAAGCATTGCAACTAACTATGGTCACTGATTTACATTTTGTTTTACATTTTGCACCATACACTTTTATAGATTTTGACAAAATTTAAAATAGCCTGTATCCATCATTGAATGACCATGAAGAACAATTCCAATACCCTAAAAATGCCCTATGTTCCATCTATGCTATTCTTCCTTCCCCTTCCCCTCAGAATCTAGGGTAACCAATAGGCTTCATTTAAAAAAAATAAGGTTCATAGTTACATGCTATAATATTGAGGGCTTGCCATTTTGGTCTGTTTTCTTTTATTAGGCACTGCCCATATTCTTGAGAGATTCTTCCCTGTCTTATTGAGAACATAGAAGGAATTCCCAGGATGAGAGTTTAATAGTTTCATGTTTTTTTGTGTGTGAGTCTCCACCCACTGAGATAACATACTATAACAAGATGAACACTTTCATATTCCATAAAATCATGCCCCAGGTGTGCTTTATCTTGCATACCCCCCTACCAAAAAACCCTGCACCAGTAACCCTCCCCTGCATATTTGTCAAAAGAACATTCCCACCATTGTAGTTTTAACCACAGAGCTACAAATCCCAAGAGTTCACCTGTTCCTTCCTCCAGCCCTTCCCCAATTCCATTGATAGTCCAACACCTCCACCCTACTCCCCCTCACATTCCAGCACTGCTGAACCCAATCACATCACTACATCACTATCACTCCATCCACTGCCCTACCACCCCCTTCTATCTTATCATAGGTATTGCCCTTGTTGAGCCTCAACTCACCACACTCTACTTCCTTTCTGTCTCCTAATAACTTATCTTCCAGACTTGGCTCTGTGAGTCTGCTCAATTTGCTTAAGTCATATCATTGAGGTCATGTAATATTTGTCCTTCAGTGACTGGGTTACTTCACTCACCATAAGGTCTTCAAGATTCATCCATGTTGTGCCATGTGTTAATACTGCATTTCTTCTTACAGCTGAGTAATATTCCATTGAATGTATATACCACAAATTGCTTATCCATTTATCTGTTGATGGACACTTGGGTTGCCTCCAACTTTTGGCAATGGTGGAATAATGCTGTCTTGACCATTGTTGTACACATATCTGTTTGTGTCCCTGCTTTCAATTGTTCTTTGTTTACACTCAGAAATGGGATTGCTGGATCATATGGCAGTTCTATAGTTAGCTTCCTGAGGAATTGCCAAGGTGTCCTCCACAATTGCTATACTATTCTACATTCCCACTAGCAGTGGATGAGTGTTCCCTTTTCTCCACATCCTCTCCGATGCTTGTTGTTTTCTGTTTTTGTTTTTTTTTTTTAATAGCCACCAGGCTAATGTGTATAAGATATCTCATTGTAGTTTTGATTTGCATTTCCCTAATAGCTAGTAATGTTGAGAATCTTTTCATGTGCTTTTTAGCCAATTGTATTTCTTCTTTGGAGAAGTGTCTATTCAAATATCTTGGTTGTTTTAAAAATGGCTTGTTTGTCTTTTCATTTTTGAGATGTAGGATTTCTTTATATTTGCTGTATATTAGACCCTTATCAGATAAATGATTACCAAATTCTTCCTCTCATTGGGTAGGCTGTCTTTTCACTTTCTTTACAAAATCCTTTGAAGCAAAAAAACTTTTCAATTTTGCCATATATCTATTTTTCCATTTGTTGCTTGAGCTTTGGGTGTAAAATTTTTGAAACCATTTCCTCCTACAAGTTCTTGTAGATGTTTCCCTACATTATCATCCAGGAGCTTTATGATCTTGGTTTTATATTCATTTCTTTGATCCATCTTGAGTTAAATTTTGTATAGGGTGTGAAATGGTGAACTTCTCTCCTTCTTTTGGGTATGGATATCCAGTTCTCCAGCCACCATTTGTTGAAGAACACTTTCTGTCCCGGTTGAGTGGGCTTGGTTGCCTCATCAAATATCAATTGACTGTATATGTGAGGATTTATATCAGAAATCTCAGTTTGGTTCCAATGGCCAGTATGTCTATTCTTGTGTCAATGCCATGCAATTTTGACCACTATAGCTTTGTAGTATACTTTAAAGTCAGGTAACATGATTCCTCCAATTTAGTTTTTATTTTTCAATATGTTTTTGGCTATTTGGGGTTTCTTCTCTTTCCAAATAAATTTCATAATTAACTTTTCCAATTCAGTAAAAAAAATGTTGTAATTTTTATTGGGATTTCATTGAATCTGTAAATTAATGTGAGTAGGACAGACATCTTAATAAATTTTAGTCTTCCAATCCATGAGCAGGAAATATTCTTCCATTAATTTAGGTCTTTGATTTCATTTAATAATGTTATGCAGTTTTCGGTGTAAAGTCCTTTACATCTTTAGTTAAGTTTATTCCTAAATATTTGCTTCTTTTAGTTGCTATTGTAAATGGAATTTTTTCTTGTTTTCCTCCTCAGATTGCTCAATATTTGTGTACAGGAATGCTACTGATTTTTGTGTGTTGATCTTATATCCTGCCACTTTACTGAACTCAATTATCAGTTCTAGAAGGTTTGCAGTAGATTTTTCAGGGCTTTCTATTTATAGGATCATATCATCTTCAAATAGTGAAATTTTTATTTCTTCTTTTCCAATTTGAATGACTTTTATATCTTTTTGTTGCCTAAGTGCTCAAGCAAGTACTTCTGTCACAATGTTAAATAAGAGCAGTGACAGTGGGCATCCTTCTCTTGCCCCAGATCTTAGGGGAAAGCCTTTCCATTTCACCATTGAACATGATGTTAGCTGTGGATTTTTCATATATACCCTTTATCATTTTGAGTAAGTTTACTTTTATTCCTATCTTTTGAAGTGTTTTTGTCAAGAAAGGATGCTGTATTTTATAATCTACTTTTTCTGCATAAAGAGAGATGATCATGTGATTTTTTGCTTTCAATCTGTTAATGCCATGTCTTACATTGATTGATTTTCTTATTTTGCACCATCCTCACAAACCAAGGATAAACCTTTTGGTCATTGTGTATGATTCATTTGATGTTTTGGCAATTAGCCAGTATTTTGTTGAGGACTTTAACACCAAGCTTCATTAGAGAGATTAGTCTATAGTTTTCTTTTCTTGTGGAGTCTTTATGTGCCTCTTGTTTTAGGGTGATGTTGGCATCATAGAATGAGTTAGGCAATGTTCCTTCCACTTACATTTTTTAAAAGAGTGTAAGTAAGGTTGATGTTAACTCTTTCCAGAATGATTGGTAGAATTCACCTATGAAGCTATCTGGTCCTTCCTGGGCTCTTCTTAGTTAGGAGGTTTTTGATGACTAATTCAATCTTGTTACTTGTGATTAGACTATTGAGTTCATCAGTTTCTATTTTCACATGCAAACTGCTAGAAATCTGTCCATTTCAATGAATTCAGAAAGATTGAAATTATACAAAGTAATTGCTCTGACCACAATGAAATGAAGCTGGAACTTCATATTTATAACTACCTTCTTCCACTACCCATTCCATGTTCCTGTTACCTTCAGCAAGCACTTCAGCTGGCCATGGTTCTTTTCCAGGTGGGGTGACCCAAACTTTAATTCCCAAAGATTCTGGGCCATTGTTAGTCCTGCTTGAATTGGTTTGTTGCAATTTTCCATTGACTTTAATCACAAGGCATGGCAGTACTAGGAGATGCCCTAGAGGATCCCCTGCATTCCAGGCAAACTCTTCTTTACTCCCATTATGTAGATTTAGTCCTATTTCCCCTTGATATTCAGGATCAATCACCCCAACCAGTAAAGTAATTCCCTTCTTTTCCTGTTGATTCACAAGTAAGAAAAGTCCAAAGTGGCCAGATGGCAGTCTTAACTTCCAGTTCAATAGAATCACTGTTGTGTTCCCTAATGCCAACACTCCTCCATTTTGGACTAAAACCTGTAGACCAGCAGAGCTTAAGGTTGCAGGGACAGGAAGCAAAAATTTTCTAGTGTATCACTAGGGGTAATGGTGAATGGTGCCACTCCCATTTCCACCTTTGATTCCTGGACCCATGAATCCTGGTTATGGGAGAAACAGCATCATAGAAAGGACATTGATTTAGAGCATACACAGTCTCCTGGAGAACATTGCCTCAGCCCTGCAAGATATTGCCACTAGGTGGTGCTGTAATTGAGTCTTCAAAAGGCCATTCCACCATTCTATTAATTCAGCTGCTTCAGGGTGATGGGGAACATGGTAAGACCAGTGAATTCCATGGACATGTGCCCATTCCTGCACATCATTTGCTGTGAAATGGGTTTCTTGATCAGAAGCAATGTGGTGTGGAACACTATGGTGATAGATAAGACATTTGGTAAGTCCATGGATGGTAGTTTTGGAAGAAGCATTGTGTGCCAGAAATGCAAACCCATATCCAGAGTGTGTCTATTCCAGTTAAAACAAATCACTGCCCCTTCCATGATGGAAGTGGCCCAATGTAGTCAACCTGTCACCAGGCAGCAGGCTGGTCACCTCAAAGAATGGTGCCATATCAGGGGCTGAATGTGGGTTTCTGCTGCTGGAAGATTGGGCATTCAGCAGTGGCTGTAGCCAAGTCAGCCTTAGTGAGGGGAAGTCCATGTTGTTGAGCCCATGCATAACCTCCATCCCCATCTCCATGGCCAAGTTGTTCATAAGCCCATTGGGCAATGACAGTAGTGGCTGGGGAAAGAGGCTGAGCATTAGCCACAGAGCAGGTTATCTTATCCACTTGATTATTAAACTCTTCCTTTGCTGAAGTTACCCTCTGGTGAGCATTCACATGGGACACAAATATGTTCATGTTTCCCCCCTCAGGAGTAGTTATATGCAGAGGATGGCAATGCTTTGTTCCAAAATACTAAGGGTCTACATTGTGATTCCCCTATAGGGGCCTGCCAAAAGCTCCAGACAGCATCTCTATTTGCCCCTGAAAATTCCAGTAACATTGGATCTGCTGGATCATATGATCCAAGTGTAGTGCAGCTTGCATAGCAGCCTGGACCTGTCACAGGGCCTCCTCTTGTTCCAGTCCCCAATCAAAACTAGCAGGTTTTCTGGCCACTTGGCAAATTGGCCAGAGTAGCACACCCAGATGAGGAATGTGTTGTTGCCAAAATGCTAAGAGGCCAACGAAATGTTGTGCCTCTTTTTTGGTCATAAGAGGGTCCAGGTTCAACAATTTATCCTTCACTTTAGAAGGGATATCTTGACAGGTCCCACACCACTGGACACCTAAAAATTTCACTGAGGTGGAAGAACTCTGTATTTTTGTTGGATTTATCTCCCATCCTCTCTCATGCAAATGCCCTTCCCATAAATATAAAGTCTGCTATTTCTTGCTCAGTAGGTCCTATCAACATAATATCATCAATATAATGGATCACTGAGACGTCTCATGGGAGGGAGAGATGATCAAGGTCACTGTGGACAATATTATGACATAAGGCTGGAGAGTTGATATATCCCTGAGGCAGGACAGTGAAGGTATACTGCTGGCCTTGCCAGATGAAAGCAAACTGTTTCTGGTGGTCCTTACTAATGGCAGTTGAGAAAAAAGCATTTGCCAGATAAACAGCTGCATAACAGGTACCAGGGAAATTGTTGATTTACTCAAGCAATGATACCACACCTGGGACAGCAGCTGCAAATGGAGTCACTACCTGGTTCAGTTTATGATAATCTACTGTCATCCTCCAAGATCCATCTATTTTCTGCACAGGCCAAACAGGAGAGTTAAATGGGATGTGGTGGGAATCACCACCCCTGCATCCTTCAAATCCTTGATGGTGGCACTAATCTCTGCAATCCCTCCAGGAATCTTGTATTGCCTTTGATTTAGGCAAATCCTGGGATTGTGACAGCAAGTGCTGTTAGTTTCAGGTAGTTTGGCATTGTGGTTTTTTCTAGGCAGGAGCAGTTCTAGAGGCTTCCACTTTGCCTTTCCATCCATAATAGCCCCTCATTCCACAAGTCAGTGATCCAATGTGGGAATTCTGTCAATTACTGAGTATGTCTATTCCAATTATGCATTCTGGAACTGGGGAAATAACCACAGAATGGGTCCAGGGACCCACTGGACCCACAGTGAGATTGACATGAGCTAAAACTCCATCAATCACCTGACCTCCTTAAGTCCCTACTCTGACTGGTGGACCACAGTGATGTTTTGTGTCTCCTGGAATTAACATGACTTCTGAGCCAGTGTCTGATAACCCCCAAAATGCCTCATCACTTCCTTTTCCCCAATGCACAGCTACTCTGACAAAAGGCTGTAGATCTTCCTGGGGAAAGGTTGGATGAAGATAAACAGTATAAATTCTTGGCAGTTTAACAGGATCCTTCCCCAAGGGGACATGGCCTTCTCCTCATTCAAGGGGCTCTGGGTCTGTAAATTGTCTCAATTTTGGGAATTGATTAAGGGGCCTTGATTCTCTTCATCTGTAATTTGAGTTAGGGTTTTGTTCACTTGACCTAGAACTTTTCTGCTTATAAAGATCCAGAAGAAATTTAGTAGACTGCCCATGTATTTCACTTCTAGGTACCCCATGATATATTAGCCAATGCCATAACTCCATGTGACTCAGACTATTCTATGTGCTGCTTTGAATCTGTCTTTCATTGCAGTAGCCATGCCCACCTTGTCTTTGGGGATTAACCACAGATACTTGACTTTTACCTGACCAAGATGCCATCATTCCCATAATGTTTAAGGATTATAATTCCATTACAACCCTCCCTACAGTAATATCTGTGCTGCAGAGAAGAGCTCTTCAGAGAAGATGGAGTTAGTCTTACAAATTTATTCCTCACAGTCCTGGTTACAGGTGTGTCCTCTGGGCATTCCTGGTGTGGGTGGGCAGGTCTCAAATGGTAAATACATTCTAGCATTCCAATCTCTCTAAGCCTTTGAATCCTCTTGTCTACTGAATACCAGGGCAATCGGTCATCTCAACATCAGACATGCTAGGCCATCGTTTGGTCCATGTTTCAGTCAGCCACCCAAACAAACTGTTAGAGCCCTTTCTAACCCCTCGAGCTACATCATTGAATCCAGAATTTCTGTTCAGTGGGCCTATATAAAAAATTCAGCCTGATTCAACTTGATATTCCTTCCACCATTATCCCATACCCTTAGTCCAGTCCCACACATATTCCCCTGATTTCTGTCTATATAAGTTGGAAAACTCATGCAGTTCTTTCAGAGTATAGTGTACTTCCTTATGGGTCACACTTTATATTTCACCTTTGGGGACTTACTGTGATTTTAGTCTAGTAATAAGTGTTGAAGACAAGAGGGCTTGGGGGGTGTGGGCTAGGAGAAGGATTAGAGATGTCTTGCAGGCTACTGAACTCAGGGCATTTCCTTGCATTTCTTCTGGTGAGACAGGATTAATCTCTTTAGGCAGGAGTCAGAATGTGGATTCCTCAGGGCAGACTGGAATTTGGGCATTGCATGCTGGAGTTTGGCTGGTACCTGCTTCGTTGCTGTGTGGAGATCCAGACTCTCTGGGGCAGGCTGGAGGTTGGGCAGTGCATTTTGGAGTTAGGCTGGTACCCACCTCACTCTGGAAGGAGGTCCAGACCACCTGGGGCAGGCTGGAGGCTGGATAATACAAGCTTGATAAGGTGTGGTCTCCTCAGGGCAGGCCATTGCAGGTTTATGTGGTAAAGTCTCAACAAAATTTAGAGTTTCATTGTCCCCACCAATATTATCATCATCCCATATGTCTCCATACCAATCCTCAGGGTTCCACTCCTTTCCAATCAATGCTTTCACTTTAATTGCAGAAACTGTGCAAGGTTGAGATTTTAGTTTCCTCTGTTATTCTGCTACTCATACTGTGAGAGTCTGGGTTTGATTCTTAGATATCTCAAGTCTATGGCTACAGGAGGAAAGATTTTCTTTCAAAGTACATGTAGAAATTTTCATATCATTCATGTGGCATTTAAGTTTCAAATCTGAAGACTTTAGCTCATCTCTTTCTTTTGTAACTGAATCCAGAGTATCTAGGAGGAGCCAGCCAACATCATTATACTTTTTGACTCCATAAAATTCTGCTAAGGTGTTGAAAACACTCTCACCCAGATCCTTGCTTCTTATAAGCATGGAAGTAGGGGAATCCAGTGATGCTATTTTGCATATCTATATTGCCTGCTCATGCCAAATAATGTAAGCTAACTCTTCATTATTGGAAAGGGAGTCATTAGTACCCTTGAGTCCAATTAGAGTAGAGAGCCAATTACAAAACTCCAAGAAGCACCTCAGATATCCCATGTTTAAGACACTATTCCTCAAGAACCACTCCTTGTACCATGCTGTATTAGTCAGGGTTCTCTCGGGAAACAGAATTAACAGGAGATATATGTCAATAATATGAGACTTTATAAGAGCCTTTCATGTGAACATGGGGATGAACAAGTCTAGGTTCTGCAGGCAAACTGCAAACCAGGGGCTCTGATGAAAGTCCAATGAAAGGTCCTTGATGAGTTTCTGAGAGAAGTTGGCTGTCCAAAGATGAGCTGGGAAATTCCCTCTGAATATTGAGAGAGAATTTTTAAGACATTCAATTGATTGGATAAAAGCATCACCCTTTGCTGATGCAATCTTCCTGACTGATGCAGATGTAACCAGCCATCCATACAGTAACCTCACAGGTGATCAAAATCCATAAATGCTCTTGTATTACAATTATCCCAGTGCTTCCTGTACCTAACACCTGGACACAATTACCTGGTTGAGTTGACACATTAACCTAACCCTCACAGCCACTAAAGATGCATTATATTTTAATACACAGAAACCAATGGATAGAACAGTTCATGATATAACTGTTGGTACATACAACCAAGGCGCTGCTGCTAAACTGCTCTGCCTTCTAATGGCACAAAAATTTCCTTGGAAATCTATACAACTGCTCTATTCAGACAGCTCAAGTAGAAAGAGCAGATTTCTGCTGCAATATCGGTTCTCTTTTTAAAAAAAATTTATGAGGAGGCCCCAGGGATCGAATTCAGTTCCCTCCATATGGGAGATGGACACCCAACCTCTTGAGCCATATCTGCCCCCCAATATGAGTTATATTTACTTCCACTGCCTGGAGACAAATGTTTTGGTCATTTCTAAATGCCTATCATAATATCATTCATTTCATTTACACAGTACAACTTTAAATAAAATAATGCCATACCATTAATTGACTTCAAACATGGTTCTTCATTTCTGCCCATCACTCCCCTAAAATATGTTGTTTCTATGGTGTATATGTATTTTTATTTAGTCTTGATATTATGTATTATTTTACTTTCCAAATATTTAGAGTCTAAAAGTTCTGTTACTGCAGCTTTCATACACCAATCATAGTGAATATCTCAAGGCCCTTTGCAATACTATAGAGACAACATCTCACAAATAATCCTTCAGTTATCTTAGCACAAGCAAACAATGAGAAAAATGCAGTTTATAAGTATATTTTTTTAAGTCTCTGATTAAAAAATATGGAACATTTAAAGACAAACTAGTGATATAGTGGAAGGGATGGTCTTGGTAGACTGAGTTCCCTTTCCCTGGAGGCATTAAGAGGAATAGCTGGATATATATGTGGGAATGTGTTAAAGATAAATTAATTCTTTATTTAATAATTATGGATGCTCAGAAGTTGTAATAGTTATTAAGTAAAGATATTTTGTCTTAATAATCCAGAGTGCAGATTCAAAGTTGGGAAATAGAGGTAACAGACAGGAATGCCTATAAGGAGCTCTCAGGAAAAAACAAGTCAGACTGGTGTCAGGAAATCTTCCACAGTCAGTTCAAAGCACAGAAAAAAGTAGGTGAACCAGGAACATTCTATATTAGAGTCCATGCTTAATGGCAAAGTCCCAGGATGTGTATATCCATTGCAGGTGAAATGTCACACTAATGAAGGATGTTTATGTGGGAGGTTATGGGAGGTGTGGGAGGTATGGGAATCCCTATAATTTTTGTGTAATATTTATGTAATCTAAATATTTTTTAAAAATTATTTAAAAATATGATAGTATCTCATTATGTGGGAAGGACATGCAACGTATATGAGGATGTGGATTGCTATTTTTTAAAAAATAATTTGCAGAGAAGTTGAATGTCCAGGCACCATTTCTGTACAGGAGATAGGTATGTGTTAGACTAATTCAGATAATTATTTCCCAATAGTCTTTCCTCTCTACAGAATCCCCTGCTCTCAAATCATGCCATCATTAGGGTACAAGCCTGAATCCCCTATTCAATTTTAAAAGAAATGGTCTTCTATTAGACTTTTCATGAGGACTTGGTCGAAGTCTTCTTTCAGATATGACCCTAACCCTCAGTTGGGTAACTGGCAGGGCTTTATCCCACCAAGGTGAGTTTCTAACCAAATTTTGGCAATGGCTTCTTTTAAGCTGCTTGTGCTTGCCGTCTGCTCTCTGTGTCCATTCACTGCATGTTTCCTCTATTTCTGCTTGTCTCCCTTTGCTGTGTCAACTTGCTTCTCCAGCTCTCCACAGGCAAGGACCATCAGCTCTCTGTGGGCATGGGCATGTTCCATAAGCTCTCCATGGGCATCGGCCAGCTTGCCCTCAACAGGAGGCCCCAGGAACTGAACCCATGGTCTCTCATATTGTAGATGGGAGCCCAATCATTTGAGGCACATCTGCTTCCCTATCCCCACTCTTTTTCTCTGGCTCAATCTTTTTCCAGTATTGTGGTTTCCCAAACAGCTTTAGGCTAGGGCTTCACCAACTCTGGGGTATTTGTTGGTCATCCAATCTTTCAGTATGGAGGAGTATAAGAGTGGGTTCTATTCTTCTTGCAGGTAACTTAGTGGTTTTATAAGCTAAACAGTTCTGTTTGCTTCCATGCTATTGGAAGTTTGGTGTTCTCTGCAATGAATGACTGCTAATTCCTTGGGAGAACATCAAAAACTTCAAACAACTTTAGAATGAGATCAATATGTTTTATGTCCTTAGTAGTTGCATTGAGTAATGCCCTCTTTTCCCAAATGGCTCAATGGGTATGTAACACTGCAAAGGCATATCTTGAGTTTGTATAAATGTTCACTCTCTGTCCTGCCCTTTACTGGAGGGGTTTTCTAGGGGCTACTATTTCAGCCCTCTGAGCTGAAGTCCCAGAGGGCAGAGATCCTGCTTCCAAAATTTCTGCTGGGGTGACTATAAAATATCTTGCTCATTGCTTCCTATGGTCTGTAAGTACTTCCATCAGTAAATAATTCAAAAGTTGGGATTTGTAGAGTTACATCAGTCAGTCCCAGTCTACTGGAGTATGTTTTCTTAAGGAGCTATACAGTCATGTTTAATAACTACCACTCTTATTTATCCCAGGCTCTCAGAGTAAGGTGGCAGGGTTAAGTTTTTCAATAGTCTTTAAGATCACACAATAGCATTGTCTGGCAGAGAGGCTTGGTTGATCTCTTTTTTATTTAAATATTGTAATTAAATCATGAGGAGTATAGATGTAAGCTGGAGAGATTAATGTAAATTTTTCTGTCTCTAGAAGGTCACAAGTAGCTGTGCCTGTGTGCAGACAGGCAGGCCAGCCTTGAGAGGCAGGGTCTAGCTGTTTTATAGTTATGCTATAAGTTGACTGCTCCCCCAAAGGGTTGAGCAAAAACTCCCAGGATGATACCTTGCCATTCATGTAAGAACAAGTGGAACTTTTTTTGTGGAGTCTGGCAGGCCTAGTGCTGGAGCAATAAGTAATTTTTGCTTAAGGTTCTAAAAATAAGTGCATATTCTGGTGTCCAGACAGGGCCTCTTTTTCACTTCCTTTAAGGACTTCATATACTGGCTTAGCTATAAGTCCAAAATTAAGTATCCACGTCTTATAGTAACCAGCCATGTCTAGAAACCCTATGAGTCCCATTCTGTTCTCAGGCTTGATACTCCATATAAGGCTTCTTTTTGACTAGGCAGGAGGGTGTTGTCCCTCAGAAAATTTAAAGCCAAGGTATTTAACATGAGTTTGTGTAACTTGGGCCTGCTTTTCTGACACATATCTTTTTCATCTAGTCTCTGTAACATTATTACTACTTTCTCATGTGTGGCTTCTTGTGTTTTGCTATGTCATCTACATATTGAAGGAAGTGTCCTTCCCAGAGTTGCACCACCAGCAGATGCCTGGATAGAGCTTGCCTCAAAAAGATTAGAGCATTCTTAAACACTTGTGGCAGCACATTCCAAAAATATTTTTGCTTCATTACTTTGTTGGGATCTTCCCATTCCAAAGCAAAAAGTCTCTGTTATTCTTTCTCTAGCAGGATGCAAAAGAAGTCACCCTTTAAGTCTAGTACTGTGAATCAGGTGTATGCATTAGTAATATTAACAAAGAGTGTGTAGGGATTAGGCACCACTGGGTAGACATCCTCTACTATCTGATGAATAGCTCTCAAATCTTGTACAAATCTACATCCCTGAGTACCTGGTTTAAGCACTGGTAAGATAGGGGTATTAAAGTCTGGTTGACAGGGTCTAATTAGTCCACACTTGAGAAATTTCTTGATTAAGGTGATATGCTCACTCTAACGTCCTTTCTGAGTGGATTCTGTTTTAGATGTTGTAGGGCAGTGTTTGGTCACAGTCTTTCCTTGACTTCCTGTGCTTCAACTGCCCATTCTGGGAGTTCCCCATTAAGCCATACCTCAACTGGAACCTGTGCTTTATCTCTTTGGATCCTCCAAACTTATAACCATCCTTAGCTAAATCCAGCAGGGCTTCTTGGAAGGCACAGATGTGTATTGCTGGGACCTGTAAGTTCACTTCATTAGGTGAAAATCAAAGTGAATCTTGCAATATGGAGAGTGTTGTCTGAGAAGAAGAATTGGGCTTTCAGGCATGTAGTGAAATCTAATGAGTCAGATGTGTCTCTCCACTCTGACATTGCAGGGGATGTGAGAATTATTTAAACTTTTTAGTCCCCCAAATGTCAATGATAGGGATTGGTTCATTAGTTTCTGTAATTAGCCTCTAGTTTAAAACTGAATAAGGGATTCCAGTGTCCATCAAGAAGTCAATTAAATTCTTACCCACTTGAAATGAGACCCGACATTCGTTGTGTGTGATTGGGATGGTTTCCTGACCAGTGGAAGGTGCTCCCAGACCCCATCACTTCAGGTTGTTGTCTTTATTTCCTGCTAATTATGGGAGTTGGAATGGTAGGTGGGATATCCCAGCCTCTCCCTTCCCAGGGAGAGTCAGTCATTCATGCTCTTCCTTATAGTAAGTGCAATGCTAGGAACCTAATTGTGTTTCTGGGGTGTTCTGGGGTTATTATTATTTACTGAGCTTCCCATGGAAGCTTTCCCTCATCTCAGAGTCTGTGGGCATCTGATATTCTTGCTGATAGCTGCTCCTATGAGGCTGGTTTAGTAGGCAACATGTTTTTTGTTTGTTTGTTTTTTGTTTATTTGCTGCTTCTTATGTGTGAACTCTGAGTTGTGAAAAACCTTAAAGACAATCTCTACTAATTGTGGCATAGGCATGCCCAATTCCCCTTCCAATTTCTAGAGTTTTCTCCTTATATCAGGAGCACATTAAGTATAGTTAACAGTACACAGGTTAGTGGGGTCCTTTGGGTCTAAATCTGTCTGACTACTGTCTATAGACCTTAAGCAGTTGCTCTAAATAGACAGTATGGTTTTCTTCAGGGTCTTGAAGTATTTGCTGATTTTATTAAGGTTCCTTTGTTTGGACATTCCTTTTCTAAGACCTGGAATAATATAAACCTAATGATTCAATTTGGTCCTGTCTGACTGTTCATTTGGATCCCAATTTGGCTCAACTCAGGGAACTGCTTGGTCTCCTGTAACATGCACTGAATTGTTTGGATTATTGTTACTCAGAGATTCAGCATGTGATGGGTTTTTATATATATATATATATATATATATATATATATATATGAATTATATCACTCTTACATGAATATATACATAAACAATAAGTGTATAGAAAATGTACATGCATAATATCATACAGAGCTCCCACACCTCACCCCACCACCAATATCTTGCATTGTTGTGGAATATTTGTAATAAATTATGAAAGAGCATCATTAAAATGTTACTATTAAATACAGTCCATATCTTACATTTGGTGTGTTTTTCCCCAACCCACTCAATTATATTTTTTGTTCATAAACCATACAATTTACCTGAAGTGTACAATCAATGGCATATGTTATAATCACAGAATTGGGCATTCATCACTTCCATCAATATTAGAACATTTAAAAAAGAGACTTAGATTATACAAATGTTACATAAAAGTACAGAGGATTACAATATGCCCCACTCCCTACCCCTCCCACACTCTCCTACATTAACAACCTCCTTCATTCATGTGGTACATTTGTTACAATTGATGAACACATGTTGGAGAATTGCCACTAAGTGTGGAGTATAGTTTACATTATACTTTAAACTCTCTCCCACACACTTTTGTGAGTTATGACAAGATATAAAGTGGCCTGTATCTGTATAATTCAGGACAATTCCAATGTCCCAAAAATGCCACCATATTATACCTACTTTTTTAAAAAAAGATACTTATATTACATAAATATTACATAAAAAAATACAGAGGATGCCCATATATCCTGCTCCCCACACCTCCCACATTTTCCCACATTAATAACATCCTTCAATAATGTGGTACATTCATTGCAATTGATGAACACATTTCAGAGCATGGCCGCTAAGAATGGATAAAAGTTTACCCTGTAGTTTACCCCCTCTCTGTAGGTTATAGCAAGATATATGATGGCCTGTGTCTGTCATTGCAATGTCATTCAGGACAATTCCCAAGCCCCCAAAATACCCCCACATTACCTGTTTTTCCCTCTCCCTAGAGCATTTTAATTACTCCAAAAAAGAAAAAATTAAAAACTAACCACTATCATAACCATATATTAGTGCTACTAATAATAAATCCTATAATGTGCCTTTACTATTTCTATTCATTTCCAAACACTGACAAACAACTTTTTATTAAAACCAATTCTGCACACAGTAAACCTCAGCTTTCCATTCTCTAATCACATTCTCTTCTCTGGTGACTTACATTATATTTTTACATAATAGCAAAATCATACAATATTTGTCCTTTTGTGCCTGGCTTGCTTAACTCAACATAATGTCCTCTGGGTTCATCCACATTGTCATGTGCTTCATGACTTCATTTCTTCTTACAGCTGCATAATACTCCATCATGTGTATATACCACAGTTTGTTTATATATTTTTTCAGTTGATAGACATCTGGGTTTGTTTCCATCTTTGGGCAACAGTGAATAATATCATTCAAACCTTGGTGTGCAGATGTCTCTTTGTATCACTGCTCTCAGTTCTTCTGGGTATATATCTAGTGGTGGTATTGATGCATCACATGGTAGATCTATATCCACCTTCCTTAAGAACCACCAGACTTCCACAGTGGCTGTACCATTCTATATTCCCAACAATAGTGCATAACTGTTCCTATCTCTCCACATCCTCTCCAACATTTTAATTTTCATTTTGTTAATAGTGGCCATTCTAGTAGGAGTGAAAAGATATCTCATTGTAGTTCTGATTTGTATTTCCCTAATCACCAATTATGTTGAACAATTTTTTCATGTGTTTTTTCACTATTTGCATTTCTTCTTTAGAAAAAATGTCTTTTCAGGTCTTTTGCCCACTTTAAAAATTAGTCATTTATCTTTTTATTATTGAATGATAGGATCTCTTTATATATCAGGGATACTAGACTCTTGTTGGATGTTTAATTTCCAATTATTTTCTCCCATTGTGTAGGCTGCCTTTTTACCCTCTTTACAAAGTCCTTTGAGATGCAGAAATATTTAATTTTGAGGAGATCCCATTTATCTATTTTTTATTTTGTTGCTTGGGCTTGGGGTATGAGATGTAATAGACCCTCACCTACTACAAAGTCTTGTAGATGTTTCCCTACATTATCTTCCAGGTGTTTTATGGTCCTGGCTTTTATTTAGGTGTTGGATCCATTTTGAGTTGATTCTTGTGTAGGGAGTGAGACAGAGGTTCTCTTTCATTCTTTTGGTTATGGATATCCAGTTATTACAGTACCATTTGTTGAAGAGACTGTTCTGTCCCAGAAAATTGGACTTGGTAGGCTTATCAAAAATCAGTTGACCATAGAGGTGAGGGTTTATTTATGAACTCAATTCAAATTTATTGATCAGTGTGTCTATCCTTACGCCAATACCATGCTGTTTTGACCACTGTAGCTTTATAATACACTTTAAGGTCAGGAAGTGAAAGTCCTCCCACATCATTCTTTTCTAGGATGTTTTTTTGGCTATTTGTGACAAATTCCCGTTCCAAATAAATTTGGTAATTTCCTTTTCTATTTCTGTAAAGAAGGCTCTTGGAATTTTGATTGATATTGCATTGAATCTAGAAATCAGTTTGTGTAGGGATGACATCTTCATGATGTTTATTCTTCCAATTCATGAGCATGGAATACCCCTACATTTGTTTAGGTCTTCTCTGATTTCTTTTAGGAGTGTTTCATATCCTTTACATTCCTGGTTAAATTAATTCCTAGATATTTTAGTCTTTTTATTGCTATTGTACATAGAATTTTATTCCTTCTTCATCTTGCTCATTACTAGTGTATAGAAAGACTGATTTTTGTGTGTTGACCATGTAACCTGCCATTTTGCAGAATTCATTTATTAGCTCTAATAATGTTGTTTAGATATTTTGGAATTTCCAAAATATAAGATCATGTCATTTGCAAGTAGTGAGAGTTTTACTTCCACTTTTCCATTTTGGATTTCTTGTACAGTCAATGTAGGTTGTTTGTGCGTTTCTAGGAATTTGTCCATTTTGTCTAGATTGTCTAATTTGTTGGAGTAAAGTTTCTCATAATATCCTCTTATGATCCTTTTTTATTTTTGTGGGGTGGGTCATAATGTCCTTCCTCTTGTTTCTAATTTTATTTATTTGTATATTTTATCCTTTTTTCCTTAAGTTCAGCTATGAGTTTGTCAATTTTATTGATCTTCTCAAAGAATCAGTTTTTGGTTTTCTTGATTTTCTCTATTGCTCTTTTGTTTTCAATATTATTTATTTCTGCTCTAATCATTGCTGTTTTTTTTTTCTTTCTGCTTGTGTTGGGATTGATTTACTCTTCTTTTTCTAGTTTCTCCAGTTGTTCAGGTAGGACTTTTATTTTAGCTTTCTTCCTTTTTAATATGGGCATTTAAGACTATAAATTTCTATATCTTGTTATAACTTACAAAAATAGTGGGAGAGAGTTTCAACTATGATGTAACCTATAATCCACACTTTGTGGCAGTGCTCCAATATGTGTTCATCAATTGTAACAAATGTACCACACTAATGAAGGATGTTAATGTGGGGAAGTGTGGAAGGGGTAGGGAGTGGGGCATATGGGATCCCCTACATTTTTTATGTAACATTTATATAATCTAAGTATCATTTAAAAAATAATAAATAAATAAATAAATTTAAGACTATAAATTTCCCTCTCAGCACTTATTTTGCTGTATTCCATAAGTTTTGTTCATGTTTTCATTCATCTCAAGATATCTATTAATTTCACTTACAATTTATTTTTGACCCACTTATTAGGAGTATGTTGTTTAGCCTTCATATATTTGTGACTTTTCCCATTTCCTGTCTATTATTGATTTCCAGCTCCTTTCCACTATAATCAGAGAATGTGCTTTGTATAATTTCAGTCTTCTTAAATTTTTTGAGAGCAGTTTTGTGGCCCAACATGTGTTCTATCTAGAGAAAGATCCGTGAGTACTTTAGAAGAATGTATAACCTGCTGATTTGGGGTGCAATATTCTGTATATGTCTGTCAGTTCCAGCTCATTTATCATATTCTTAAACTTCTCTGTTTCATTGTTGATCTTCTGTATAGTTGTACTATTTATTGATTTTAGTGCCTTGTTGAACTCTCCAACTATTATGGTAAAGACAACTATTTCTCTACAGAGTTTGCCTCATGTATTTTGGGGCACCCTGGTTAGATGTACAGATATTTATGATTGTTACTGCTTCCTGGTGGATTATGACTTTTATTAATATATCATTGTCTTCTGCATCTTTTATCACTTTTTTGCATTTGAAGTCTATTTTTTCTGACACCAGTATAGGTACTCCTGCTTTCTTTTGTTTACTGTTTGCATGAAATGTCTTTTTACAACATTTTACTTTCAGACTATTTTCACCCTTGGGTCTATGCATCTCCTCCAGACAACATATGGGTTATTCATGTTTTCTTATCCATTCTGTCAGCCTATGTTTTTTGATTGGGGAGTTTAATCCATTAACATTAAATGTAATTGTTGTAAAGGCATTACTTACTTCAACCATTTTATCCTTTGGTTTTCATATGTCATATCTTACTTCTGTCTTTTTACTCTTTTGGTTAGCCTTTCTGATACTCCTCACTTGTACAATATCCTCCAAGTCATTCTCTCTTGTTTTTCTGTTTTTATTAATTTTTAATGTTTTTTATTTTTTATTTTTCCTGGCTACAGAACTCCCTTTAGTGTTTCCTGGAGAGCTGGATTCTTATTTACATACTGTCTTAGTTTTTGTTTATCTGTGACTATATTACACTCAACATCACATTTGAGGGACAGTTTTGCTAGAGAAAGAAATCTGGGCTGGCAGTTTTCCTCTTACAGTTCTGCAATTATATCATACAACTGCCTCTTTGCTTCCGTGGTTTCTGAAGAGAAATCTTCACCAAGTCTTACTGGACATGACATTAAGCTTCACTTCTCCCTTACTGCTTTCAGAGTTTTCTCCTTATCTTTGGTATTTGACATTTTGCATATTATGTGTCTCGGGGTAGGTCTATTTGGATTTGTTCTAATTGGAGTGTGCTGTGCTTCCTGGACACATATATTGATGCCTTTCATAAGCATTGGGCATATTTTGGCCATTATTTCCTATAACACTATTTCTATCTCTTTTGCCTTCTCTTCTCCTTCTGGAAATCCCATAAAAGTATGCTGGTTCACTTTGTACTCTCATTCAACTTCTTGAACACCTGCTCAATTTTTTCCATTCTCTTCTCTCTCTGTTCTTCTCTTTAAAATTTTAGCTGTTCTGACCTGATTCTTTCTTCTATGATTTCCAATCTGCTGTTCTATGCCTCTATTGTATTTTTAATATCACTTACTGTCTTTCATTCCCATAAGTTCTTTTACTTTTCTATCCAAGATTTTAAAGTTTTCTTCATGCTCACCCAGCATATTCTTCTTCTTTTTTTTACTTTTGAAGAATTTTCATTTTGATAAGAGATATTTTGTATTGAATAAAGTTTTGCCTTTTTTATTGTTACTATTAATCCAATACTTGTAACAAAAAGTAAGAATTCAGCCTTGTGTGAAGTATTTGTATCCAAAATACTTCAGAAACACTAAAGCTACCTTTATGCCACTCAATTGGCATGATGGTGAAAACATACAGGCTAAAAAATATGAAAATCTTCATTACTCGAAGAGGAAGGAAGAAAATAATTTGTAAATGCTTCTCCTAAAAAAGGTGGTGTCCTATACTTTAACTCATTTTAGAAATCCAAAGCACATTTTCTAATAGAGGTGATAAAGGTGATAAATATAAATTATGAAATGGAATAGCCTATGAGATTTAAAGTATTAAAACTTTTATATACCACAAGAGTATGTGTAATGGATATTTGCAAAAATTCTTGTTAAATCTCAAATGTTTTACCAAATACCACAGTTACTTAAACAAAAGATTTTTAATTGATTAATATGTCAATGAGAACACTACACCAGTTTCAGTATGGAAAGGATGTAGTCCTCCATGATGATTTCAAAGCCAGACTTTTCACCTCAACCTTAATTAAAAAATACTTTATTGCTGAAAATTATAACCATGATCTGAGCCTTTTTGCTGCTGGAGGGTTTTGAGTGAATTGCAATAATAGAATTGAATATATTTTCCATTATCTTGAGATCTTCCTTATAACTTGAGACTCAGTTCTTCCAATTTTACAAATCTGAAGTGGAGAGTGGAGTGTGTAAAAACAATTAACCTCTTGGATGGCCTTGATTAACAATCCCAGCTGGCACCCTCATTTGTTGGAATTGTGCAGCTGTGGGAGGACTCCCTGGCTAAATTGGGTACCACCCTGAATAAGAGTTGGGGAAGCCATTTCTGGGGAATCTAAGGGCAGTTCAGGATCATTTCCCCCTCTTCTTCTCCTCCTTCATAAGGTACTGGAGGAGCAGTGGGAACAAAGAACAAGTCCAGTATTTTTTTCTGAGGGGCTGGAATGAGGAAACTATTTGAAGGATTTCCACAACATAAAGTAAATGGAGGCATTTAATCTGACTTTAAATATAATGGATATTCATTGAAGGGTTTTGATTCAGATGATGGTGTTTAATTTTCATTGAATTTCAGGGTCATTATGTTAGGGTCTGGGTAATGAAACCAAGAAGATAAGTTACTTTCTATTACAAGAAGATAAGTTACTTTCTATTTCTATTATGGCTTCTTCTCTACAGCTTTGAAGGAAGAGGGAATACGATCTGCTTCTGTTGAAGTGGTTTCTATGACCACCAGTTAGGACTTGTAGCTTTCAAGATGAACTCTGGAATTGCATCAGGGACAAGTGGGGGAGGGGGTGGAGGAACATAAAAATGTCAAAACTTACAATGTGCAAAGGAAAAGGCCAGAGGGAAGACTATTAGGAAATGGCCTAAGGGCAGGAAGTACTGTGCATCCTCAATCCCTCTCTAGAGGTCCCGTGGTCCATCCTTTCTCTTAGATTTGAATCCTTCTGGGGTCTTGGTCTCTGACCTCAGGATTCCTTTTCCTGATACATTCATTCCAGAGTAACATTTGTGATGCAATTTCCATAACCACAACTGATCTCGTTTCATAAACTCTATTCCTCCATGTGAATTGGGATTTCTAGCATCCCTGCAATTCCTTGCACAATTTTTTTTAACCCAGAAATTCCCCAGAAGGCTGCCAGCCTGTCTGTCATGTCCACTCCCCTCTGACTGGGCCCTGATGATTCACAGTGATCTCTGTTGTCTAGATCAGTGCCCTTATTCCTTGCCATGGAAGGAAAACTCAGACCTTTCCTCACTGACCAAGGTAACATTGCGGTTCTCAGGTTCACTATCTGGGGAGTTCACCAGTTTACAGACTCAGTTATGTGGTTGCTGACATAACTTAAAAAAGACACCAGGCCCCAACCCTCAAAGCTTACAGCCCCTGGGATGGTGGTGGTCTTTACCCTGTCTTGCACTGTGGTTATGCCCAGAGGGTAGGAACTTCTCTGCAAGAGAGAGTTGAAATATATGATGTCATAGGTGGGGGAAGGAGGTGGTCACTAAAACTGATGACCCTCAGGTACAGAGAGCACAGCATTACCAATTAAACACCTCAGCTCTTCCAATCCAGGTGGTCGAGTCCCTTCCCTGAGCTCACCTGAGGGTCCTTTCTGGGCTTCCCCATGAGCTGGACCTAAACAGTTAATTCCTGGCCCTGCCCTGAACCTCCAGGGTCTTGCCCCAGCTTCCAGTCTCCACATTGTTAAGGATTTTGTACATTATCCCTTGGCTTAATCCAGAATGGGGTGGTCCAGATCAATTGTGGGATGATTCTGAGTTTTCAGTTGTAGACATTTCTCAGTTATCCCCCAATTACCCAGGGTTCTAGTTGTCACCCAGACACCCATAGTGGCCTCTTCAGGACAGCTGAGGTTCCAAGCACAAACCCTAGCTCCCATCAGCCCAGGCCTTGGTGTCATGGCACAGAAGTCCATGGATATGATTTATTAAATGAATCATAAGTATGGCTCTGCTTTCCCCTCCAAGACAGAAGTGCCAGGTCCCAAAGCTAGTCCAGGACATGGAGGAAGACACTGGTGTCTGAGGAGATTCACCTACACAGCTGGAAGACTCCTGAGAGCAGAAATCATGTAGATACATTTACTAAATCTAGTGTAATCTGATATGGCAGAGGATGTATTTTTTCTGCATTTGTAGGCTACCACTGACTGAGGGTGCAGTGAGAGCAACCCAGCAGAGGCCCACATTTAGGGGAAGAGTCCATCTCAGTCTCTGACAGGGAATCCTCCCTTTACACTGAGACTCCTGGACCAACCAAAAGCCCAGGTTGCCAATGTAGTAACACACCAGCCCTGGGGTTCCCCTTCTCAGGCTTTGCTGGGTGGGACAGCAGGGCCCTACTGGACTTGATTCCCCATGGGAAGAGGTTATGCTCATTTCTGGCAGAAAGCAGTTGTCCCAGCAGTGACTGTTGAGCCAGGGGAAGGGAAGGAATGAGGTGGCCTGAGGTCTCCTGGGGCTGAACTTCCTCAGGAAAAGCTGCCCTCCAAAAGCTCTAGGTCTCAGGTCTCTTGTGAGAAGTGTGGTCTCTTCTGCCTGGCTTCTGTATGAGGGTAAGTGATTCAGTGTTTTTTTTTGTTTTGTTTTGTTTTGTTTTTAGTGTTCCATTCTGAGTGAATCCTCCCCCACTGGTTCAGGAGGAAGAAGTCAGCAAAGGGATGGGTGAATCTACAAGGCTTTGCAAATGTCCACTCCTATCTACTTATTGAGTGCACACAGATATCTATGAGGAGACCTGAGAACAAGAGGCCCTTTCTGCCTGTCTACCTTTGACTGATGGCCACTGGGTCACCCTGTCACGTGGGCTTCACAATCAAAACTTGCTGCAAATCAACCAGAACACTGACTGCAGGTTCTCTAGGGGAAGTTAAGCTCCTTGTCAGCTTTTGTGCACACTTGTCAGCTTCTGTGTTCACCAAGGGTCTAACCAGCAAGGTCACTTTTCCAGTGCTGTTGAGTAGTTCTAGATGGATTTGTAGCATCACAATCATGCTGAGTGAACCTAAGGATCCCCTCCCTAATCACATGTGCTTTTCCATGTAGACAAATCTTAGCAGCTAACCAGAAATTATCATTTATACATTTTAATAAAAAAACACCTTGGAACACAATTTAAATAAAAACCTATCTAGCATCTTGTAGTTTTGATTTAACTCTGTGCATGCACAAGACAAAATATTTATCTTTTCCAAACTGAATATTAATTTACTTAATTTCATCTACATGATTTCCCTAATTTGAGAGTAAAGATTGTGTTAAAGAAGGCATGCTTTTATTAGATGTGTCTTCACTGTCATCTGAATTAATCAGGGTATGTTTTCTAGATTACAGGACTAATGACATTTTCAGCTGTATGAAAAGAGAGTCCTCCATAAAAACTGTCCTTTTTCTAGAGCAAGAAAGTTGCTTTTAACACTGGAATATGGTGAAACATGATCAATAAATCTTTGTTTTCCTTGCATATTTGGTCTGTTTGATTTGTGAATATGGAAGAAAATTTTGACTACTTGGAAGCAGTCCTTATTTATTTTGTAAGTGATTTTGTTAATCAGAATATAATTGTTGGGTTTGACTGCAGGCATTTAGGCCCAGGCTGTCTGAGGTAAGGTTAAGTTAGTTTAGTTTAGTTTAGGTTAGTTTAGTTTAGGTTAGGTTAGGTTAGGTTAGGTTAGGTTACTGTGGACATACAGATTCCCTGGATTCAAAATTCCTTAGTACTTTTCAAAGGAAAACTTGCCTAAAATCATTAACAGAATAGTTTTATACAAACTACCAGTAGGAAGGACAAAGAAACAAATAAATGTATAATGATAGATTACATGTGTGACCTAAAAGAAAGGAATTTTCTGTTTAGGTCTGCATCAACCATTTAGTCAGGTTCTGTGTCCATGTGGTCAAGGACAAGGCAGGTATTTAGAATGACTCCTATTGGAGACAGATGTGGTAATTACTCAAAAGGACATGAGAAATGTTCTCAGTACAATTCTGTTGAAATGAATTTATGTGTATTATTCTGGACAATAAATATCAGGTGAGTTAAAAGCTGACGTTTGCATAGCGAATTCAATTCTTTGAAGTTTTCTGTATAGTAAAAGAACTTGCAAAGGGGGTGTAATTGTGTAAACAAAGTATGTGAAGAGGAGATTTTGAAAATAGTGTGGGGACATTGATTATCAAAATGACAGGTGGCAGGTAAAACCTAAGTGTAAGCCTTAAAACCCTGAACTGGGGAGACAGGCAGAAAAACTCTGTGTTTTTCTAGTCATGTAATTTTTAACATTACTAAATATTTCTGAATTTCTGTTTATTTAACTTGTTAAATAGGTGAATAGCCTTAATCAGCACGTTACTGGGAAGATTAAATAACCAAATATGTAAACATCCAAAAATATTTAAGACAATAATTGTTTTTCTGGGCTCTCATACAAATAAGTAAGTTAATCTGACTTCTGTTTCTGATAATGTCATCTTTTGTCCATGAGATGCATGTAATTATTAAGTGTTGTAGGGGAGAATTTATGGTATAGATGACCCTCTACATTTATACATTATGAAATGCAGGGATGTTACAACTGAGGATGATTAATATAGGAAAAGATTTCAGCAGTCACTTTATTAAAATATCCTATTGTGAAAATTGATTTTCTCCCATATTCTTCATTCTACATTATCTGGCTTTCCTAATCTCTAGGGATTGTGAGATACTATAACTCATGTACTTCTAATATTTTCTCTTTTTAAAAACAATTTATTGAAGTATATCATTCATACATGAACATACATAAATTATAAGTGTTCAGTAAATATTGTGAACTTACAAAACAATCATGCATAGCATCATACAGGGCTCCCACACATCATCCCACCACAAACACCTTGCATTGTGAAATGTTTGTTAACAAGTTATGGAAGAACATCATCAAAATATACTACTAACTATTCTGTTTCTTACTCCCCTATACTTTTTTTTAAGGATTTATTTATTTATTTATATTTATCCATTTTTACCCCCCACTGTTTTTGCTGTTTTTATGTCCATTCACTGGGCAACTCTGTCCATTTCCTGCCTTTTCTTCTCATCCTTCTCCTCCTGTCTTCACTGGAAATCTATCCTTGGAAACTCCGATGTGGGAGAGAGGCATCCTACTGCCTGCATCACCTTAGCTCCTGGTTTTTTGGTGCATCTCATCTTGGCTCTCCCTTGTGTCACTCTCTTGTTTTGTCATCATCTTGCTTTGTGGCTTGTGGTGCCTGCTAGTGCACCCATGCATGGGGCTTGGGGGCTCACCCACTTGTGAGTCCTGGTGGTGTATCTGTGCACAGGGCCTGATGTTGCACTGGTGCATGTGGCCTGGTGGTGCACCCACTTGCAGGGCTGGATGGCACACCCATGTGTGGGTCTGGGGGCTCACCTGCTTGTGGGACCTTGCAGTACACCCATGCACAGGGCCTGAGGGGCTTAACCACTCATGCAGTCTGGTGGTACACCCGCTCATGGGGCCTGATGGCACACCTGCTTATGGGGCCTGGCAGTGCACCAGTGCATGGAGCCTGGGAGGCTCACCCACTTGTGGAGCTTGATGGTGCACCTACACACAGGGCCTGAGGGCTTACCCACTTGTGGAGGCTGACGGCACACCCGTGGATGAGGTCTGGGCAATTCACCCACTCTTGGAGTTTGGGAGGCTCACCCACTTGTGGGGCTTGGCAGCAAACCCACTCATGGGGCCTGGGGGACTCACCTCCTTGTGGGGCCTGATGGCACACCCATGCATGGGGCCTGGTGACCTATGCACCTTCTATATTTTTCTGTTTCTTTTATTTTTACCAGGAGGTCCTGGGGATTGAACCCAGGTCCCTCCATATGGGAAACAGATACCCAACCATTTGAGCTACATCTGTCCCCTTGTTATATCTCTTGAGGCTGACCAAAGGTACCTAGAGTTACAGTCATTTCCCATACAGGATAGTCATAGAATAAATCAGGCTTAGTTTATCACCAGCATTCTTAAAACCTGACCTAGGGAGAAAAGCTAGGTCTGGGGACACATGCATGGTTTATAATATGGCAAGTGTTTAGCTCACCCTGATTATCACAAAAGCAGGACAGTGAGAATATTTGCATTCTAATATCTTCTGACACAGGATTTTCAGGACTAGATTTGCATGATGGGAGCCACTGATCTCTTAAAATGAAAAAAGTCCTGGAGTTGATCAACCCCATGATGAACTACATTTTTTTACTATGCAGGGTGATAGCCAAGTCCAGTGGGACAAAATCTAGAGCACGAGCACAGAGTTTAGAAAATGATAGTTTGACATCCCATGTGGAATATCCAAAATGAGTTAGGGCAACTGCACCTCCCAAGTACAGGTATAGGGTAAAGCAGGAAGGGAGTGAAAGTCCAGTGGCCTGAGATGGATGTTTCATAAGCCAGGAATACTCATACATGAGAAATTTGAGTGGTTTCTCTGGAGGTGGAGACCCAATATTTTATAAATAGGGAAGGAATTGAAAATCTCTGAACAACTATGGACTCATGAATGTATAAAACTCAATGACTTTAATGTTCTTATATGTACAATGAATATATTCATATCTTCTTATTCATGCAGAGTAACTAAGTTTTTCTTATACTTGACCCTGGGAGGGGAGGGCCCTCATCCTATTCCTCATGCAGCACACTTCATGTTCCTGTTGATTAGCCTGGGGATACTTCCAGGTGAAGGTTTGGGGTTCATGACAGGTGTGTCTGGAAATTGAGGACAATACCAGAGTCTCATAGCTTCCTTCTCCATTCTCAACTTTGTTCACCTACTGCTTATCTGGTTGTGAGTGAAAACCCAGAGGGAGACAGTTGTCAGTTGCACTATTAACAATGCAACCATTGATGCACAGGGAATTCTTCTTTCTACTGGAACTGCCCATGTATTGTCAGAAGAGGGGCCAGTTTGTCTGATTGGCATGGATAATCTAAGCTCGTTTAAGAAATATTCAAGGATCTGACCTGCAGTTCAGTTTATCCAGGCTTCTTGAATAGTCATGGATATGTTAGGGGTTGATCAATAAGTAATCTCCTTCCCAAAATTACACAGATTTGTTCCAGACTTCATTAAATCTCTCTGTATTTACTGGAGAGATAAGAGGTTTTTTTTTCATTGAGCCCATTTCCTCAATGGAGAAATAAAGGACTCATTAATCATGTTAATGCTTGAAATTAGCTTGGCATGCAGTGAACATTGATGATAGAGATGAGTAAGAGCAGAAGTTTATAGTCAGTAGGGATGCTGGCATTTCAACAGATGAATTCAATCAAAGCAGTGTAATAGATGCTAGCATCCAGGGCTATGCATTGGTGAGAGGAGCAAAAGTGAGGTTTAGCTAATAGAATGAATAGAAGAATTATTTCTTTCCCCCAATTTCTAATTTCTTAAAGTATAGACATATATATTTGCACATTTTGAAAACTTTTCAAAAAAGATAACTAAAATTCTCCTTACCCACTTGGTCTGAATTGCCCAATTTCCAATTTTGTAGATAAGCTTTATTCAAACATTATAAATAGAAGTAATTATAAGAGGTATTGTTTCTTTAATTTTGAATGGCATTCAGGAAAAGGATTATAGGATATAGACTCAAATTTATGGCCCTGTGAAATAAAATTGGAGAGACCAGAATGGATCAAGAGGTGGTGAACATCCAAGAGATACAGTGAACATGGGTATTTTGAGGTCCCAAGTTGCGATTGGAAGGTCTCATACCACTGGAAAAGTCAGGCTAGGACTATCCTAGAGTACATCAGTCTCATGGGTCTGTGGTTTGTCCTGCTGAACTGTCTGTACCTTTTGATGAACACCTGAGTTGTATAAAGTTGAGTGAGGCAGTACGTACTGATCCTAAGTTCTGCATGATGCCTGTTTGGTTCTGTGGAATGCTGAAGTTTCTGCAAGGTTCTCTGCCATTTTCATGAATAATAGACCTATGGCTTATGTTTAGATAGGAAGCATTTTACACATAAGCTCATTGGCTCTTTGAAAACTCATAATAGGTTGTGAAATGATTTCATTGATGAGGTAGGAGGCAATCTGGGGGAATAATCTAACCATAGTTATGATGTAAATGTGGCAAATCATAGAATTGCATGCCTTATTATGAGTCTGTAAATTTACTTGAAATTGGTGGAAAAGGGTGTTTTACTTATGAATGTTCAAGTGCAAATTTTATAACACCATTTAGAAGTTATAAAGACCAATTTATTACAAAATTTCAAGGTTATATCATAGCCCCTGTCATGTGATATCCTTTTATAATAGATTTTTTAATAATAAAATTTGTGTAATTGCAAAACAAACATGACTAACCTCATGCAGGGCTCCCATATATCACTCCACCACCAATACCTTGCATTATTGTGACACGTGTAACAAATTATAAAAGAGCATCATCAAAGTATTATTACTAACTATAGTTCATATCCTACATTTGGTATTTTCCCCAACTGTAGCCGTTGGGCTTGTAAGACTAACTCTATCTTCTCTGAAGAGCTCTGTAGTTGCTCTTCTCTGCAGTCCAGATATTACTGTATGGGGGGCTGTAATGGAATTGGAATCCTTAAACATTATGGGGATGATCGGATCTCGGCCTGGAAAAAGTCAAGTATCGGCAGTTAATCACCAAAGACAAGGTGGGCGTGGCTACCACAATGAAAGACAGATTCAAAACAGCCCACAGAATAGTCTGAGTTTCATGGAGTTATGGCATTGGCTAATAGATCATGGGGTACCTAGAAGTGAAATACATGGGCAGTCTACTAAATTTCTTCTGGATCTCTACAAGCAGAAGTGTTCTAGGTCAAGTGAACAAAATCCTAACTCAAATTACAGATGCAGAGAATCAAGGCCCCTTAATCAATTCCCAGACTTGAGACAGTTTACAGACCCAGAGCCCCTTGAATGAGGAGAAGGCCAGGTCCCCTTGGGGAAGAATCCTGTTAAAATGCTGAAAGTTTATACTGTTAATATTCCTCCCACCTTTCCCCAGGGAGACCTATGACCTTTTGCCAGAGTAACTGTGCATTGGGGAAAAGGAAATGATCAGACATTTTGGGGATTATCAGACACTGGCTCAGAAGTCACATTAATCCCAGGAGATCCAAACGTCACTGTGGTCCACCAGTCAGAGTAGGGGCTTAAGGAGGTCAGGTGACTGATGGAGTTTTAGCTCAGGTCCATCTCATAGTGGGTCCAGGGGGTTTCTGGACCCATTCTATAGTTATTTCTCCAGTTCCAAGATACATAATTGGAATAGACATATTCAGTGGCTGGCAGAATCTCCACATTGGATCCCTGACTTGTGGAGTGAGTGCTATTATGGTTGGAAAGGCCAAGTGGAAGCCTTTAGAACTGCCCCTGCCTAGCAAAATAGTAAATAAAAGGCAATGCCAGATTCCTGGAGGTATTGCAGAGATTAGTGCCACCATCAAGAATTTGAAGGATGCAGGGGTGGTGTTTCCCACCACATCCTCATTCAACTCTCCTATTTGGCCTGTGCAGAAAACAGATGGATCTTGGAGGATTACAGTAGATTAATGTAAACTTAACCAGGTGGTGACTCCAATTGCAGCTGCTGTCCAAGATGTGGTATCATTGCTTGAGCAAATCAACACTTCCCCTGGTACCTGGTATGCAGCTGCTGATCTGGCTAATGCTTTTTTCTCAATTGCCATTAGTAAGGACCACCAGAAACAGTTTGCTTTCAGCTGGCAAGGCCAGCAGTATACCTTCACTGTACTGCCTCAGGGGTATATCAACTCTCCAGCCCTATATCATAATATTGTCGACACAGACCTTGATTGTCTCTCCCTCCCATGAGACATCACACTGGTCCATTATATTGATGATATCATGTTGATAGGACCTACTGAGCAAGAAGTAGCAAAGACTCTAGATTTATTGGTAAGGCATTTGCGTGGGAGAGGATGGGAGATAAATCCAACAAAAATATAGGGTCTTTCCACCTCAGTGAAATTTTTAGGTGTCCAGTGGTGTGGGGCCAGTTGAGATATCCCTTCTAAAGTAAAAGATAAACTGTTGCACCTGGCCCCTCCTATGACCAGAAAAGAGGCACAATGCTTAGTTGGCCTCTTTGGATTTTGGAGACAGCATATTCCTCATTTGGGTGTGCTACTTGAGACCATTTACTGAGTGACCAGAAGAGCTAAGCCCAGAGAGAAATGCAGCCCCAGGAAGAGAGGAACCAAAGAAGCCTGAACCCTGGCAAACATTGGCAGCTGTCTTGTTCCAACACGTGGCAATGGACTTTGGTGAGAGAAGAAACTTAATGCTTTATGGCCGGGTATCTATGGAATTCTACCCCAAATAAATACCCTTTATAAAGACCAACCCATTTTTGGTATTTCACATTAGCACCCCTTTAGCTGACTAATACACCAACTAACACTATTTTTTTTTTTTTGTTTAGAAACCATACAATTTATCTAAAGTATACAATGACATTTTGTATAATCAGAGTTGTGCATTCATCATTTAAATCAATATTAGAGCATATTAGAACTGAATATTAGAGCTGAACATTACTCAGCTGTAAGAAGGAATAAAGCCCTAACACATGGAATAATGTGGATGAATCTTGAAGGCCTTATGTTGAGTGAAGCAAGCCAGGCACTGAAGGATGAACAGTATATGACCTCACTGATTTGAACTGAGGAAAGTGAGCAGTCTCTGAGAACCATTGTCTGAAAGAAAGGTTAACAAGAGAAAGTAAGAGACGAGCAGGCTAGGAGCCATCACCCATATGGACATAATCTATGGTAAAGGGACAGAGTATAGTTGCATATTGAAGGATAGGACAGATGGGTAGTGATTTTACTGGGTTTGGTGGTGCAGCGTTGACAGGTGGGTAGATAAGGAAGGGCAGGTTCAAATACCCAGGGCATGTAACTATGAATCTTGACATTCCATGAGTCAAGACAGGATAGTGTCATATGCCCCGGGGGTGGGGTGGGGAGGAAGGAACAGTTAAGATCTAATGGGGTATTTAGTGGTCATGGGAAAGGTTTTTCATTACCTTACCATAATGGACACAGGACATGGTAAATATCATCAAAATTTATTAAACTGTATTGTCTAAATTGTAAGCTATACTGTAAATCATTGACAATGTTTAGTTGCTATATTTTCCTATCTGTATAGCAGTTATAACAATGCTAACATACAAAAGAAAAAAAAGGAGGGGTTAATATGGGGTGGGGAAGGGGGGGTGGTTTGGTATCTGGGAGTCTCTGGTACTCCGTGTGTGACTTTGCCGTGACCTAAAACTTCTTTGAAAATTAAATGAAAAATTGGGAGACAATGGGGATTGAGAGGGGGAAGGTGTCACGGCACACCAGACATCCGATAACACAGTGATAAAAGGAAGGAAAGAAAAGAAAAGAGAAAGGAAAAAAAATGAATATATATATATTTTAAAGGCATTTACTTTGCTTTTTTGCCCATTTTTTGAATGTTCCAATCCGTTAATTATATTTTTTTTGTTTGATTATTTTTTTTCCTTCTCTTTTCTTTTTTCTTTCCCCTGATTTTCCTTATGTTTGTCTCTTGCATGTAAGCTTATCATAGTTGTTTCTTTTTCCTAGTAAGTGTATTTGATTATTTTATGGACTACATGTTCATGGAGGATTTGGATCACAGAAGGGTTACAATGGGTACTGCAGGGGATTTTTGGTCGGGGGTGTCTGGGATGGGGGTTTCATGGGAATTAGTTCATCCGAATATACATGAAAGATATACAAAATCGTTCAAAGATAAAAAGATGGGGCATGGTCACGATGGGTGGACAAAAACAATAAATGAGGGAATCTGAATTCCTAGCCTGGAGAGCTTTGCCACAGTCTCCAAGGGAGCAGCAATAGTCCTCTGAGTGCAGGGACAGTGTCTGTCAAAATAGGATGACCCACTCATGTGTTCTTTTTATTGATGACTACCCTTGTGAGTCTTTGCTCTTGTAACTGAGACTTAGCCTGAAGTTGAGGGGTGCCTAAGGGTTGCCACTTGAAAGCCTCCTTGTTGCTCAAATGTGGCCTCTCTCTAAGCCAAACTCAGCATATGATTGCATCACCTTCCCCACAAAGTGGGACATGACTCCGAGGGATGAGCCTCCCTGGCAACAAGGGATTAATACCAAGTGCCAACTGGCAACACAACTGGAAATAGACCTTGAATTAAAGGGGGAAAAGGTAAAGACAAATGAGTTCAAGTGGCTAAGAGACTTCAAAGAGAGTCGGAAGGTCATTCCAGAGGTAACTCTTATGCACACTTCAGTAGGAGCTCATAGAACATCTAAGTGCCTATCATCTCACTTACACTCTTGCAGCCAGCACCTCAGTCAGTTACACCCCAGGGAGTGGGTACCACCCTGGGATGAATGAACTGATGAATTCTTACATCTCCTCCATGCCATGGAGTGTTTTGTTGGCATACAACCTGTTGGGGCAAGACACCAATTACCACCTATAAGGAAGGATTCTCACCACATGGAGGATAACAAAGAGCTCATGCAAATGTCAAGGTCATCAAGGAAACATGTCTTTCACAGGCACTGGATGGAACAATATTAACTCAGAAAGAGAAGAGACAAAGAAAGATCAGGTTCATTAGTGGGATTTGATTCCCCATGACCAATGAGCCCTACTCCACAGCTGAAGCAGAGTAGTTGTTCATATTCACCCCTTTTGTTTAATGTAGGTGAGGGACATGGCTCCCTCCCCATCAAGAATGTAAACACAGGTTTGGGCCAGCTGCTATAAAATAATGCACATACTTGGCCAAGCAGTTTCTAGTGAATGTTTACACAATGCTCTGGGAAAAAAGGGTAAGGAATATTCCAACAGGCAACCATCTGCTTGGGAATGTCCTTTATCTCCAGGCACCCCTGAGAATGAGTTGAGACCATATTCATCATCTCATTGCAGGGACCATACTAACATACCTACTCCTAAGCACAGGATTATTTGTGGGTCACAGCGAAGAGGAACAGGCCTCACTAAAAGTGTCTCTTTCTACATTATCTTTTACTTTCCATATAATCTGAACTGTAACAGGTTCATTCTATTTCTGTTGATTGATGCTTTTTATTTGGATTAGATATATAAAATGAGAATTTGTGAGAAGCAAATTCTTTTAAAGACATGTAAATTATAACTACTCCTTCAGGCTGTTCATTCTTACAACATTCTTTAACTGAAGTTTAAATGAATTATTATTTAGCCACTATAAGAAATTGGGCTAGAAATACAAGCTGACGTAAGCTACCATATGTTAAAGCTGATTCTGATTGATAGCAGAATTCAGTTCTTTGTGACTTCTAGACTGACACATCTATTTCATTATGGAATGCCAAGACACACATTCAAAAATTGTTTTCTCATTGTAATGAAATGGGATTTTGTGGGGCAATATCCTAAGAATGTCAATATCACAGTCCCCATCCAACTTTATAGAACACTAAAAGTCTTGATAAACAATACTACTCTTTTCTGTCAAAACACACACCATTCTTTAGGAAACATGAAGATTCATTAGATACATAAATATTCTATCATATAGAACATATATGAAATTAATAGTCTTTCCAATTAGTCCCCAAATATAAAATCTCTCCTTATTTTCTAATTTTGCCAATTTTATCCTTAATCATTCACAAGTCTCTCCCTTTTCATGAGGAACTAAACAGAGTAATGAAAGAGAATTCTTATATGCTGAAATGCAGATCACACATTTTGTACTGACAGCTTAGTTTATGCAATTATTCTAATTATTTTAAGGACACCATAAAATCATCCTAAATATCTTTCAATTTATCTTGCATGGATATCCTAGGTATTGCTTTTCCATTTGCTGTATTCTCCCTCCCAAATGAATCCTAAAACATCCCCTAATGGAATTTACATTATATGAAAATCAACAAAATGACATGCATTTACACCAAAAAGAAGGAAACTGAGAGTCATAAAACAAGACTTAATTGCCTACAAGGCAATGAAAAGATTGGATACCACAGTACTCAGAAAGGTGTACTGAGAATCAGAATGTTGTTGAAGGGCAATTTGCCTAGATCTGCATTTTGCTTTGTCCTGAACCCCACTTGTTAACTCTGGAAGACTATAACAAGAGGTTCTTCAGATAAATCAGTACTTAGTGTTGTGTTCAGGAGTCAGGTCTCATTCTCAGTCCTATCACAGGGAGCACAGGGTCAACCCAGTTGACATAGGGAGGTCTATTTAGGTGTTGGAATAGCAGAAAGTTTCCAGGCAGACACAATTCTACATTATATAAGCTGAAAGTACATCAACTGGTAGTTATCCTATGAATTTGCATTAGTAATCTCCAAAGCATTAAATATTTAATGTGACCCATGAAGAAATTCAGCCACCTGACTAGGCAAAACGGCTCATAACAACAATTCACAATATGTCTTTGGCTGTTGGGGACCTTTCTCTGGGGTTCAATTTTCCCATAAACAACAGCTGTGAAATTTGTCTTTAAGAATTAATTGACTAGGAGGAAAATTTGGGTATTTAATCTATAATTTATATACTTTTATAAATTTTGATGGTGTTTACCATGCCCTGTGTCCATCACTGTAAGGTAATGCAGAACATTTCCATTGACCACTAAATACCCCCTGTTTGATGTATTCTATTCCTCCCTCCCCATCCCCTCGGGGCCAAAGCAACCTCCTGGCTTGACTCGTTGAATGGCAAGATTCATAGTTACATGCATCAAGAGTGAGGTCTTGACATACTTGCCTGTCCTCCCCTATTAGGAGCAGCCCTTGCTCTCAAGAGACTCCTGGATATTTATGAATAAATCAGTCCTACCCTGGATGGGAGTCCAGCTCCTTCCCGCTCATTATGTGGGTCTTCACCCACTAATACAACAAATTATGACAGAATGAACACTCACACACTCTCTAGAAACCTGATCCAGGTGTGCCCTGTCCCAAATGCCCCCCCAACCAACACCCTAAGCCAGTGATCCTTCCTTGTCACATTGCAATAAGTGCATTCCCAAAGCTGTATTTTCAGCCTCATACCCACAAATCCCCAGTGTTCACCTGGCCCCTCTCCCAACCCTCCCCCCAATATCCTGGACCTTCTAAACTATCCTTCCGATATACCCACCTGTTAACCCTGCCCCACCCATCCCAATAATATCACTACTCTAGTGTCCTATCCCTTCAATACTCAACTACATTCTGTCATCTTACCATAGATTATGTATGTATGGGTGATGGTTCACAACCTTCTCTTACTTTTCTATTTCTTGTAAACCTATCTTCCAGACAATAGCTCTTTGAGACTGCTCAATTTCCTTAATTCATTTCAGTGAGGTCATGTACTTTTCATCCTTCAATGCCTGGCTTGTTTCACTCAACATAAGATCTTCAAGATTCATCCATGTTATCCTGTGTGTTAGCACTTCATTCTTTCTTACAGCTAAGTAATATTCCATTGTATGTATGTACCACAGTTTGCTTATGCATTCTTCTGTTGATGGGCACCTGGGTTGATTCCAACTTTTGGCAATAGAGAACAATGCTGCTATGAACATTGGTGTGCATATATCTGTTCATGTCTTTGCTTTCAATTCTTCTGGGTATATACCCAGCAGTGGAATTCCTGGATCATATGAAAGTTCTATAGTTAATTTTTTGAGGAACCACCAAACTGTCCAACACAGTGGCTGGATCATTCTACATTCCCACCAGCAGTGAATGAGGGTTCCCATTCATTCACATGCTCTCCAACACTTATAGTTTGTTCTTTTTTTAATAGCCACAATTCTAATGGGTGTAAGATGGTATCTCATTGTAGTTTTTTTTTTTTTTTTTATTGTGGGTAAAAATCAAAATTTTCACAATACATACCAACATTTGCAAAATGATATATAAATATATATGCATATATGTGAATTTGCTTAAAAAATGTTATTTATGTATATATATAAATATATTTTAAGAGGTATTTGCATTTCCCTAATAGCCAGCAATGTCAAGCACATTTTCATGTGCTTTTTAGCCATTTGTATTTCTTCCTTGGAGAAGTGTCTTTTCAGGTCTCCTACCCACTTTTAAAATGGGTTGTTTATCTTTTTATTTTTGAGGTGTAGGACTTCTTTATGTATGCAGGATATTAGGCTCCTATCAGATATATGGTTGCCAAATATTTTCTCCCATTGGGTAGGCTATCTTTTTACTTTCTTGATAACATCCTTTGAGTTGCAAAAGTTTTTAATTTTGAAGAGATCCCATTTATCTATTTTTTCCTTCTCTGCTCATGCTTTGGATATGAAGTTCATAAAACCATTTCCTATTACAAGGTCCTGTGGATGCTCCCCTACATTATGTTCCAAGGTCCTTACAGTTTGGGGTCTTATGTTTAGATTTTTGATCCATCCTGAGTTGATTTTTATGTAAGGTGTGAGATTGTGTTCCTCTCTCATTCTTTTGGATATGGATATCCAGGTCTCCAAGCACCATTTTTTGATGAGGCCATTCTCTCCCACCTGAGTGGGCTTGGTGGCCTTGTCAAATATCAGGTGAATTTATATTGAAGATCTATATCAGAACTCCCAATTCTCCATTGGTCAATATGTCTATCCTTGTGCCAATACCATGCAGTTTTGAGCAATGTAGTTTTTTAGTATGTTTTAAAGCCAGGTAGTGTGATATTTCCAATTTCATTTTTCTTTTTCAATATGTCCTTGGCTATTCAGGGCCTCTTACCCTTCCAAATGAATTTGTAGTTAATTTTTCCAATTCATTAAAAAATGCTGTGTTGATTTTTATTGGGATTGCATTAAATCTGTAAATTAGTTTGGGTAGGATAGACCTCTTAATGATGTTTAATCTTCCTATCCATGAACAGTGAATATTCTTCCAATTATTTAAGTCCTTCTTTGATTTCCTTTCACATTGTTTTGTAGTTTTCTGTATATGAGTCCTTTACATCTTTAGCTAAATTTATTCTTAGGTATTTGATTCTTTTAGCTACTATTGTAATTGGTATTTTTTTCTTGATTTCCACCTCAGATTGCTCATTATTGTTATACAGAAATGTTACTGATTTTTGAGCATTAATCTTATATCCTGCGACTTTTCTGAACTCAATTATAAGTTCTAAAAGGTTTGTTGTAGATTTCTCTGGGCATTCTATGTAGAAGATCCTGTCATCTGAAAATAGTGAAATTTTTACACCTTCCTTTTCATTTGGATGCATTTTATATCCTTTTCTTACCTCAGTGCTCAAGCAAGTACTTCTAAGACAATGTTAAATATGAGCAGTTGTAGTGGTCATCCTTGACTTGTTCCTGATCTTAGGGGGAAAGCTTTTAGGATTTCACCATTGAAATGATGTTAGCTGTGGGTTTTTCATATATACCATTTATCATGTTCATAAAGTTTCCTTCTATTACTATCTTTTGCAGTGTTTTTATCAGGAAAGGATGTTGTATTTGTCGAATGTTTTTCTGCATCTATAGAGATGATCATGTGATTTTTTTTCTTTCATTCTGTTTATGTGATGTTTTACATTGGTTGATTTTGTTAGGTTGAACCATCCTTGCATACCTGGGCTGAAATCCACTTGGTCATGGTGTATAATTTGTTTGATATGTTGATGAATGCAATTAGCATGTATTTTGTTGAGGATTTCAGCATCTAGGTTCATTAGAGAGATTGGTCTGTTATTTTCCTTTCTTGTGGCATCTTTGTTTGGCTTCAGTATTAAGGTAATGTTGGCATCATAGAATGAGTTAGGCAATATTTCTTCTACTTCTACTTTTTGGAAGACCTTAAGCAGGATTGGTTTTATCTCTTTCTGGAATGTTTGGTAGTATTCACCTGTGAAGCCATCTGGTCCTGTGCTCTTCTTAGTTGGAGGGTTTTTGATGACTGAGTCTATCTCTTTACTTGTAATTGGACTGTTAATTTCATCAATTTCTTCTTTTATCAGTGTAGGCTGCTTGTGAGTTTCTAGGAATTTGTCCATTTCCTCTAAATTATCGTTCTTGTTGGCATATAATTTTTCAAAGTATCTTCTTATGATATTCTTTATTTCTGTGGGGTCAGTGGTGATATCCCCTTCCTCATTTCTTATTTTGACTATTTGCATTTCCTTCTCTTTTTCTTTGTTAATCTGGTTAAGGGTTTGTCAATTTTATTATTCTTCTCAAAGAACCAGTCTTTGGTTTTATTTTTTCTAGTGCTTTCTTATTTTCTATTTCATTTAGTTCTGCTCTAATCTTTATTTCCTCCTTTCTACTTCCTTTAGGGTTAGCTTTTGTTGTTTTCCCAATTCCTTTAAGTGTGCAGTTAGGTGTTCAATTTTACCTCTTTCTTCTTTTTTGATATATACATTTATGGCTATGAATTTCCATCTCAGTGCAAATTTGGCTGCAACCCATAGGTTTTGATATGTTGTGTTGTCATTTTCATTCATTTCAAGGTTGTTACCCATTTCTTTTGAGATTTCTTTTTTGACCCACGTTTGTCTAAGAATGTATTGTTTAATTTCCATATCTTTGTGCCTAATCTAGTTCTTTGGCCCTTACTGATTTCCAATTTCATTCCATTGTGGTCTGAGGAATTACTTTGTATAATCTCAATCTTTCTGGATACATTGAGATTTGTTCTGTGGCCTAGTGTGTGGTCTATCTTGGAGTATGATCCATGCACAATTTAGAAGAATGCATATCCCACTGTATTTGGGTATAGCATTCTGTATGTATTTATTAGATCCAGATCCTCTAATGTATTTTTCAGTATTTTTTCTTTATTGATTCTCTATCAAGATGTTCTGTCTAATGGTATGATGGTGTATTAAAGTCCCCCACTATAATTGTAGTGTCATTTATGTCTCCACTTAGACCTTCCAGTGTTTGCCTCATGTATTTTGAGGTGCCCTGATTAGGTGCATAAATGTTTATGGTTCTTCTTTCTTCTTGAAAGATTACCCTTTTTACTAATATATAGTGTCCATCTTTTGTCTCTTACAATAGTTTTGCATTTAAAGTCTCTTTTTCCAATATTAGTATAGCTACTCCCACCCTTTTTATGGTTATTGTTTGCTTGTAAAATTATTTTCCAGCCATTCGCTTTCGGCCTCCTTGAATCTCTGGGTCTAAGGTGGGTTTCTTGTAGACACTGTTTAGATGGGTCATATTTCCTTATCCATTCTGCCAATGTGTGTCTCTTGACAGGTGAGTTTAATCCATTAACAATCAGTGTTATTACTCTCAAGGAATTTCTTACATCAGCCATATTTTCTTTGGGTTTATGTATGTAATATGTTGTTTTTATTTCTTTTTGTCTTTTCAGTTGTTCTTATACCCTAATCCAACTCTCTCTCTCTGGTTTTTTTCCTTTCACCTTGCAGAAGTATCTTTAGTATTTCTTGAAGGGCAGCTTTTTTCTTTGCATACTCTCTTAATTTCTGTTTATCTGTGAATAATTTGAACTCTCCATCATTTTGAATGCCAGCTTTGCTGGATAGAGAATTCTTGGCTGGGATTTTTTTCTTTTAGTCCTTTGACTATATCATACCACTGCCTTCCTGCCTCCATGGTTTCAGATGAGAACTCAGCACTTAATCTTATTGAGCTTACCTTGTATGTGATGGTTCTCTTTTCTCTTGCTGCCTTGAGTATTTTCTCTTTTCCTTGAGTATTGGAAATTTTGAGAGGTATTTGTCTTGGAGTAGGCCTGTTGGGATTTATACTGTTTGGGTTGCATTGTGCTTCTGGGACATATATGTCCATCTCCATAATTAGGGTTGGGAAGTTTTCAGCCATTATTTCCTCTAACACTCCTTCTGGCCCCTTTCCCTTCTCTTCCCCATCTGGGATGCCAATAATTCATATGTTTGTGCATTTTGTGTTGTCATTTAAATCTTTAAGTCCCTGCTGAATTTTTTCTGTTTTCTATCTGTTCTACTATCTGTTTGATTTCAGATGTCCTGTCTTCCACATCACTGCCTTTTCAAATCTGCTCTTAAGTGATTCCAGGGTCTTTTTCATTTCTTGGATTGTGTCATTCATCACCATCATATCCATTATCTTTTTTGTATGTTTACAATTTCTTCAGTATGTTCTCCCAATGTCTTCTTAATATCCTTAATCTCTTCTTTCACTTCCATGATTTTTGTTTGGACAGTTTTGATTACTTGTTCAATGTTCTGCATCTCTTTCTGGTTTTTAGTTTGTTCATTGGAATGGCCCATATCTTACTGTTTCTTTGTATGGTTTGTAATATTTTGTTGCCCTCTGGTCATCCTTTTATCTTGATGGGTTTATTCAGTTGATTAGCTACTCTGTCTGCTCTAGAGATTTTTCAGCTGCTGTTTTTGTGTGTGAGTTAAGTTTTCTCTTTGACACTTTGTTCTTCTTGTTCCATTTCCTGGCTGTTTCCTATGGTCCAGTTTTTTCTTGAGCAATCTATCTCCCTGTCCAGCTCCCTCCAGATTGATGCCCTAAAGGCTCCTGCTCCATGGTCTCCCAGAGCAGCTCACTCAGGCAGGTTCCTATCTGCAATCATCTGTTTTTTGCAAGAGAATTGGTGAGCACCCACTTATACCGATGTCATTTGCCTTCCTCTTTCTGTATGGGATAGTTATTAACACCATTAATGATGGCAGAAAATATTAATTGACAAGTTTCCATTTTGTTTAATGGAACAAATAAGATTGTTTTTGAATGTCAAATTGGTACTGTGTTCTAATGAACAAAATATTTCTCCAGAAATATATACTTTGTCATTAGTATTCCAAATTGAATTAAACTAATATAGGAAATAAGAAGAAAATTATAAAAGATACCCACATAAACAAAATCAAGCAAACATTGGTCTGACAGTTGAAAGAATAGGATCATGAAATGCACTCCAACAATACTTTGCCATAACAGAGAGGAAAGACTCCCCATTCTAGGGAAATTTTCCTGAAAATAGCCAGTGATTAATGAAATGAGGAAATGCTGAGTGACTAGAAGCACTGAGAGAGTATTATAAGAAAGAACCAAGACAGCATAAGATTCCAATAAACACAAGATACCACGGTAACATAGAATCTTATATCTTGAAAGGATGTTACAGATAAATGGTATTGCTTTTAGGAACCAGTATTTAACTGAGTTCAAATAAAATGCATATTTTATTTTTCCTATAAATATTTAATTATACCATTCTTTCCATTCACAAAATCCAGGAGAAATACACATGCTGTTTCCTATGTCAATCTTCCCTTATCTAAGCACCCATAACCTCATGCTCTGTTACCTACCTGCTGTCTCAGAGAAAAGTCTTTCATCCTTCAGGAATCACATAATTCATCCTTTCAGTGAAGAAAATATGATGAAGTAATGCTTATAGTAGTTTAGAATGTACATGAGTCATTTTGTGTACAAGTAGCTTATAAAAGGTGCAAAATGTCCTCTAGTAATAAAAAAATCTCTAGAACTTATGGACAAAAATAAAAAATATACATTATTATTATTAAATATTTTAACTTGGTGAAATATATGTTTCTTCCATTTAAATTAGAATTAAGAGAGAAGTGGCAAAAATGTCAGAACAAGAAAAACAAAGAAATGACCCAACTGTTAAAACAAATTTATGAAGGAAGCTAATCTGAATGGACTTGGGCAGAGAAAGGAATAGATTCACCAAGCTAGAAAATATGTATGAAGGTGACCTGAAGGTAAATGTAGTGATAAATATGGAGTAAGCAGGAAATTGGAGAGATTAAAACAAAAACAAATAAACAAAAAAGGAAGATACAAACCTTGCTCCTAAAGATACTCTCCAGATAAATCCCTCAAACTCTCTGTTATTTATATATGCTGCTTTAAAAAAAAAATCTTATGCAAACATTCTAACTTGATGTGCTAATTTCTTTACTTGGGGAAAGCTAATTCCTCCTTCAAGTCTCATAAAAGCTGGTTCTTCATTGATGATGATATTTGCAAAGTAACCAATAGAGGAGAAAAATAAAGTACTATATAGATAATTTGATGAAAGGGAAATATGTAGTCTAAGAGAAATTTAACTCAGGCATAATCACCTTTTCTTAGATTTCCTAACAAGAATGGAGACAAAATGAAGTAATCAAAGATCTGAGAATAAAAATATTATAATTAGTAATGGTGGAATGAATCACTCAAACAATTATAATCAACCCATGCAAACTTGCTTAAAGAAATACAAACCAACCTCAAGATGCTCTTGGTATTAAAGAGCTGTCCTAGAAAATGTACTCCAGCCTTGATGAAGTAGATATGCTACTTTCTCTCCTACATGACCTTCCTTCCACCCTGACCTTCCTTGCTCATTCCACTTCCTACCCCTGAAGAATGCCCTTTCCTTCCAAAGCCAGAAACAACTGTGCTTTCATTGAATTTGATGAAAGTTGTTCATAATAAGAAAAAGTGCCTATGTAAATGATTCTTATTTAAAATATGCATAACAATTGTAAATATACATTTAGTTATTTCAGTGTTCTCTTCATTTGCCTACACATAGATCTGGAAATAACTAAAATTAGATGCTAAAAATATAATATAATATAATATAATATAATATAATATAATATAATATAA
>JAKSZT010020697.1:2295421-2336375 GCA_026826555.1 Tolypeutes matacus
AATATAATATAATATAATATAATATAATATAATATAATATAATATAATATAATAAATAATATAATATAATATAATATAATATAATATAATATAATATAATATAATATAATATATTATTTTAGCTAAGTTAAATATTTATTCTTTCATCTCAATTATATCCTGAGGAAGAAAATATGACCTAATAAAAAATATGATCATAAAATACAACTAAAAGTTGATTTGATTACAGAAGGATAGAATCAGGGAATTACTTGTTCTCACAGATGAACAAATTTACAGTTTAGGAAACCCTATAATGTACCTAGTCAGAGTTACCAGAATTCACTGAGACACCAGCAACACTGAGAGTATTTAAATCACAAAACATGGTAACTTAGAACATTTTTTCACAAAAGGACTCTCTCAAAGTTCTGGTATCAGTATTACATCATTCTTGAGGACAATTTTGGGGAGAGTAGGGCTGTACAGATCAAATAATCCTATTTTCTCTCCCCAGAACCATGTTGCAGTCCACTGCCACTATTCTCACTGTATGTTATGTAAATGTCACCTCAGACCTTACCAGGAGTTTGGGGTCAGAGTTTAGCTGCAGAAGTAGGTTCAAAAAAGGAGAGAATGGGAGGAGCTGCTTGGTATCTGAGGAAAGCCTTCTTTGTCAGGGCCTCACATCCCTCCAACTCAAAATTCATGAGCCAATTATCTGCATTCTCATGTGACTGGCTTCATTTGAAAGAGGAAGAACAGTCCTGGGTCTCTTAGGCCTGAAAAGCTTTCTCTCTCTTTCCCTCTATTCTAAGGTCTTCTCAACACTTGGTAACTATTATTCTCTAATGTGTAGCTGAATTTCCTTGAGTGGTCTCAGAGATTCTGCAGTGTGCACTGGAAATCCCTAAGTGTAATTTGCTACCACTCAAAGGAAAAATGACAGTACTTAAGAAAAATGAGGCAGTGGATGTGACACAAGTGATTGGGCTTCTGAGTACCACACAACAGGTCCCAGGTGGTGTCTGGGAGAAGGTGAGCAGAAGCAGCAGTCAGGCATGGTGAGCTGACACAGCAAGATGACATGACAAAAGAGACACAAAGAGGAAAGACAATGAGAGACACAACAAAGCTGGGAGCTGAGGTGACTCAGGTGATTGAGCAACTTTCTTCCTCATAGGAGGTCCCAGATTCAGTTTCCAGTACCTCCTAAAGAAAAGATGAGCAGACACAGAATGCACACAGCAAATGGACACAGAGTGCAGACAGCAACTTCAGACAATTAGGAGGGATAAATAAAATAAATATTTTTTAAAAAGAAGAAAAATGACAGTTCTTAGGACAGGAGCCCTCTGTAATTGCTGTTAGCAGAGTCAAGAATTCACTGTAGAAAGTTTAGGAGGCAAGGACAGACTTAAGTGATGTCAGATTCAGGGATGCACAGTTCTTTGTGGACGTTGAGTCTGTATGTTGTGAATGACTGTGAAGGCTCAGACCTCTAAAAGAAACATGGCTGAGTGGATAAATCCTGAGGTTTTCTTAGAGAATGTCCAAGGATCTTGGTGTGAATTCTCATGGTATCAAGCTGGGAATAAAGTCATTTTACCAAGGGGATAGGGATTCAGGGGCTATGCTTCATGAAGCAGTCCTTATAAGGGCAGGGCAAGATGGACATTCCAGACCTCACTTGCACTCTGGATTTTTCCTAAATCCTACTCTTGGTTTTTCAGAGGACAAGGGACTTGCACCATAAAATGAAAAGAATGTACTGTCAAAATTAAAGTCCCAATGATACATGACATCCCATTTCCAATTCTATGTGAGAATTATTGGCAAACATTTTCTCAGAAAATGTATTATATGTTCTAAGTAAATTTTATATATAAACTGTATATAATATATATAGACATATACAATGTGCGTATGCATGTATACACTGATCTATTAGGGACTTGTTGCACAGTTTTCCTTCATATCTGTTAATGAGATTTATGCTTATTACTGAAGTATTGTTGAAGCAAACATATTTGACAAAATAATCAGCCATTATCTCATATACATGTTTTTCTACAGATTTGGATTATGTATAACATTGACTGTGTACAATATCCCATCTTATGAAGAATAATCACAGGAATATAAAGGCTCCCCTATATGATTTTCCTCATCCATGTGGCCTGAACCAGGGTCACTCAATGGAATTCAAGTGGTATCAGCTCAGGTTTCATAAGTCCTGATGGCTTCACTCACATGTCTTCTGCCTTGGGAGGGATTACTGGAAGGCTGAGCTCAACTGGTCATATCAATCAAACACATGCTAATGGCCACTGAAGCATGGTGGTTTCAGGGTGACCGGACTCCTTACATGTGGCTCAGTAATCCCAAAAATAGTGATCTGAGAGACAGGAAGAAGATGCAAGTTTCTCACCTTCTGAGTTATAAACCATCATTATGAGTCTTGCTTCCTCTTCTAATGTCCACAGTGGTCACAGAGCCCACCCAGTTTCAAGGGGAGTGAACACAACCTCTTTCTCTCTACAGGAAGCTCATCTTAGTCACAATTATACTCAGCCAAGCCCCCAATTTTCCTTAGTGATGGCACAAATTTGCTACAAGCTGAGCCTCAAGGATCATACGCCTAACTGGACTTGGATTAATTACTGTGGTCAGTAATTTGTCTCATCTGGCACATGTGCATGCAAGACAGCATCCCCCAAACCCCCACTGTGGTTCTCAGAGCCACTAAATATGCCAGTCCTTCTGGGCTGAGCTGTGACCCCATGCTCATCACTGTGGGTTGCTTTTTTCCAAGGAACCTCACTGCCCATGCCCCACCCTAGCTTGGGCTGTTTAATCACCCCCAAGGGTGTGGGAGTGAGTTCTGAATAGTTGTAATATATATTCCTTTTCATTTTCTCCCTCAAACCTTCCAGATCTTTCCCCCACTCCAAATAGTAACAGAATCCCTAAGCAGTTAAAACTGCAAGCCCTTGTAACTGGTGACCAATCATCTGATCTTTCACTAGTATTCTAACCTGGTTTTCCAGAAGCCTACCATGGCACCTTTCTTCCACAAACTACCTTATCACTGTTAAAATCACTCCAAAATCAATAAGCCCTTAGAGCCTTGCTGAAAACATCTGTTCCTTTAGGATTTGTTTCCTGTCCTTTTGGTTCATGAGCAATTTGCTTCATTCCTTGAAAAGTAGCTACTTTCCCCTGCTGTAGGTTGACATGCCCTGTAAAAGAGCCCCCTCCTCTGGCAGTGAGTGTGACTGTCAAGCCTGGGAAGTGTCATCTCTCCTCCTGCTACCAATTATGAGGACTAGGCCAGGATTAGGCTTGGAACCATCTCATCCCCCCACTACCAAAGATGAGAACCCCACATAAGTCCCCTAAACAAATATCATTACTTACCAAGCTAGACTTGTACAAGTCTTTCTTTGGTCTGACATTATCCCTACCAGTTTGGCAGGAAGTTGTTTTTGCACTCAGGACAATAGTAAGTGCCAGAGAGAGGACTTCAGGGATTTCTCCAGAATCCTGAATGACCTTATGCTTATTGCTGCTTCTAGGTGGCTGAGATGAGAATTTCCTACTTCCCTTCCTTGACCACACCCAGGATTTTATCAGTGGAATTCTTGTGCTATGATTATTCAAAGACACTTCTTACCAGTTCATAACCCAGATTGAGATCCTCTTTGCAAAGAAACCTTCTGCAGCAATGAGTATAACTCATTCTGGGGCTAGACTACAAAGGGCTAGATTGTGATGATTTATCCTAGACTTGTAGTTTCAGGGTCAGGCTGTGATAACTCATATAAGCTTTATAGTTCCACCTGCATCCTAGGTGTTATCATTCCAAATACTTTATTTCTTTTTGCTGGGGAAAAGGATGATGATCTGTCTTCTGTAGCTACTTCACAATAACTGGAGCATAGAGCTGTCCCTAACAGTTGTCTTAGGGCAGGGGTTGATAGTGGTGAGCTTGCTGTATCAGAAACATGTCACTGATGGCCTGATTGGTCATAGCATGAATGGTTCTCTGGATAAAACTTGTTAGGAATCATGCAAGGCAAAGCCTGAGTATAAAGATTAATAAAATTAATATGAGAGGAGTTAGGAGGGATAAAAGAGTGGTGTGAAGTGAAGAGAAGAAAAAAAAGAGGGCTCCAAACCAGGAAGTGTTGCTGAGCATGTTTTCTATGGCTCATTTGATGATGACTATATTTTCTTTTAGAACTTTCAAGTTTTTGACAACCTGTCTGGAGTTATTTATATAAAACTAGCAGGTTTCATTTAATAAGGCACAGGTTCCTCCTGTCTCAGCTGCAAGGATATCTAAAGCTTATTTATTTATTTTTCAATGTGTTAGATGTATTTATTACATTCATTTTTGAGAAAATATTCTGCCAAATAGATTCTGTCTGTAACAACTCTTATTTTATTCCTGACATTGGTACTTTGTTTTTATTCTCTTTTGTAATTAAGTATTATTTTATATTGGTAAGTTGTATGATTACAGAGCAATCATGTACAAAATACAGGATTCCCATATACCACCCAACCAACAACAATTTGCATTGGTGTGGGATATTTGTTACAGTTCATAATAGCACAGTTTTTTTTTTGTTTGTTTGTTTATTTATTTATTTATTTATTTATTTATTTTTATTATGGGTAAAAATCAAAATTCTCACAATACATACAAACATTTGCAAAATGATATATAAATATATATGCATATATGTGTATTTGCTTACAAAAATGTTATATATATATATATATATATATATATACATATATTTTAAGAGGTGCTTAGATTACCCAAAATATTACTCAGGACAACCTCCAACTCCGAAAGAAGCCCCTGTATTTCAACTGCTCATCCCCTCCCTGCCCCAAAAGTGTCAAGTGGCCACTGGCTCCACCTCATTGTTATAATTTCTTGCATTGCTAGAATCACCATATGTGAACAAGAGAATACCATCAAGTCCACTCTAGTCCATAGTTCTTCCCCCAATCCTGAGGGGACTGGGATGGTGATGTCCACTCCACCTCCAAATGAGAGAGGGCTTATATCCCATGGATATGGTGGATGGGATGATCCTGCCTGCAGATGCAGGCCCTCTCCATTCCCTGGGATGGCCATTGCCCATCGTTGTCTCCTCACCAGGTGACTTGGATGACATCTATTTTGTAAGACAACATCAGCTAAGCTGTTAAGCAGCTGAGACAGGAGGAACCTGTGCCTTATTAAATGAAAATATGTTTATATATATACATAAATAACATTTTTGTAAGCAAATGCACATATATGCATATATATTTATATATCATTTTGCAAATGTTGGTATGTATTGTGAAAATTTTGATTTTTACCCACAATAAAAAATAAATTAAAAAAATTAATTAAAAAAAAAAAGAGACTGAAAATATAGAGTGTCCTATACCAGGATTTCTTAAAAGGGAGTTGTTGTGAGCATAATACACCCATTTTATAGGGTCAAGTGGTTTTTTTGTGGGGGGTGGGGTGGTAAAAGAGGTTTATAAGATAGAGCCTAGGCTTGGAATTTGTCCTGAGGTAGCCATCTGGGTCATGTTGAGGATGTTTGCATTGAAGTAAAAATTTCTGAGGTCAGTTAATAATGCCATCAAAGTTGTCCAAGGCCACATCTGGAGCAGTCAATTCATTTCAAGAAGCAATTAGGTCTCTTGAGAGATGGGATGTCTGCAGCTGGAGGCAAGAAGCAAGGAGACAGTGTTAAAGGTGAGTATAGGACTGACCCAGCTGCAGTTCTCCCAGTTGCACAGATGTCTGAGCAGTTCTTCCTGGTGGGTGACATGGCTTTCCACATTGTGATCTGAGATTGAAAGACTGGTCATTCCTCTCTAGGAAGAGCTTAGGCCATTAGATTCATTCTTATCCACAAATGTTGAACAAGCTGTGTTTGCCTCTTCTCCCTTCCTTCTCTCTGCTGTCTTGCATTTCCCTAGAAAATTTATGGCAATCTGTGGTACTCTTACACACAAGTCTCACCACAGTTCATCTTTATAGTCAGATATCCATCATTGAGGTTCCACTGCATCTTTTCAAATACATGAAAAATTCTGGCCCAACAGTGTTTCTGATACATTTGCACTGCAGTAAGGTTTTATGAAATCATGGGCAAAGTTCTCACCTATAAAATATCTGATATTTTTAGTCCAACAAACTTGGCTTTGTGAAAAAGTAATTTTAATTCTAGGCCTAATATTTATACATAATATTTATTAAGTGATTATTATGGGCTACCCATTTTGCATGTGTGAACTTATTTTCTCTTAACAACAATCTTCTAGAGTAGGTATGATTACTATCAACAATTTACAGATAAGGAAAATGAATCAAAGAAAGTTTGAGTAGCATATTTATATTACTGTAATCTGGAGCCTGGATGTAAACTTGACTTCAGAACTCTGTGCTTAGAAGCTAGGCTGTATACAAATCATCCTGGTGTGCACATTTAAGTGCAGAGGCAAGATTTCCTACAACAGGCAGGAGTGGGAGGGCAATGTATCAGACTCCTAAGAGAGGCACCAAGGGGGAAAATGTCTCATTTAGACCTGAGGTTTCACACATAATCATTGTACTTAGTCCCCATGCAAAGCAGAATACTTGAGGGTATATTCTCTTGATCCCCCCAACAAAGGGAGACTCCACACTGCTTTCTCACTTGGAGGTATTCAGTGCCCTGTTTGGCTTCTGATCTTTTACTGTGCTTGTGTTTAAAGAAACTTCTGTGACTGCTACTTTTTTTCCCAAAACAATTCCCACTCCTTTGAAGCAGTGTCTCTTCCTGACTAATGAGTATGGGGCAAAGAAGGCTGGGCAAAAGTAGCATATTAGGGTCTTGGTTCTAGGGAATGAGAGAGATTGAGGAAAGGAGGGGAGATTAAATTGAGAACTTGAAATGCTTGGTACACAATGTTGGTGAGACTGTGAGTGTCTGTGGTCAGGGAGAGGTTTCTCAGAGAACCAGGCTACAGTGACAGTAGATCCAGGCTGCCTCAGGCTGCCTCAGGCTGCCAGGAGATACCCTTCCTTAAGGCCAGCATGTTGTGTCTGTTATAGTGGGGGCAGCTTGTGAGAAGAGGGAGCTTAACCAAATATTCCATTGTCATTTCTCCTGCTGCCCTATATTTCACCATGAAGTCTTCAGGTCAAGAAAAAGGTGAGAGGTTTCTTATTCCATATGTGGAGAGTACAATGAAAAATGTTTACAGAAAGACAAGGAGAAAAAGGAGTTGCTATCAATAAACACAGTGGATAATGGGAAATCCAAGAATTAGAAAATTGATAACTAGAAATTGACACTGAAAAGATATCTTAAGAAAAGAACAAGAATTCAATTTAAACAGTAAAGAGGAAGAAGGGCAGCTACAGAAACAAAGAGCACAGGAAAGAAGTAGATACAGAGGTAGCAGGCATTAGAAAAAGAAAGTGAGCAGCTGCTACCTGATTAGCTCTAAATCAATACAAATCAAAACTTGGAGAGCATCAGAGAAAAGAAACCCACTTCCCCAATAAGGTGGATTCTTCCCATACTTTCTCTAAATTTTCCTTCTCCACTAAATCTGGTATCCATGTCTCCATGACCTCTGCCTCAATTACAGAAATATTTCTGTCACATTGGGGTGGGGTATGAGAGATGTGTGAGGTCCTGAGGATGGCCCCAATGAGGGGCAAGGAGGCCTCCCTGGGCATTCAGAGAACTATCAGTTCCATAGGAGCAGTCACAATTTCCAGCAAGTAAGACATTGAGAGGGTACAAAAGAGCCCATGTGTCAGAATCCCCTGGATGTGTGTGAATGGGGAGACTATGCCCTGAGTCCAAATTACATATCCAATTTCCACTTTTCCTCCAACTTTACAGGCTGCTTTCTCAGACTTTCCACTGCCAAGGTCCATCTGCAAATACCAGAGAATCTATAGGCTACAGGATTTGGATTCAGGCCCAAATCTTGTAGGTGTTTAATGTTCTTTATTGCAGGGGATATTCCCCACAACAAGTAGCATGGGATGAGAATCATGAAGGGGAAAATGCCTCAGTCCTGAGGTGTCACTATGTCTTTGAGAAAAGTCTATGACTGAAGTATTATCCTTAATCCTTAGAAAGGGGATGCACTTTCCTTTCACATTTCCTTGTTCCCCAGGCATACAGAGTCCCACACTCCAGTTTCACTCTGAGGCACTCATCGTGTGGTTTTAGCCATGACCATTTTCTCTTCCTTAGAACTCAGTTTTTTTCTTTCCATGGTCATGAAACATGTGTTTCCCATAACAATTTCCACTTTTTTTCAGACTGAGAGATAGTTTTGGGGCAAAGGTTTCTGGGGAAAATGTCTTTCTCAGTCTTCAGGTCTGGGGAATAGGGCAGAGACAAGAAAGGACCTTACAAATTTAGTATTAATTGGGGTATGGGTTTGAGGTGGGTGTGTTCAGAGAACCAGTGTGCTGATTTGATGAAGAGACAGACCATGACTGTCAGGGTAAACCCCATTCATGAGGTCAGCATCTATAGCTCAGATGCCAAAAGTACCCAACCATCCCCACTCTTAGCTGTAACATCCAAAAATGTCTCTAGGCAATGTGAAATGTTTTCTAGAAAAAATGTTTGCCTCTGGTTGAGAATCACTGCTTTATGTATTTTAGAGGTGGAATGAATTAAGGTAAAACTCAAAAATAAAGAGTTCAATCCCATATGCCCACTATGTTGTATGTGTGTATGCTATGTAAAAGTATAGATCAAAGGTGATGAAATACTTACTGTTTCTTAGAAAAAGTGTAGGAGGTAAGGCCAGGGGATCTATTTCCAAGACTGGAGATAAAATATAACCTACTCAGCTCAGCTTCTAAGGATCAGCTATTGAGCACTGGGACGACCAATATTTTGACTTTAGTTGATATGAGTTAAATAAAAATAAGTGAAAGTTCATCAATTACTGTATTTGTGACCTTACCTAGAGATGAATACAAGGAAACTATGAAAAAAAAACTAAAAATAAAATATAATTAATGGATTGGGATATTCAAAAAATGGGAAAAAAAAAACAAAAAGAAATTCCTATTTTAAAACATGATTCTTTTTTTCCTTTTACCACTGTATTATCAGATGTCCAGTGTACCGTGAAACCATCCAACTCTCATTCCTCAGTGTCTCCAAAATTTTCATTTAATTTTCAATTACGTCACAGCAAAGTCACACACACAATACTCGAGAATCCCACATACCCAACCTCCCTCCCCCTTACCCACCCCATATTAAAACCTTTTTTTTTTTTTTATGGATGTTAGCATTGTTTTAACTGTTATACAGATAGTAAAATATAGCAACAAAATATTATCCATGGTTTACAGTATAGTTTACAATTTTGTCAGTACAGTTTAATAATTTTTTATGGTATTTACCATATCCTGTGTCCATTAGTGTAAGGTAATGAAAAATCTTTCCCATGACCACTAAATACCCCATTTGATCTTAACTGTTCCTTCCTCCCATCCCCCTCTGGGGCATATGACACTCCCCTGTCTTGCGTGCCTCAAAATACATGAGACAAACTCTGGAAAAGCAAAGTGGAGAAATAAATGCCTCTACAATTATAGTGAGTGATTTTAATACACCATTATCATCATTAGACAGAACATCTAGACAGAGAATCAATAAAGAAACAAAGACTCTCAACAATACATTAGAGGATCTGGACTTACTAGACATATATAGAACAATACACCCAAATACAGCAGGATTTACATTCTTCTCAAGTGCACATGGATCATACTCCAAGATAGACCACATGATAGGCCACAGAACAGCTCTCAATGAATTCAGAAAGATTGAGATTATACAAAATAATTTCTCTGATCACAATGGAATGAAATTGGAAACTTCTAAGGGCCAGAGAAACAGGTTAGGCACAAGGATGTGGAAGTTAAACAACACACTCTTAGACAAACAGTGAGTCAAGGAGGAAATCTCAAAAGAAATCAGTAACTACTTTGAAAGTAATGAAAACGACAACACAACATATCAAAACCTATGGGATGCAGCCAAAGCTGTCCTGAGAGGGAAGTTCATAGCCATAAATACATATATTAAAGAAAAAAAAAAGAAAGCTAAAATTGAAGACCTAACTGCACACTTAGAGGAATTGGAAAAACAACAACAAACTAAACCTATAGGAAGTAGAAAGAAGGAAATAACAAAGATTAGAGCAGAACTAAATGAAATAGAGAATAAGAAAGTGCTAGAAACAATAAACAAAAACAAAAGATGGTACTTTGATAATATCAATAAAATTGTCAAACCCTTAGCCAGATTAACAAAGAAAAATAGAGAACAGATGCAAATACACAAAATAAGGAATGAGCAAGGGGATATCACTACTGACCCACAGAAATAAAGAGTATCATAAAAGGATACTTTGAAAAATTATATGCCAACAAGAATGATAATTTAGAGGAAATGGACAAGTTTCTAGAAATGAACAAACAGCATACATTGATAAAGATGAACTCAATAGTCCAATTATAGGTAAAGAGGAAGACTCAGTCATCAAAAACCCCCCAACTAAGAAGAGCCCAGGACGAGATGGCTTTACAGCTGAATTCTACCAAACATCCCGGAAAGAGCTAACATCAATTCTGCTTAAGCTTTTCCAAAAAATAGAAGTAGAAGGAATATTGCCTAACTCATTCTATGATGCCAACATTACCCTAATACAAAAACCAAACAAAGATACCACTAGAAAGGAAAATTACAGAGCAATTTCTCTAATGAACCAAGATGCTAAAATCCTCAACAAAATACTTGCTAATCACATTCAACGACATATCAAAAGGATTATACACCATGACCAAGTGGGTTTCATCCCACGTATGCAAGGATGGTTCAATATAAGAAAATCAAACAATGTAATACACCACATAAACAAACTGAAAGAAAAAAATCAATCATCTCTATAGATGCAGAAAAAGCATTTGACAAAATACAGAACTCTTCCCTGATAAAAACGCGGCAAAGATAGGAATAGAAGGAAACTTTCTGAATATGATAAAGGGTATATATGAAAACTCAAAGCTAACATCATATTCAATGGTGAAATCCTAAAAGTCTTCCTTCTGAGTTGGGGAACAAGACAAGGAAGCCCACTCCTATTTAACATTGTCTTAGAAGTACTTGCTTGAGCACTGAGGCAATAAAAGGATATAAAAGGCATCCAGAGGGAAGCGTCTGTGGCTCAATCAGTAGGGCTCCCATTTACCATATGGGAGGCCCCGGGTTCGGTTCCCGGGGCCTCCTGGTGAGGGCAAGCCCGCCTGCACGGCGTGGTTAGCTGACCCAGCGAGCACAAGCAGCAAGGGGGGGATAAATGAATAAATAAATAAAATCTTAAAAAAAAAAAAAAAAAAAGGCATCCAGATTGGAAAAGAAGAAGTAAAAATTTCATTATTTGCAGATGAAATGATCCTATACATAGAATGCCCAGAGAAATATACAACAAAGCTTCTAGAACTTATAAAGGAGTTCTGTAATGTTGCAGGCTATAAGATCAATGCTCAAACATCAGTAGTATTTCTGTACACCAATAATGAGCAATCGGAGAAGGAAATCAAGAAAAAAATGCCATTTACAATAGAAACTAAAAGAATCAAATACCTAGGAATAAATTTAACTAAAGATGTAAAGGACTTATATACAGAAAACTACACAACACTGTTAAAGGAAATCAAAGAAGACTTAAATAAATGGAAAAATATTCCCTGTTCATGGATGGGAAGACTAAACATCATCAAGATATCTATCCTACCCAAACTAATCTACAGATTTAATACAATCCCAATAAAAGTCAACACTATATTTTTTAAGGAACTGGAAAAACTAACCACAAAATATATTTGGAAACGTAAGAGGCCCCAAATTGCCAAAGACATATTGAAAAAGAAAAATGAAGTTGGAGGTATCACATTACTGGTCTTTAAAAAATATTACAAAGCTACAGTGATGAAAACTGCATGGTATTGGCACAAGGATAGACCTACTGACCAATGGAACCGAACTGAGAGTTCTGATATAGATCCTCGCATATACAGACATCTGATATTCAACAAGGCCACCAAGCCCACTCAGTTGGGTGTGAATGGCCTCTTTAACAAGTGGTGCTTGGAGAACTGGATATCCATATCCAAAAGAATAAGAGAAGAATACCATCTCACACCTTATACAAAAATCAACTCAAGATGGATCAAAGATCTAAATATAAGAGCCAAAACCATAAAGACCTTGGAAGATAATGAAGGAAAGCATCTATAGGACCTTGTAATAGGAAATGGTTTCATGAACTTCACAGCCAAAGCACGAGCAGAAAGAGAAAAATAGATAAATGGCATCTCCTCAAAATTAAAAACATCTGCACCTCAAAGGATGTTATTAAGAAAATAAAAAGGGAGCCTGCCCAATGGGAGAAAATATTTGGCAACCATATATCTGATAAGAGCCTAATATCCTGCATATATAATGAAATCCTACACCTTGAAAATAAAAAGACAAAAAAAAAAAACATTTAAAAAATGGGCAAGTGACCTGAAAAGACACTTCTCCAAGGAAGAAATACAAATGGCTAAAAAGCACATGAAAAAATGCTCGTTATCACTTGCTATCAGGGAAATGCAAATCAAAACTACAATGAGATACCATCTTACACCCATCAGAATGGCAGCTGTTAAAAAAACAGCAGACTCTAAGTGTTAGAGAGGATGTGGAGGAATAGGAACACTCATCCACTGCAGGTGGGATTGTGGAATGGTCCAGCCACTGTGGAGGACAGTTTGGCGGTTCCTCAGAAAACTAACAATAGATCTTCCATATGATCCAGCAATTCCACTGCTGGCTATATACCCAGAAGAACTGAAAGCAAAGACACAAACAGATATATGCACACCAATGTTCATAGCGACATTGTTCACCATTGCCAAAAGTTGGAATCAGTCCTGGTGCCCATCAACAGAAGAATGGATAAGCAAAATGTGGTACACACATACAATGGAATATTACTCAGCTGTAAGAAGGAATAAAGTGCTAACACATGGAATAACGTGGATGAATCTTGAAGACCTCATGTTGAGTGAAGAAAGCCAGGTATTGAAGGATGAACATTATATGACCTCACTGATTTGAACTGAGGAAAATGAGTAGTCTCTGAGAACCATTGTCTGAAAGATTGGTTAACAAGGGAGAGGAAGAGAAGAGTAGGCTGTGAGCCATCACCCATATGGACATATCTATGATAAAGGGAGAAAGTATAGCTGCATATCGAAGGATAGGACAGATGGGTAGTGATATTCCTGGGTTTGGTGGTACAGGGTTAACAGGTGGGTAGATTAGGAAGGGCAGGTTGGAATACCCAGGGCATGTAACTATGAATCTTGTCTAATGTGTTTTTTTATCTCATCTATTATGACTTTCATTCTCATGAGCTCTGTTACTTTTCTATTCAGGTTTTAAAATTCTTCTTTGTGCTTGCTCAATGTCTTCTTGATGTTGTTTATTTCTTTAACCACATTGTCTTTCAATTCATAAATTTGATTTTGGAAAATTGTGTGCATCATGTTAATTAGATGTCTCAAACCCTGTGTCTTTTCTTGGGAATTGATATATTCCTTTTTTTGAACCATGTCTTCCATTTTCTTAGTATGGTAATGAACTCATGGTTTAGCTTGACATAAAAGGAAGATGTGGGCTCTTTACACATGAATTGGGCACAGTGGATGTGGATCCATGTGAATTTCTTGATTAGGAACACCATCAGGGGGTCGCAGAGGCACTGCTCTGTGAAGTCCTTCTGGATGGCCCACATCTGATTCCACACAAAGTCATACCATTCCCACAAGCTGACCTCCTTCCAGTCCATGATCTGGGCCATCAGGTAGTCCATGTGATGGATGTGGTATGACAGAATACCTGAAAGTAATTTGTTTTTTCTTTGTTGTTGTTGTTGTTGTTGCTAGGATACAAAAGAAAGATATCAACTTGCTTAATTAATAGTAAAATTCACACACAGGGGTGGAGTTATCTGCCCATTTTTGATCATGCAATTTATGTGCAAGCATGATTTCCTGGACATACTAATCATACAATTATATAACTAGCTATGTACATTCATCCATATGCATAAAAGCTAAAGCATAGTCAAAGCAAATGCTAAGTAGTAACAGGTATTTGAGCAAGTATAAAACTGTAGCACAGAGGAATCAGGTCTGAGTCACTTTAGAGTGGCCTTGGCACCTCTCTGCAGACAAAATAAATAAAAATTCTGCCTAGCTCTTGTGTTAAAGTTTTTTTTTTCTCTCTCTAGTTATCCCCAAAGGCCCAGCTTTGGGGTCTAACAAATTTACAACTACACTAGGACTAAAATAAATAAATAAAATTACTAACCAAAAAATGCTTCCAAGGTGGACTGAGGAAAGGGTTGTCTGTACCAGGGCATCCCTGATTCCAGCAGACACTTGGGATTTTCCCAAGGACTCAGGGGTTACCAGGGCAGAGTCCCTTTCCAGCCAGTGATGCAATCAATACACAGGGTTAGAACAGAGAATCAGTTCATCTCTTTCCCTTGGTGGGTGAGTTCATTCCTTTATTCATTACTTCTTTTTTCTTCTACCTGACCACAAATTAACATTTAGTTTCAGTTTTGCCGATTCAGCTTTGGCCTAACTATGAGTTAGCACCTAGTTGCCAAGATAACAGAGGCTTGGTAACAGTGGGAAAAGTTTTAATGGGTTGGAGTCCCTCTCCCTAACTTCCTTAAAGCGGAAACCCACTGTTTGGCTTTGGCTAACTGTGAGTTAGCATTTGATTTACCTTATCTAAAGTAGTGAAACTTTGGTGGTAGTGGGAGAGTTTTCATGGGTTTGAGTCCCACTCCCTTGCTCCTTTAAAAGGAAGCCCACTGCATTTTGAAACTTTGTTTTAGCTCTTTTCTCTCTCTCTTTCTTTCTGCCACCATGGGGAATGAGTCCTCACCACTAGGATGCATTCTGAAAAATTGGTCTAAACTTGGGGGATCTGGGTTACAAAAGCATAAATTAACTAATTTTTGGTAATGAAGATTAACCTAGGTATAAATTAAATAATAGAAAAATTTAACCAGAATAGGGGTTTTTTATTTTTATCATGAAATTGCAATTAAACTTGTTTTGCTAACAATCATATGTTCAAATCTTCTTTGAGTTGTGGAAAAATTAAAAAAACTAAAATGTTGTAAATTAATGCTGTGTGTGTCTGCTTCAGCCCCATTCATAGATCTTAAAGACAGGAAAAATAAATAATGTGAAATAATGGAAATCTTGGAAACAAACTTACCAAAGGAGTAAGAATTTTGAGTCAAATTAGGTAAACTTTATGTTTCTGTTGTATTTTAACTCTTTGTATTTGTCTGTTTGTTCAGTGTATATTTTCATACCTCCAGATGGTAATATTAAATTAACAAATAAAAATTCTTAAAAGAGCTCTATTCAAATAGTCAAAAAATTAAATACTTATGTTAATATACAAAGCAGAGGATCTGGTTTATCAGAATAGCTTTTTATACTTTAATCTTGTCATGTCCTGAAACTCTAAAACAATTAATAATCTTTTTGGGGGTTTTGGAGATACTGGAAACACTTCATCCCTCATTTAGCTCAAATATGTATGTACTAATCAAAAAAGGGATGTACATGGGAATTGAAGATCCCCAGCAAACTGCTTTAAAAAAAATAAAATAGTGTAATAACAAAAATTCAAACAATAAAGGGAGGTGGACCCTAACTTACCCTGTAAATTAGATGTAGCCAGCACCAATATTAACTTTGGGTGGAGTTTGGGTACTAGGAAAGTACCCCTTGGGTTTTAATCCCAACTGTGGAAGGGGGCCAATTTATGATGTAGCCCCTTAAAAAAGCACCTGTGTACAACATACCATGCCCCATTGCAAGTAGAAGGCTTAAACCAATAGTGTCTGGTCACTCTGAAAACTGCCCTACCTACCCAGGAGGTGAATTGCAGATATTATAAATAAGACAGGAACAATAAACTGTCATGGGTTGTCCTCTGTGGAAGAGAAATCTGTAAAAAGATCACATCCTTGCTCACTCCTCTAATACCCCTCTTGGGAATGTTGAAACACATACCCTCATGTAGATATAAAACCATGCTATTAACACTTGAGAAGCAGCAGAGTAACTCTACAGGAAAAAGCAAACACCATGGCTACCAGACCCTGTGGCAGGAATTCCAGGTACCTGTTACTCACTAGCAGCTCATGGACATCACCCATAAGTGTCCATCATGCTCACTCCAAAGACTGCAACAATTACCTCAGCAGATGGAACAGATTAGCCAAGCACAAACTCCAATAATATAATAGCAAGTGAATTATATCAGTCCCCTCTGCAAAGTATGCTTTCACTGCCACAAACACTGCCATAGAACTCTTGTAACCAAGAAACTGCTCTTCGTTACCAAAAAAAAAAAAAAAAAAAAAAAATTGCCCTATATGGATGGCAGCCCAAATTAACAGTAACCAGAAAACTCCATTTACTGGTCACCTCACACAGTCTTGGACTATAAATCAAAATATTGTTTAAACTTTCCATCTGCCTTATAACCCCACTGGTACAAGTCTTATAGAAAGGATGAATAGTCTTTTAAAAGAACAAATAAAAATCCATATGGGATCTTTAGAACAAAAAAATTAAGGCACTCCAAATTCAGCACCTCAAGTTACAGCCCCTACTCCAAATGAAATGCTAATAGCAAGACCAATGCAAGCATTAAAAATACAAATTTTAAAAAACCAGTAACCCTGTAGCCCAAAAGGGGAAGTAATCTGTTGTTTCCTATACCTCAAACCATACAAATTGGGAAAATGAAGTCATTTGGTCATGGTGGTCTATGCAGCCTCACTGGTTAAAAATATTAGACCCTTGTGATATAAGAGGCACCTCAAAGAGGCACCTCAAAACATTATTATTATACCCAGTCCCCTCAGGATTGGGGGAAGAACTATGGACTAGAGTGGACTTGATGGTATTCTCTTGTTCACATATGGTGATTCTAGCAATGCAAGAAATTATAACAGTGAGGTGGAGCCAATGGCCACTTGACACTTTTGGGGTAGGGAGGGGATGAGCAGTTGAAATACAGTGGCTTCTTTGGGAGTTGGAGGTTGTCCTGAGTACTGTTGTGGCAACGGATGTAGGCCATTTTAAATCAGCACACACCACTCAGAACTGAGTGGGAGAGAGTGTGGTCTACAGTGTGAACTGTGGTCTATGGTTGGTGGCAAGGCTCCAGGATGTGTAAGTTCATTGAGGGTGGTGGGCCACACTATGGGAGATGTTTGTGTGGGATGTGATGGGAGGTGTGGGAGGTGGGCAACATGGGAATCCCAGTGGGTTCCGTGTAATATTTTGGGTAATCTAAGCACCTCTTAAAATATATGTATATATATATATATAAACAACATTTTTGTAAGCAAATACACATATATGCATATATATTTAATATATCATTTTGCAAATGTTTGTATGTATTGTGAGAATTTTGATTCTTACCCATAATTAAAAAAAAAAAAACATTATTATTATAAAACCACAAAAATTTAAGTATCTTTTAGTGTTTGTAAACACCTTTCCAGGATAATTAAAAACTTTTCCCTGTCACACAAAAGAGCATTCCGTAGTAACTGAGTTCCTCCTCCAAAAAATCATGCCAAGGTTTAAACTACCCCCAAACAACTCAATCAGATAAAACCTGCTTTTATTTCAACTGTAGGGCAAGGCATCAACCAATGTCTCAAAATTAAGTAGAAATTGCATGCAGTATGGAAACCTGAGTCATCAAAAAAGGTGGAAAGAATAAACTATACTTTAAAAAAACTTTGAATAAAATTTGTCAAAAAAACACAGGTAAAATGAGCAGAAATATTTAACCTAGCTCTCCTTCAGGTCAGAGTGCCACCTAGAAGAGAACTTGACTTAAGTCCTTTCAAGCTTATATAGACTAAGCCCTTCCTAAGCAACTTGAAAGAAATCCCAATTCCCAAATAACCTTAGAGGGAACCCTCCATCAGTGAGTCTTGCAGTTAGGAGAGCTCCTCACCACCATGCATGCATATGCAAATATGCACCTAAAATGTTCAATTGACCAGCCTCTCCACCCCTTCTCATTCAGGGATCAGGTTCTTTAAAGGTTTGGAAAAAAACTCCCTGAAAATTAGCTTAAACCTAAAATGGGAGGGACTTTACACATTATGATTAACCTCTCATTCTTCTCTTAAGTAACAAAGAATCAAGTCCTGGGTCCATCATACCAGGGGAAAACCCTATGACTTGTCAGATCCAGCAGATAAAGGAGGTCCTAACCCAGAGACCACACCTGAGTATGAAGTGAAATAAGAAGTGGAGCTGGTTGGAAACCTAAGTTTTCTATTCAGAAAGAAAAAAACTCCACCAGATACTAATTCTATTCTTTCTCTCACAGGACCTACAAATAACTAACCCTGAATAAAAATACTAATCACCCCTCACAACTGTTTTGCAAATAACCCAAAATCTCTACAATAAAACCAAGTGTTAGTACTGTGTAAATTTTCACAAGTACGCCTGGACCACCTGTACTGAGGAACACTTCCATTATTCTACAAATCCAGCTTTGAGTCCTAACACATGGTCCTGCAAAACACTGCCACAGGCTATAGCTCATGCAGCAGGGCATCCTCCTGGCCAGCCAAAGACAGGCTGTGCTACTTCACAGGCACTGTGTGGTACACCTCAGTTCCCAGGATGACTCTCCCCCCTCTTCTCCCAAATGTACTCTTCCTTCTCAGGACACATATCCAGGCATGTCCTGACAAAATCCTTCACTGTCTTGGAAAAATAATAAGTGGAACTGAGTGGAAATGACTGACCAATGTTATCTGTGAACACTTTAGATTTTGTTCTTATGTTCTTGTTTTGGTTCAGTCTATTTGCTCCCTTAATGCCATGGTTTTCTGTTACTGCTAGTAGTTTTTAATTTGTGCACTAAAAATTCATGGGTCATGGAGTATTGATTAAGATTGCCAGGTTGCTGCCATTACTTGCTCTTTTTCATGTCTTGAGGATTTAAAAAATAAAAGAAAATAAGCATATGGGTCTGCTAATACTTGCTAGAAGTTACAATGTTTTTTTTCTTTTTGGTTTATTTGAGGGATGTGACATTGCCTTCTCTTTCATAAAGATCCATACTTATGGGAAACTCTCATCTGGAGGATGGATTATAGAATCATGTGTTACAAACTGGATATCCTGATAGAAATCAACATATAGTGCTTAAATATATTCAATAGGCCTAGTGCCTAAAATAAAGGATGTAGCTCTGATTACAGTCATGGATCTGAATGATAATAAAGGAAAAATTTTCTGAGAGCAGGTAGTTTGATATCACCCACAATTATTTAGCACTATTAAATAAATCTTGTTAAAACTCAAAATAAGATGAATGTGCTGCTAAAGCATATATGAGCATAAAATGATAATAAAGATAGATGTTTTAAAATTTTAAACTCATCATTCATTTAAACACTGACATTTTTCCCCTACTGTTTTATCCCAGCCACTCTCATTACTATCTGGGACGAAGAATATTGTTCATCCACCCTGCTCATTACTTCGCTTTAACCTGTGAGAGAAATTAGCATACTTGATTGTGAATTTCAGCTTTTGTTCTCAAGCTTCAGGGACTGTGATGCTCTCTCAGTTCATTGATTATTCAATTCCCATGCTTCAGATTCTGCTTTGCCATAAAAGAATGAAGTACTTTTAAATTTTCTGTATTTCAACAAAACTTTATTTACAAAGACATGTGGCAGGGCAAATTTGGTCAGAAAGCTGTATTTTGCCAAACCGTGTTCTAGAACATCTCCAATTATATGTGTAATGAAGGAACTTATCAATATAAGCTTCTCTCTTATCATAATGCTTGATACTTTTCAGGCCTAAATGCCTGGCAGTTAATAAAGTAGAAACTACCATTTATTGAACACCAACTGCCACGTGTATATCCTGGGGTTAAACTTTCTGATTTTTAATTTCTTTAATTTTTTTATTTTTAAATTTTTTAATTAAAAAAATTTTTAAAAGATACTTAGATTACATAAATGTTACACAAAAAAATATAGTGATTCCCATATGCCCCACTTCCCACAACTCCCACAACCTCCCACATAAACATCCTTCATTAGTGTGGCACATTCATTGCAATGGATAAAACACATTCTGGGGCTTTGCCATTAAGCATGGACCATAGTTCACATTGTAGTCTACACTTTCTGCCACACAGTTCTGCATGTTATATGATGATATAAAATGGCCTATATCTGTCATTGCAATGTCACTCAGGATGATTCCCAAGTCCCAAAAAAGCCCCCATATTACAACTGTTTTTCCCTCTGCCTGCCCCCAGAGCCTCCAGTGGCCACTGGCTCTACATCAATGCTGTAATTTCTTCAATTGCTTGAATCACAATATGTCCATAGTAGAATAACAGTAAGTCCACTCTAGTCCATAGCTCTTCCCCCAATCCTGAGGATTTGGGGATGGTGATGTCCACTCAACTTCCAGTTGAGAGGGGGCTTATATTGCATGGGGAGGGTGGATGGGACTATCCTGCCTGCAGCTGCAGACTCTCTGATCCCTGAAATGGCTGTTATCCAACATCATCTCCCCGCCAGTTGTCCTGGGTGAGTCCAATGAGCTATAAAATAGGTTTTGCAGTTCCACCGAAATTCTGGGCCTGGCTGGCACATAGACAGCCCAAAGACTTGAGTCTCTTGACATATACCTACGAACTCCAACACCAAGTATAGGTTTAAATAGAAGGGACAGATGAGTCATGTGTAGGGAAGACACAATTGAGTCCAACTCTGTCACTCTCAGGAGCACTAACTCCAAAGTAAAGCCCACCGGCAAGGTACCAAACTCCAGAATTAACTGCCCTAACCATAAGAACTTGGTGTCTCCAGGGCCCTCAGGAGCCCTACTATTTGGGGTGATATCCACTTTGGAAGTCTATGATGTATATATCCTGCTGATATGTGCATAAGGTTTACTTCTGGGATGACCTCCCAACTCACTTTGAAATCTCTTAGCCATATAAACTCATTTGTCTTTACCATTTCCCCCTTTTATTCAAGGTCTTTTTCCCATTGCATTGCTAGTTGGTGCTTGGTAGCAATCTGTTCGTGCCAGTGAGGCTTATCCCTGGGAGTCATGTCCTACACTTGGGAGAAGGTAATGCATTCATATGCTAAGTTTGGGTTAGAGAGAGGCCACATTTGAGCAACAAGGAGGCTCTCAGGGGGCAACTGGGGTTATACTTTCAATAATTTATCTCCTACCTTTAATTAAGACTTCTCTTAGATTTATTATCCCCATTTTGTCACATGAGTCATAATAAGTCATATGACTCAAAGTTGAAATCAGAGGACATCTGTTGGAGAAATGGTACTCACTGGTATGTGGAGACTGATGATTGCAGGGAAGAAATTTATTGAGGGGTTCTCCCAGTGGAGGGGGTCTGAAGATTAGACTTCAACCCACCCTTGGAAGGTGGTGGATATGACTTTACATAGTACATCAATAGGCAGGAAAATATTAGTCCAGGGAAGGGGGTTAGAGACCAACTACAGCCTGGGACCAATAAGGGGATGTAAAAGTCAATTTTCCCCTTGTATGGCTAGGGTATAATGAGCTAGGGAGTAAGGTATTCTTGGAATGTGGGAGGAGTGCCTTGGTCTGGAAAGGAGTGGAGGTCCTTATCACACTCTACTCCATGTCGTGTTTGTTTGTTCTTGTGAGGAGATGGTTGGTTGCATTTAGGCAAGTATGCTATGGTATGGTGGTCAGTCATGTAGACCATTGACGGAGATTGACTTCCTTCCATTTATGTCACACTTATTAATCATACACTGTGAAACTTGTAATAGGAAACCTCTAACATTCTTCTTTGCTATATATATATGATGAGGGACCTGAGTATGGGAGGCTGTACTGAATGGGAGTGTGAAGGGATTCGGGGTGTTGACTCAGTCTGGCTACTTCCTGCTGTCAAAGGGCAGAGAGGGATTCCCTTCCATTCATCCCAGTGAGTTCTGATTTCCAGTCTTGAAGGGGTTGGTACTGGAGTTCATGCAGGGAAAAGACACCATTCACATGTTCTCAGGTTGTCAATTGTACAATTTGGTGTATGAACTGGGAGAGGAGCTGTAAGAGACAGGGACCAAAAAGAAGGAGCAGCAAAAATAACAGTAGTAGTGTTATAATAAACTAAAGGATTGATTTTAAGGGTGAAGAAAAGTCAGAGGGAAATGAAGATAGCCATGACTGGCTTCTATAGCTATTATCTTGGGCCTTCTCAATGATTTCTGTTTTCTTTCAGGATTTTAAGATTTTCTTCTACTTGCCCAGTTTTGTTGATATAAAAACAAGTTTAATTTATTATTGCACATGTGCCTCCTACAACAGCAGTGAGGACATCTAGACCTCTCTTATTTTGTATGACAACCAATGCTAGGCTATTTATCTTCTGTTGCTGATTACTTATAGCTTGTATGGTTGCATTCCAGGATAATTGTAGAGTGAGAGAAATATTCAAAATTGCTCATTCCAGTAGTGGGATTCCTGCAAACCAAAACAGGCCAAAAAAGATGGCACATCCTATGCCAGGTTTTCTAATATAGGATTATCATGAGCATGAAATCCAAATTCTGGGTTTTCTAAGAAATGTATTTTCTTCTGTTCACTTTGTTTTTGGGGTTGGAGTGTGGTTTTGAGACAGGAACTAAAATTAATTATTTGCTCAGAGTAGGCCATTTCTTGGGGTTTTAAGATTGTGGCATTTGGAATTATGGATACTATTGTACAGGTTCTTTTCCATACTTGGGGGAGTACTAAGTATGCAATGTTGCCACATAGGAAATAAAAATTGGCACCTGTAAGCATTAGTGCTGATGAGGGTACAGAGGGAATGAAATATGAATGTGGGTGGCTAGAAAAGTTGAACATCTGGGTCCCACCATATACTACATAGAGGAGAATAATGAGAATTGGAAGCATTAAAGGTTAGTTTTAGATTCTGGCAGAAGAGATTTTGGAAAAGAAAAGTGAAGAGATATTTCAGGGTTTTTTTTCTGGATTTTAATTTGATTAAGTTGCATACTTGTCCTGGTTGAGTTCAAACATCAAATAGCTCAGTTTGTTTATAAGAGCTGTTAAAGCACAGAATGTTTTCACTATAATTTTTGCTACTTATGTGTATAGAATGTGTTTGATTAATGCCTGAGTCATTCCAAATAAGGGTGGATTTGAAATGATTGTTTGGTATTTTTAGGTTTGAATGCCATTGTAGCATAGTGGTGTTAAAGAGTAAGGTATGGGGAAGTGGATGTGGCTCAATCAATTGGACCACTGTCTAGCATATGCAAGGTCCAGGGTTTGATTCCCAGGGCCTTCTGGTGAGGGGCAAGCTGGCCCATGTGGAGTGCTGGCCCATGCAGGAGTGCTGTCCACCACAGAGTGCTGGCCCACACAGAAAGTTGGCACAGCAGGATGATGCAGCAAGGAGAGATATGGAAGAGAGACAGTGGGAGACATGGCAGACCAGTGAACAGAGGTGGTGCAAGAAATTGAGCAAATCCTACCCATTCTGGAATATCCCAGGATTGGTTCCCATTGCCACCTAAAGAGAAGACAAGCAGAGAAGAACACATGGAGAGCAGACAGTGAGCACAAAACAATGAGGGGGGGAGGAATAAATACATAAATATTTTTTAAAAAGAGTGAGGTATGGTTACAGGATGTAGGGGGTATATGTTCTAAATTAGTTGTGTAAGATCATGAGGACAAGTGTCTAAAACATAAAACAGTTTGTCCATTAAGACTGTGACTACACCAATGGAATTTGAATTTTCCATAGGTTGAGAGCTTTCTATTTTGTCTAGGGCTTGATGGAGAGCAAGTACATCTTCGTATTCTGGTAGGCTTGGGGGAGTTTGTAACCCATTAACTGCCAAAGTCAGTGTATTGTGGATGGATATATAGGAGAGTTTCTGGGCTTAAATGAAAGGCAAGTAGGGAGAGAGTGTCAATGCGGATGTACTCAGGGCAAATCCAACTATTAGAATGGTTAAGTGCAGCTGCTATGGTTTGGATAGTTTCTGTGAGAGGATGGAAAGGAGTTTTGTTTGGATGGTTAGTGTGAAGAAAAGTTCGATGGCAAAAAATAGTTTGTTCATTGTATGAAGGTGGGAATAGGGGAATGCTAATTAGTAAGGAAGAGAAAGAAGGTAGTAAAAGAGAAAAAAAAATTCTTCGGGGTACAAATCAGAAAGATCTCCTTGCCACCACAGGTTCTGAATGATGTCAAGGTATTGTTTGAGTGAAAGGGTGGAGGGGGTGACAAAGTTGATTAAGTGTGAGGAGAGAATAATACAAAACACGTTAGCTTTGTGTAGTAACTTGTGGGTCAGTGCCACTAGATTTAAGTATAATTATATTGGAATGAAAGAAAGGAAAAAGAAAGGGGTCAGGAAGAGACTGACTAGGTAGAAAGATTGAATGGGGTGGTGCCTTCTGTAACTGGGACGTTGTCTTCTCTGTTCCTTGTGAGTTTCATTCATAGATCCCCGAGGTGCTGACAGGTGTACTTATCTTGAATCTCAGGAGCTGGTGTTTTATTATTCACAGAAGGTGGTGGGGCAGGTTTTTACCTGGAAAAGTGTATTCATGATGGAAAGATTAAAATTTTTGCTGCAGTGGGTGTAGGTAGAAGAACAAGGAAAGGACCGATCCACTTTGGGGTTAGGGTTTTTGGGTTTATGGTTTTCAAATATACCCAGTCACTTGGGTGAATTGGTAGTGAGAGAGCAGAAAGTTCTGGCACAGTGAGTGTGGAGTAAGTTACCAGATGGAGGAATGTTCACATTTGTGTTAAGCTGAGTATATTGCTTTTTTTTTTTTTTTTTTTTTTTTTTTTTGCTGATGGCTGGGAGGATATATTGATAAGAGTAAAAGGGCATCCACACATAAATTTGAAGGGGCTTAGGAAGTGTGGTTTTTGAGGAAGGGTTCAAATTCTCATGAGAGCTAAGGGCAGAAGTTCAGTCCATGGTATTTGTACATGCACTGCTAATTTAATTGTGTTGGTTTAGGATTTTATCCATATGCTCAACTTTTCTGGAGGATTGAGGTTTATAGGAACTTTCCTGAACTAGAGGTGGAGCAGTGGTGGGGATTTTGAGACAGGTAGGCCAGCCAAGGATCACATGACCTAACTGTTTAGGGAGGTAGGCAATGACATGGTTATTAAGATTCCTAGAGCATATACATGTCAGGTATCGACATAGAGGGAAAAGGGTTTAGTGAAATTAGGAAATACTAGAGCAGGTGGAATTAAGGCTTATTTAAGTTTACAGAAGGCAGATTTGAGTGATGGAGAATGATCAATTGGCTTGCACAGGTCACCAGAAGTGGCTTGGCAGAGGGGTTTAGATATAGGCCAAAATTTTGGAATTAAGAGATGGAAAATTTTTACTAGCCCTAAGAAAGAAAGGAGATATGCCTTGGTATGTGGGAGGGGATAGTCCCTGATGAGTTGGATTTGATCCACAGATGTTTATGTGAGGGAGAGAGATGAAGATCTAGACAGGTAACTTCGATTTTGAAAAATTGTCCTTTATTTGGGGACACATGATATCCTTTATCTCCAAGAAACTTAATCATAGTAATAGTGTTACAGAGGTTTGTAAGGAGGGGTTACAGAGGAGTAAGTCATTGACATGTTGAAAGAGGGTGCTGGAGGGAAGCTGGGGGTCAGAGAGATCTCAGTGTAGAGCCTGTTAAAAAATGTGTGGACTATCTCTAAAGCCCTGGGTAAGGACTGTCCATTTTAGCTGTTGGGGATTTAGGGGGTCTTCAGGATCTGTCCATGTGAAGGAAAAGATTTTCTGGGAAGTTTTGTCTAGGGGAATAGTGAAAACTACATCCTTTAGATCAATTACAGTGTAATGCATAGTTGGGGGTATATGAGATAAGAGACTGTATGGGTTAGGAACTAAAGGGACAAAAGGCTGTGTGCCTTCAATAATGGTTCTAAGGTCCTCTATGAGGTCATAATTCCCATTTGATTTCTTTAATGCCAGGAGGGGGTTATTAAAGGGTGAATTCATTGGGTGCAGGAGTACCACAGCATGGAGTTTGTTAATAGTGGGTTTCAAGCCTTTGTTGGGTGCTGACAGACAGGGGATATTAGTGAATATTCATGAAGGAGGAGGATTTTTTCAAGACTATTCTTCCAGTGGGATGGTGTGTTGCTACTGAGGGAGAGCTAATATCCCAGACTTGGGGATCTACTACTGCCTGCAATACAGGAGTAATACCGGTAGGAATTGGGGAAGGAATGGTGTGGTAGACAAGTAGAGGAGAAATTTGGCTTCAGAGGATGGGAGGGTGAAGGAAATTGAGGAGTGGAGTTTGGACAATAACAATGTGTCATGGCCTAGGAATAGGGAGGGACAAGTAAGGATTATAAGGAATTGGTGGTAGAGCATATGGTTTTCTATCAAGTATACAATTGGTTTGGTAATTAAAGGAGATGAGGGGATGCTGTCAATACCCACAATGTAGATTGAGGAAGTAGCTAAAGGTCCTGAATGTTCTAAGAGGACTGAATATGTGGCCCCATGTCAATTAAAAAGGTCAGCTTACTTTCAACCTTGATGATAACCCTTTGTTTGGACTTACTGATGGAGATGTGGGGCTGTCTCAAACCAGGTACCTGTCAGTCATCTTTTGTTAACCCAGTGTCTGGAAAGGAGGAACCTGGCTCCAGATCTGTGGGGTATAATGGAGGAATTTTTCTGGAAACAGGATTTTCAGGACAGTCTGACTTCCAATGATCTTTGTGGTGACACACTAGGCAAAGGCCTTCATGGGGGCTTAGAATCAGGATTTTCAGGACAGTCTGACTTCCAATGATCTTTGTGGTGACACACTAGGCAAAGGCCTTCATGGGGGCTTAGAATCAGGGAAGAAGCATGCCCAATGCCCATCCTTTCCATACATGAAACAGGGGCCCAGGGGCAAACAGAGGGAAAGAGAAGAATTAGGATTCTAAGAATCAGACCTGAGGGCAGCAGTTAGGAAGGAAGCTTTAGCCTGATTTAAGTTGTGCTTTTCTAATTTAGATTCCTCTTCTCTATTGTTAAAGACCTTGAAAGCTGCTTTAATAGGGTCTTTCTGAGGGGTTTGAGGGCCATCCTCTAATTTTTGTAACTTCTTTCCAATATCAGGATAGGATTGTGTGATGAAGTGTGTGTGTAGATACAGTTGGCCAGAGTATGATTCAGGATCTAAGTTAGTATGTTTGAGGAGAGACTTGGTCAACCTTTTCATGAAGACAGCTAGACTTTCATCAGAGTTCTGTGAAATTTCTTTAATTTTGTCAAAATTAACTGTTTTGAGGGCAGTCTTTTTCATGCCCTCTATTATGGAGGCTAAAAAGTGGGCTATGCGGGGAAGGTCAGGAGAACCCAGATGGTAATCCCAGGGTGGGTTACTGTTTGGAACCATGGTGGGGACTGCCAGGTTTCTATTGGGATCTTGGGTATGGATGGAGTCTGCAAAAGTGGTAGCAGCTTCCCAAATTCAGCCTTTTTCTTGTGGAGTAGTTGAGGAAGTAATAAAGTGTATGTGTCCTGATAGGTGAGGTCATAGAAGTGGGTGAGATGTTGAAATTCTTTAATGTATGTGGCAGGATTCCCACATTGATTTTCTGTCTGACCTAAGTCTGAGAGTGAAAAAGGGACATGTACTCTATTACTTCAGTCCCCACTACTTCTTGGAGGGGTAAGAGGGGAGCTAGTGTTGTGTAGAATTAAGAAGTAGAGAATTAGAGTCAGCTTTTATGTCAGCAGATGTAGAGAGCAGTGATGAGGAAGGGGGCATGTAGTTCTCATGAGTGGGTATGAGGAGGGGAGAAAGTGGTGGCAGAGGGCTGCGATAACATGGGGGGGGAGGAAAGGGTAGAGGGTGAGGATGAGGAGAGTGGGGATGGAGGGGATGTTGGAGGTATGTACAGAGGAGGTACAGGGGGAGCCTGACCTGCTGGATCAAAGTCAAGATTTGGGGGGAACTTAGGGGGTGGGAGGGAGGAAGAGGAAGGTTTTTAATGTTTTTGATGTAAAAAAAGAATTTAAGCAGAACAGGATTGGCAAAGGGAGGGGTGGTTATGAGGATAGAAAAATGCCTGAACATAAAGAATCTCAGATCATTTGCTGCTGTGCTGGATAAAGTTCTCAAACTCTCAGAGATTTTGGGAATTGAAAGTGCCATTTTCTGGCCTTTGATTTTCATTATCCAATTTGTAATGTGATCACAAAGAGGTTGAATAGAAAATGAGCTTTTTGGGTCTGATGTATCCTTCTGGGTACAGAGTTTTAAGGTAATGGAGGAGACCACCCAAAAACATGTTTTTTGGGGGAGCTGGAATTGGGTTCTCCATTTTAGGTAGTGTGGGTGAGACTAAGGATTCTTAAAACAGGGGAAATTCTGAGTGAGACAGGCATCCCAGAATCAGTCAGGAATCACCCAGAGAAACAGGAGACCACACTTGTAACTGGATGTTTCTGGAGACAAGAGGTCTCTCTCATGAGGATGCAGGCTTCTCACCCATCATGGCCCTCAGGGATAGTGAAGATCACTAACCTAGTGCTAGGATTTTTGGTGGCTTGTCCTAGACTATGGAAAAAAGAGAAAGAAAGCAGATCTTCCAGTGGAGAAATTCTTAACACACCCAGCTATGATTCTGTGCCCAGTGTTTGATGGGTGCTCGGCAGCAGCAGGATGGAAATCCCTCATCAATCAATCAGTCTCAATGTGACACTAGTCTTGGGTTTTGGCACCACATGTTGGAGAAATGGTGCTCACTGGGATGCAGAGACTGTTGACTGTAGGCAGGAAGTTTATTGAGGAGTTCTCCCAGTGGAGGGGGTCTGAAGATTAGACTTCAGCCTGCCCCTGGAAGATGGTGGATCTGACTTTATACAGTACATCAATTGGCATAGAAACATTAGTCTGTGGGGAGGGGGTTAGAGACTCAGTACAGTCTGAGGCCAATAAGGGGCATAAAAGTGAATTTTATGGTTAGGGTATAACGAGCTAAGGAGTAGTGTATTCTTGGAATGTGGGAGAGGTTGATGGTGCCTTAGTCTAGATAGGATTTGAGGTCCTTATCACACTCTGCTCATCCTCAATGTGGTTTCTTTGTTCTTGTGAGGAGATAGTTGGCTGCATTTGTGCATGTATGCTATGGTATGTTGCTCAGTCACATAGGCCATGGATGGAGATTGCCTTCCTTCAATTATGTCACAGTTTATTAATCATGTATTGTAATAGGGGATCTCTAACCTTATAATAGGGGATTTCTAACAACATCAAAAGACTAAGTAACTTGATCAATGCACACAACTAGAATGTGGCAGACCCACTATTGGGGCTAAGGTCTGTTTGTCCCCAAGTCCAACCATGTTGCCTTTTAGGACCAAGCACCACCACCTAAGGTTGCAGTAATTCTATTGTTCTAAACTTAAAGTCATAGCTTATCTGTTCCATGCACTATTCTCTGTTTATTGTCATTATGAAAAGCCACCTATCAGTCTAGCACCTATGGAGTTCAGCACCAGAAGTTTAATGTGCTTTATGAGAAATTGAAGCCATCAACTAGTGAATCAATCATCAATTTCTAGTACTGTGGCAGACTGGAAGAAGACAGGAAAATCTTGCAGTAGAGTCCTTGAAAATTATTTCCCCTCACTCTGCCAATGCAATATGGTTAAGTTAGGAAGGGGAGGGGTGATATTGGGTGGGAAAATATGGACATATCAGGCTCTTGGGGGTTGGGGATTTAGAAGGAGGTTTTTCAAGTCCCCTACATCCTTCTGGCCCATAGTTCCTAGATCAGGTCAAAGAAAGAGATACAGTGAAGTGGAAGATTTCTGGAATCTTCAGTTGTCTTCTGGAAATCCTGGCAGAGCTCAGGATAAACAAGAGATCCCATCCATATTTAAGCCAGTATGTGAATGAAATACTTTTGAGATAATTTATTTTCTCAATCTCAGCCCATAAGTTACCATAGAGAATGACAATCCCAAAGAGTTTTGTAGCATAATAAAGTGTTTATTCATTATTTGTAGAAGAACAATAATCAAGTACAGAAAAAATAATATTTTCCAGAGACAATCACAACAGAAATAAGACTTTTAACTTTAAGTGGTCATTAGAGGAAAGATTCTGTGCTAGAGGATTTTATATACATGTCACTGACACATACATAACTTCTACCTTCAATCTCAACCAACTGAGGGCAATGAACATGTGATGTCCACCAGCAGAAAATTGAAGAAAAACAAGATATTACCACAATATCCACCTATTTTCATAAGCCCCTCATGAGAACAATAGCCAGGAGCTAATCACCATGGGACAGCAACCCCTGACCTTTAAGAGATTCAAAGCACTCAATAGAGCTTCCCTTCTTTGTCTCAAATATGCCAATCAGTGCAGACCCTGGAGTCCTGTACCCCCCATAATACAGGGACCCCAGGACAGAACTTCACATTTCCCTCATTTCAGATTGCCCATCTTACACTTTAAAGGCATATTTCTGTTGCTTGTTTTATAGCCCAATAAATTCTCTGCATTTATAATTAATCTGTGTATCCCATTTATGCAGGAACCTGCTTCAATGTGGAATGATGGGCCCTTGGCCCCAAGCTGCCTTGCTGCCAGTACCCACGTGGGCCTTGTCCCAGGATGGGATGGTGAGGGTCTTGGCCAAGCATTTCTCCATGGACAACACTGCAACCATCAACCTGGAAGAGCATCAGGTAACCCTTGATGTGGCAGTTAAGATTATTAACTTTTAAATTAACATAAAAGCTACATGTCTGGTCAAGAACTACCACTCCAGATCTCTCATCTTGATGGTACCTGATAAGGGTTGTGAATAGGGTATCAAGATATTTACCCTGTAGGAAAAAACCTCCCCTGTAGAATAACCAGTGTTGCCTCAGGGAGGAAGCTATTAAAGGCCTCTGGCCCATGATTCCATGATTAAAGGGCTCCTAGAGAATAGTTTCCCAGTTCCTTGACAATTTCTTTGCAACATACCGATCCCTCCAGCATAAAGTCTTTAGGATTTTAACACTTGTGCAAACTAGCTAATGAAAATGCAGCCCCAATTCATGTCTCATCAGGGGCAGGCTTCACTGAGCCCCCAAGCTCTGTGTCTAGCAGCTGCCCAGGATTTCTGTGGAGAAATGAATTGAGTTTACCAGATGCCTTATGAAGGTGATTCTAAGGTCAGGTCATTCCCTATGCCAAATAAGAGTGTAAAAATCTTCTGTTCTAATCTGTGCTTATTACTTTAACTTTTTCTATTCATGCATAGTAATTCATGAACTAGATTTGGGGTTTATCTATTACAAACAATTACAGTGAAAAGTAATCTAAAAATAAGTATTTAAATTTCAATTCTAATTTTCAATTGGATTTAATATATACAAAGGAATCACAAGTGGAATTATTTCAACTACTAGAAAAACAGTAAAACTTAGCAATGTTAATGTTACTTATATAGCTTTAGTTGCTTAGCTAATAAAAAAGTGCCTAATTTGTTTTTTAAGTAAAAAATTACTAAGAATTGTAACTAAAAGTTAAGATAAGATCTTACATAGATGCCTTCACATTATGAAACATCAAAATGATGATCTCTAAAATTGGTAGAACAGGTTGGATACAGCTTAGATCTACTACTATGATGGTAATTCTGAACTGAGTTTGCCTTTGGTTATATTTATTTCAGGACTGGGCTCCCTTTTTAAAGGTAACTCTATTCTCCCCTGTTTGTACCCATGACAACTTCTGCTCCCCATGGCTGGGGAAAGGCAAAATTGGAACACCCTGTCTCTGGTCTTTTCATTGACTTTAATAACCTTGCTTCCTCTCGTATCTCTCTAAGTGTAAACTCCAACTTACCTACTCTGAGCAAGAGCCCAGGGGGATCCCAGCACCTTAAAAAATTTCCCACCTGGTAAAATTTTTGGTCCTTAGGGTTGGACATCCCTTCCAAGTCCAGTGTCCTCCAGAGTCCTGTTATCTCCAAGGACTGGGAAAGAAAGGGCCTTCCACCTCATGTGTGAAGGATCCAAAAAAGGGAGCAGCATTCCCTAAGACTTCAATAGTCTGAGTAAGGGTATACTGAAATTGGTATTGCTCATCCAAGGTCTGTAGGAGTCAGAATGTTAAATAAGCAAAGCTCTAAAATAGAAGAAAATATTGTAAATTGTATTTTTGAAGCAGGCTAGATAGGAAATCAATAGATGGATCTGGAGCCTGGCAAGAAGCCCAAATGGATATGTATACCCCCAAGATGACTCCTGGAAAACCCTGATGAGGATCCCATGTGGAACAAGATTTCCTCTGGAAGCCAGGAGAAGCCCCAGATATACTACAGGGACATTATCATTGGGCCCTCCAAGGGGATTGATGGGTGGGGTAATCAATTGAAACAGCAAACAGCTGGGATTCCTCCCATGCCATTAGCAAGGGGTCAGAATAATTAATGGTTTGAAAAGCAAGCACAAATGAGGGGCCAAGATGGCGTTACTGTAGGAGGGCACACAATGCAAGCTCCCAGAGCAAGGCGGATTGTGGACGGGGCCCTGCCCAGGGATCTGTGCTGTTCACGCATGGAGTGAGAAGCTTGGGACATCTTTCTGTGTGGATCAATGGCGTGGACGGAATGGTAGAGATTCGTGAGTTTTAAGGCTGCCGGTGGTGGTTGGCACAGATGGCTGAGACCCGCGGTTAGGGAGAAAAAATAAAATAAAATAAAACAGCCATTTGGAGCGACGAGCAGCGTGAGAAAGTATTATTTTCTGGGGATCTGGCTGCCTGGCACCCCTTGGACCTTGTGTGAACAGAACAACCAAGCTAATCAGCACCCAGTGAACTGGAGGGGGGATTCTGGTTGGGGAATGGAGGTGATTTCCCTAGCAACCCAGGGATAAGATCTGGGCTGCTGTGGAGCCAGGAAGAAGGGACACTTCCCAAAAGAGGGAGGGTTCTGTTGGAGGACAGGGAAGGGTATTTTTTATTTTTAGACATCAACCTGGCTGCCTGCACCACCCCATAGCTTTGAGGAGCAGATAAGAGAACCTGAAGCAGCATCAGGCTGAGAGCAGACGCGAATCTACATTCAAACTGATTTACTTAGCAAACAGGTGACACGCGAGCTTGGCTCCAGAAGGGGCGGAATGGCCATCTTTAGTACTCTGCACTGACTAACATCAGAGCTACAGCTAACCTGGGGAGTCCAGAAAGTGGGACATGCTTGATTAATTTCCACGGGCCCAGCAAGGGTCCTTCCATAAGGGGGTTGGTCTACAGGAGGAATTATTTTGGGTCCTGCATTTCGCTAAAAAAATAAAAATTAAAAAAAAAAAAAAAACTGAGGTCACTTCAATAAATGAAAAATAAATTCTTTTTAATTTAGTTTAATAGCTAAAAGGTGCTTTAGGACCTGCATATAGAACTGTGAGGGGAAATTGATTGATAAACACAAGTAGGCAGGAAGGATCCACGTGGACCCTAGGGGAATCATTGACACCCCTTAGCTCTGTTTGACTGCTTGCCTGTGTGGATCTTTGGTTTCTCTCTGTTTCTTTCTGGTCTCTTGCTTTTCTTTCCTCTTTCCTCCCTCTTTTCTTTTTTCTTCTTCTTTTTTTTTAAAATTAGGTGCTGCCAACTTGTCGCTTCTTTGCTGGGCTTCTTTTTCAGTAATTTCCCACTCACTGTATATATTGATCCTGTATTACAAACTATCACTTATCCTCCCTGCATCTTTCTGCCTTCTGTTTTCTGTTGTGGCTCTTAGAGACCACATTTTTTCATAGGTCCACAACTTAAGGGTGTCAATTTCTATTCCATTGCTTTTGTTTTCTTCTTTTTTTTTTTATTAGTATTAACTTTTTCCTATCAGAACTTTCTTTACTATTTCTCTCCCTCCTCATAATTCTAGCCTTCTAAATCACTATATATTTATTCCTCCATTTGTTTTCCCAGTCCATTGCAGGAACTCCATTTTTTTCCTAGTACTCTACACTGCCTACACAAGTTAAATATTCATCTCATTAAGTCTCATTTTGCCCCTCTTCTAACTTTTATCAATATTACTATTATCCTTCTGCCTTCCTTACATCTTTCGATTCCTCTGGCCCTAACCTTTTGCCTTCAAGGGAACATAGAAAGAAGTAAGGAAATAAAATAAGAAGAAAAACTGCCAAAGACAAAACTTAACTCACACGCAGAACCAACAGCTAAATAAAATTCTAGAGCATAGAGAAAAGCTAATCAACTCAACAAACTCATCAAGATAATATGATGACCAGAGGGCAACAAAAAAATACAAATGACTCTGAGAAACTGGAAAACATGGACCAGTCCAATGCAAAAAATAAAAACCAGGAAGCAATGCAGAACATCGAACAACTAATCAAAGCTATCCAAACAAATATCATGGACCAACTTAAAGAACTGAAGGAAGAGATTAAGGATATAAAGAAGACACAGGGAGAACATACTCAAGAAATAGCAAACATGCCTAAAAAGGTAATGGAGTTGATGATGAAAATGGCAAAAGCCAAGAAATGAAAAAGATGCTGGACACACATAACAACAGATTAGAATGGGAAGATAAAGGAATTAGTGATATGGAAGACAATACAGCTGAAATCAAATAGATTGTAGAAGAGATAGACAAAAAGATAGAAAAAATCCAGCATGGACTTAGGAAATTAACCGATAATACAAAATGCACAAACATACGCATTATGGGCATCCCAGAAGGAGAAGAGAAGGGAAAGGGAAGAGAAGGAGTGTTGAAGGAAATAATGGCTGAAAACTTCCCAACTCTATTGAGAGAGATGGATGTGCAGATCCAGGAAGCACAGCACACGCAAAATAGTATAAATCTCAACAGGCCAACTCCAAGACATATACTTGTCAAACCGTCCAATGCTCAAGACAAAGAGAAAATACTCAAGGCAGCAAGAGAAAAGAGAACCATCGCATACAAGGGAAGCACATTAAGATTAAGTGCTGATTTCTCAGCAGAAACCATGAAGGCTAGAAGACAGGGGTATGACATAGTCAAAACACTAAAAGAAAAAAACTTCCAGCAACAAATTCTCTATCCAGCAAAATTGGCATTCAAAAATGACGGAGAGTTCAGAATATTCACAGATAAACAGAAATTAAGAGAGTATGTCAAGAAGAAACCAGCACTTCAAGAATTACTAAAGGAATTTCTACAAGTAGAAAGGAAAAAACAAGGGAGAGAGAGTTGGAGGAGAGTTGAAAAACAACTGAAAAGACAAAAAGAAAAACAAAACAATATATGACATACATTAACCCAAAGAAAAAATGTCTGAAGTAGGAAATTCATTACTAGTAATAACACTGAATGTTAATGGATCAAATTCACCAATCAAAAGACACAGATTGGCAGAATGGATAATAAAATTTGATCCATCTATATACTGTCTACAAGAAACAAACCTTCGACCCAGGATTCAAGGAGGCTGAAAGTGAATGGCTACAAAACCATTTTACAAGCTAATTATAGCCAAAATAGGGCAGGCGTAGCTATTCTAATAGCAGACAAAATAGACTTTAAATGCAAAACTATTGTAAGAGACAAAAATGGACACTACATATTAGTAAAAGGAGTAATCTCTCAAGAAGACAGAGCAATCATCAACATTTACGCACCTAATTGGGGTGCATCACAATACGTGCAGCAAACTCTGGAAAAACTAAGAGGAGAAATAAATGCGTCTACAATTATAGCAGGGGACTTCAACACACCACTATCATCAATAGAAAGAACATCTGGACAGAAAATCAATAAAGAAACTAAGGCAATCACCAATACATTAGAAGACCTGGATTTAATACACATATACAGAACACTACACCCAAATACAGCGGGATTTACAACCTTCTTGAGTGCACATGGAACATACTCCAAAATAGACCACATGCTAGGCCACAGAACAACACTCAATGAATTCAGAAAGATTGAGATTATACAAAGTAAGTTCTCTGACCACAACTTCATTCAAGTTGGAAATCACTAAGGGCCAGAGAAACAGGTTAGGCACAAGGATATGGAAGTTACACAACACACTCTTAGACAAACAGTGGGTCAAAGAGGAAATGTCAAAAGAAATCAGTAACTACCTTGAAACTAATGAAAACGACAACACAACATATCAAAACCTATGGGATGCAGCGAAAGCAGTCCTGAGAGGGAAGTTCATAGCCACAATTCATATATTAAAAAAGAAGAAAGAGCTAAAATTGAAGACCTAACTGCACACTTGGAGGAATTGGAAAAACAACAACAAACTAAACCTATAGGAAGTAGAAAGAAAGAAAAAACAAAGATTAGAGCAGAACTAAATGAAATAGAGAATAAGAAAGCACTGGAAACAATAAACAAAACCAAAAGTTGGTTCTTCGAGAATATCAACAAAATTGACAAACCCTTAGCCAGACTAACAAAGAAAAAGAGAGAACAGATGCAAATACATAAAATAAGGAATGAGCAAGGTGATATCACTACTGACCCCACAGAAATAAAGAGTATCATAAGAGGATAATTTGAAAAATTATATGCCAACAAGAATGACAATTTAGAGGAAATGGACAAGTTTCTAGAAACCCACAAACAGCAGACATTGATGAAAGAAGAAATAGATGAACTCAACAGTCCAATTACAAGTAAAGAGATAGACTCAATCATTAAAAACCTCCCAACTAAGAAGAGTCCAGGACCAGATGGCTTCACAGCTGAATTCTACCAAACATTCCGGAAAGAGCTAACACCAATTCTACTTAAGCTATTCCAAAATATAGAAGTAGAAGGAATATTACCTAACTCATTCTATGATGCCAAAATTACCCTAATACCAAAACCAAATAAAGATACCACAAGAAAGGAAAATTACAGACCAATTTCTCTAATGAACCAAGATGCTAAAATCCTCAACAAAATACTTGCTAATCGCATTCAACAACATATCAAATGGATTATACAGCATTACCAAATGGGTTTCATCCCGGGGATGCAAGGATGGTTCAATATAAGAAAATCAATCAATGTAATACACCACATAAACAGATTGAACGAAAAAAATCACATGATCATCTCTATAGATGCAGAAAAAGCATTCGACAAAATACAGCTCTCTTTCCTCATAAACACACTACAAAAGATAGGAATAGATGGAAAGTTTCTGAAAATGATAAAGGGTATATATGAAAAACCCAAAGCTAACATCATTTTCGATGGTGAAATCCTAAAAGTCTTCCCTATGAGATTGGGAACAAGACAAAGATGCCCACTATCACCACTCCTATTTAACATTGTCTTAGAAGTACTTGCACGAGCACTGAGACAAGAAAAGGACATAAAAGGCATCCAGGTTGGAAAAGAAGTAAAAATTTCATTATTTGCAGATGACATGATCCTATACATAGAAAGCTCTGAGAAATCTACAACAAGGTTTCTAGAACATATAAAGGAGTTCAGTAATGTTGGAGGCTATAAGATCAATGCTCAAAAATCAGTAGCATTTCTGTACACCAATAATGAGAAATCTGAGGAGGAAATCAAGAAAAAAATACCATTTACAATAGTAACTAAAAGAATCAAATACATAGGAATAAATTTACCTAAAGATGTAAAGGACTTATATACAGAAAACTACACAACACTGTTAAAGGAAATCAAAGAAGAATTTAATAAATGGAAAAATATTCCCAGTTCATGGATAGGAAGACTAAACATCATCAAGATGTCTATCCTACCCAAACTAATCGACAGATTTAATGCAATCCCGATAAAAGTCAACACTGTTTTTTTTAAGGAACTGGAAAGACTAACCACAAAATATATTTGGAGAGGCAAGAGGCCCCGAATTGCCAAAGACATATAGAAAAAGAAAAATGAAGTTGGAGGTATCACATTACCTGATTTTAAAACATACTACAAAGCTACAGTGATCAAAACTGCATGGTATAGGCACAAGGATAGACCTACTGACCAATGGAACTGAATTGAGAGTTCTGATATAGATCCTCACATATACAATACTCTGGTATTTGACAAGGCCATGAAGCCCACTCAGTTGGGAGAGAATGGCCTCTTTAACAAGTGGTGCTTGGAGAACTGGACATCCATATCCAAAAGAATGAGAGAAGAATATCATCTCACACCTTATACAAAAATTAACTCAAGAAGGATCAAAGATCTAAATATAAGAGCCAAAAATATAAAGACCTTGGAAGATACTGCAGGGAAGCATCTACAGGACCTTGTAATAGGAAATGGTTTCATGAACTTCACACCCAAAACACGAGAAGCAAGAGAAAAAATAGATAAATGAGATCTCATCAAAATTAAAAACTTCTGCACCTCAAAGGATGTTGTTAAGAAAATAAAAAGGCAGCCTACTCAATGGGAAAAAATATTCCACAACCATATATCTGATAGGAGCCTAATATCCTGCATATATAAAGAAATCCTACACCTTGAAAATAAAAGGACAAACAACCCATTTAAAAAATGGGCAAGTGACCTGAAAAGACATATCTCCAAGGAAGAAATACAAATGGCTAAAAAGCACATGAAAAAATGCTCAACATTGCTTGCTATCAGGGAAATGCAAATCAAAACTACAATGAAATACCATCTTATACCCATCAGAATGGCAGCTATTAAAAAAGCAGGAGATACTAAATGTGGAAGAATAGGAAGCCTCATCCACTGCTGGTGGGACTGCACTATGGTCCAGTCACTGTGGAAGACAGTTTGGCAGTTCCTTAGAAAACTAACAATAGATCTTCCATATGATCCAGCAATTCCACTGCTGGTTATATACTGAGAAGAATGGAAAGCAAAGACACAAACAGATATATGCACACCAATGTTCATAGCAGCAGTGTTCACCATTGCCAAAAGTTGGAATCAGCCCCGGTACCCATCAACAGATGAATGGATAAGCAAAAGGTGGTGCATATATACAATGGAATATTACTCAGCTGTAAGAAGGAACAAAGTGCTAACACATGGAATAACGTGGATGAATCTTGAAGACCTTATGTTGAGTGAAGAAAGCCAGGCACTGAAGGTTGAACAGTATATGACCTCACTGATCTGAACTGAGGAAAGTGAGCAGTCTCTGAGAACCATTGTCTGAAAGATAGGTTAACAAGGGAGAGTAAGAGAAGAGCAGGCTTTGAGCCATCACCCATATGGACATAATCTATGGTAAAGGGATAGAGTGTGGTTGCATGTTGGGGAATGGGGCAGATGAGTGGTGGTGTTCTGGGGTTTCGTGGTGCAGCACTGGTGGGTGGGTGGATTAGGAAGGGCAGGTTCAAATCCCCAGGGCATGTAACTGTGAATCTTGATATTCCATGGGTCGGGATAGGGTGGTATCATGGGCCCTGGGTGGCTGGGGGGAAGGGAACAGTCAAGATCTAATGGGTTGTTTGGTGGTCATGGGGAAGTTTTTTCATTACCTTAAAGTAATGGACAAAGGACATAGTAAATATCATCAAAATTATTAAACTGTATCATCTAAATTGTAAACTATACTGTAAATCATTGACAATGTTTAGTTGCTATATTTTGCTATCTGTATAACAGTTATAACAATGCTGACATCCAAAAACAAAGGGGGGGGGGGCTTAATATGGGGTGGGGAAGGGGGGGTGGTTTTGTATCTGAGAGTCTCCAGCACTCAGTGTGTGACTTTGCTGTGACCTAAAACTTCTTTGAAAATTAAATGAAAAATTGGGAGACAATGGGGATTGATAGGGGGAAGGTGTCATGGCAGACCCGGCATCTGATAACACAGTGATAAAAGGAAAGAAAGAAAAGAAAAGAGAAAGGGAAAAAAATGAATTAATATATATATATAGGGTTTGGGAGGCGGCAAGATGGCATTGGTGTAGGAGGGCGCACACTGCAAGCTCCCAGAGCAAGGCGGATTGGGGACGGGGTCCTGCCCGGGGGTCTGTGCTGTGCACGCGTGGAGTGAGAAGCTTGGGACATCTATCTGCGCAGATCGGCGGCGTGGACCGAACGGTGGAGATTCGTGAGTTTTGAGGCTGCCAGTGGAGGTTGGCACAGGCGGCTAAGCCCCGCGGTTACGGAAATAAAAAATAAAACGGCCATTTGGAGCCGCAGGTGGGGGCGAAAAAGTTTTATTTTCTGCAGAGCTGGCTGCCTGGCGCCCCTTGGACCTTGTGTGAACAGAGCAAACAAGCTAGTCAGCACCCGGTGAACCGGAGGGGGGATATTGGTCGGGGAATGCAGCTGATTTCCCTAGCCACCCAGGGGTAAGACCCGGGCCGCTGCAGAGCCAGGAGGAAGGGACACTTCCCAAAGAAGGGAGGGTTCGGTTGGAAGACAGGGAAGGGTATTTTATATTTTTAGACATCGATCTGGCTGCCTGCACCGCCCCATAGCTTTGGGGAGCAGATAAGCCGAACTGAAGCAGCACCAGGCTGAGAGCAGACGCGAATCAGCACTCAAACTGATTTACTTAGCAGCCCGGTGAAGCTCGAGCTGGGCGCCAGAAGGGGCGGAATCCGCCGTCTTTAGCACTCTTCACTGACTAACATCAGAGTTTCAGCTAACCTGGGGAGTCTGGAAAGTGGAACGTGCTTGATTAATTTCCACGGGCCCAGCTAGGGTCCCTTCCGTAAGGGGGTTGGTCTAGA
>JAKSZT010020697.1:2346375-2378110 GCA_026826555.1 Tolypeutes matacus
AATATTTCTATTATCCTTCTGCCTTCCTTACATCTTTTGATTCCTCTGGCCCTAACCTTTTGCCTTCAAGGGAACATAGAAAGAAGTAAGGAAATAAAATACGAAGAAAAACTGCCAAAGAGAAAACTTAACTCACACGCAGAACCAACAGCTAAATAAAATTCTAGAGCATAGAGAAAAGCTAATCAACTCAACAAACTCATCAAGATAATATGATGACCAGAGGGCAACAAAAAAATACAAATGACTCTGAGAAACTGGAAAACATGGACCAGTCCAATGCAAAAAATAAAAACCAGGAAGCAATGCAGAACATCGAACAACTAATCAAAGCTATCCAAACAAATATCATGGACCAACTTAAAGAACTGAAGGAAGAGATTAAGGATATAAAGAAGACACTGGGAGAACATACTGAAAAAATAGCTAACACACCTAAAAAGGTAATGGATATGATGGCGAACAAAGACACAAGTCAAGAAATGAAAAAGACGCTGGACTCACATGGCAGCAGAATTGAACAGGCAGAGGAAAGAATTAGTGATATGGAAGACAATACAGATTGAAATCAAAGAGATTGTAGAAAAGATAGACAAAAAGATAGAAAAAATCCAGTATGGTCTCAGGGAATTAACCGATAATGCAAGACGCACAAACATACGCATTATGGGCATCCCAGAAGTAGAAGAGAAGGGAAAGGGAACAGAAGGAGTGTTGAAGGAAGTTATGGCTGAAAACTTCCCAACTCTATTGAGAGAGATGGATGTGCAGATCCAGGAAGCACAGCGCTCCCCAAATAGTATAAATCCCAACAGGCCAACTCCAAGACATATACTTGTCAAATTGTCCAATGCTCAAGACAAAGAGAAAATACTCAAGGCAGCAAGAGAAAAGAGAACCATCACATACAAGGGAAGCACAATAAGATTAAGTGCTGATTTCTCAGCTGAAACCATGGAGGCAAGAAGACAGTGGTATGACATAGTCAAAACACTAAAAGAAAAAAATTCCAGCCACGAATTCTCTATCCAGCAAAATTGGCATTCAAAAATGATGGAGAGTTCAAAATATTCACAGATAAACAGCAATTAAGAGAGTATGTCAAGAAGAAACCAGCACTTCAAGAAATACTGAAGGAATCTCTACAAATTGAAAGGAAAAAACAAAGGAGAGAGAGTTGGAGGAGAGTTTAAAAACAACTGAAAACTCAAAAAGAGAAACAAAACAACATATGACATACATTAACCCAAAGAAAAAATGACTGAAGTAAGAAATTTGTTACGAGTAATAACACTGAATGTTAATGGATTAAATTCACCAATCAAAAGACACAGATTGGCAAAATGGATAAGAAAATATGATCCATCTATATGCTGTCTACAAGAAACCCACCTTCGGCCCAGGGATTCAAGGAGGTTGAAAGTGAATGGCTGGAAAACCATTTTACAAGCTAACAATAGCCAAAAAAGGGCAGGAGTAGCTATTCTAATATCAGACAAAATAGACTTTAAATGCAAAACTATTGTAAGAGACAAAGATGGACACTACATATTAGTAAAAGGAGTAATCTCTCAAGAAGAGAGAACAATCATCCCCATTTACGCACCTAATCGAGGTGCCTCAAAATACGTGTGGCAAACTCTGGAAACACTAAGAGGAGAAATAAATTCCTCTACAATTATAGCAGGGGACTTCAACACACCACTATCATCATTAGACAGAACATCTAGGCAGAGAATCAATAAAGAAACAAAGGCACTCAACAATACATTAGAAGATTTGGACTTAATAGACATATACAGAACACTACACCCAAATACAGCGGGATTTACATTCTTCTCCAGTGCACATGGAACATAGTCCAAAATAGACCACATGCTAGGCCACAAAATCAATGAATTCAGAAAGATTGAGATTATACAAAGTAATTTCTCTGACCACAACGGAATGAAGTTGGAAATCAATAAGGGCCAGAGAAACAGGTTAGGCACAAGGATATGGAAGTTAAACAACACACTCTTAGACAAACAGTGGGTCAAAGAGGAAATTTCAAAAGAAATCAGTAACTACCTTGAAACTAATGAAAACAACAACACAACATATCAAAACCTATGGGATGCAGCGAAAGCAGTCCTGAGAGGGAAGTTCGTAGCCATAAATTCATATATTAAAAATGAAGAAAGAGCTAAAATTGAAGACCTAACTGCACACTTGGAGGAATTGGAAAAACAACAACAAACTAAACCTAAAGTAAGTAGAAAACAGGAAATAACCAAGATTAGAGCAGAACTAAATGAAATAGAGATTAAGAAAGCACTGGAAACAATAAACAAAACCAAAAGCTGGTTCTTTGAGAATATCAACAAAATTGACAAACCCTTAGCCAGACTAACAAAGAAAAAGAGAGAACAGATGCAAATACATAAAATAAGGAATGAGCAAGGTGATATCATTACTGACCCCACAGAAATAAAGAGTATCATAAGAGGATACTTTGAAAAATTATATGCCAACAAGAATGACAATTTAGAGGAAAAGGACAAGTTTCTAGAAACCCACAAACAGCCGACATTGATGAAATAAGAAATAGATGGACTCAACAGCCCAATTACAAGTAAAGAGATAGACTCAGTCATTAAAAACCTCCCAACTAAGAAGAGTCCAGGACCAGATGGCTTCACAGCTGAATTCTACCAAACATTCCGGAAAGAGCTAACACCAATTCTACTTAAGCTCTTCCAAAAAATAGAAGTAGAAGGAATACTACCTAACTCATTCTATGATGCCAACATTACCCTAATACCAAAACCAAATAAAGATACCACAAGAAAGGAAAATTACAGACCAATTTCTCTAATGAACCTAGATGCTAAAATCCTTAACAAAATACTTGCTAATCGCATTCAACAACATATCAAAAGGATTATACACCGTGACCAAGTGGGTTTCATCCCAGGTATGCAAGGATGGTTCAATATAAGAAAATCAATCAATGTAATACACCACATAAACAAACTGAAAGAAAAAAAATCACATGATCATCTCTATAGATGCAGAAAAAGCATTCGACAAAATACAGCACTCTTTCCTCATAAAAACACTACAAAAGATAGGAATAGATGGAAACTTTCTGAAAATGATAAAGGGTATATATGAAAAACCCAAAGCTAACATCATTTTCAATGGTGAAATCCTAAAAGCCTTCCCTCTGAGATCGGGAACAAGACAAGGATGCCCACTATCACCACTCCTATTTAACATTGTCTTAGAAGTACTTGCACAAGCACTGAGACAAGAAAAGGACATAAAAGGCATCCAGATTGGAAAAGAGGAAGTAAAAATTTCATTATTTGCAGATGACATGATCCTATACATAGAAAGCCCTGAGAAATCGACAACAAGGCTTCTAGAACTTATAAAGGAGTTCAGTAATGTTGCAGGCTATAAGATCAATGCTCAAAAATCAGTAGCATTTCTATACACCAATAACCAGCAAACTGAGGAGGAAATCAGGAAAAAAATACCATTTACAATAGTAAACAAAAGAATCAAATACCTAGGAATAAATTTAACTAAAGATGTAAAGGACTTATATACAGAAAACTACACAACACTGTTAAAGGAAATCAAAGAAGACTTAAATAAATGGAAAAATATTCCCTGTTCATGGATGGGAAGATTAAACATCATCAAGATGTCTATCCTACCCAAACTAATCTACAGATTTAATGCAATCCCAATAAAAGTCAACACTATATTTTTTAAGGAACTGGAAAAACTAACCACAAAATATATTTGGAGAGGTAAGAGGCCCCGAATTGCCAAAGATATATTGAAAAAGAAAAATGAAGTTGGAGGTATCACATTACCTGACTTTAAAACATACTAGAAAGCTACAGTGATCAAAACTGCGTGGTATTGGCACAAGGATAGACCTACTGACCAATGGTATCGAATTGAGAGTTCTGATATAGATCCTCGCATATACAGTCATCTGATATTTGACAAGGCCACGAAGCCCACTCAGTTGGGAGAGAGTGGCCTCTTTAACAAGTGGTGCTTGGAGAACTGGATATCCATATCCAAAAGAATGAGAGAAGAATACTATCTCACACCTTATACAAAAATCAACTCAAGATGGATCAAAGATCTAAATATAAGAGCCAAAACCATAAAAACCTTGGAAGATAATGTAGGGAAGCATCTACAGGACCTTGTAATAGGAAATGGTTTCATGAACTTCACAGCCAAAACATGATCAGCAAGAGAAAAAATTGATAAATGGGATCTCCTCAAAATTAAAAACTTCTGCACTTCTAAGGATGTTATTAAGAAAATAAAAAGGCCGCCTACCCAATGGGAAAAAATATTCGGCAGCCATATATCTGATAGGAGCCTAATATCCTGCATATATAAAGAAATCCTACACCTCGAAAATAAAAGGACAAACAACCCATATATAAAATAGGCAAGTGACCTAAAAAGACACTTCTCCAAGGAAGAAATACAAATGGCTAAAAAGCACATGAAAAAATGCTCAACATCACTTGCTATCAGGGAAATGCAAATCAAAACTACAATGAGATACCATCTTACACCCATCAGAATGGCAGCTATTAAAAAAACAGGAGACACTAAATGTTGGAGAGGATGTGGAGTAGTAGGAACCCACATCCACTGCTGGTGGGACTGCTGTATGGTCCAGCCACTGTGCAGGACAGTTTGGCGGTTCCTCAGAAAACTAGCATAGATCTTCCTTATGATCCAGCAATTCCACTGCTGGGTATATACCCAGAAGAACTGAAAACAAAAATTCAAACCGATATATGCACACCAATGTTCATAGCAGCATTGTTCACCATTGCCAAAAGTTGGAATCAGCCTCGGTGCCCATCAACAGACGAATGGATAAGCAAAATGTGGTACATACATACAATGGAATATTACTCAGCTGTAAGAAGGAACAAAGTGCTAACACATGGAATAACGTGGATGAATCTTGAAGACCTTATGTTGAGTGAAGCAAGCCAGGTACTGAAGGATGAACAGTATATGACCTCACTGATCTGAACTGAGGAAAGTGAGCAGTCTCTGAGAACCATTGTCTGAAAGATAGGTTAACAAAGGAGAGTAAGAGAAGAGCAGGCTTTGAGCCATCACCCATATGGACATAATCTATGGTAAAGGGATAGACTGTGGTTGCATGTTGGGGGATGGGGCAGATGAGTGGTGGTGTTCCTGGGTTTCTTGGTGCAGCACTGAGGGGTGGGTGGATTAGGAAGGGCTGGTTCCAATCCCCAGGGCATGTAACTGTGAATCTTGACATTCCATGGGTTGGGAGAGGGGGGTTCACGGGCCCTGGGGGGCTGGGGAGAAGGGAACAGTCAAGATCTAATGGGTTGTTTGGTGGTCATGGGAAAGATTTTTCATTACCTTACAGTAATGGACACAGGACATGGTAAATATCATCAAAATTATTAAACTGTATCATCTAAATTGTAAACTATACTGTAACTCACTGACAATGTTTAGTTGCTATATTTTGCTATCTGGATTACAGTTATAACAATGCTAACAACCAAAAAAAAAAAGGGGGAGAGTTAATATGGGGTGGGGAAGGGGGGGTCGTTTGGTGTCTGGGAGTCTCCGGCACTCCGTGTGTGACTTTGCTGTGACCTAAAACTTCTTTGAAAATTATATGAAAAATTGGGAGACAATGGGGATTGAGAGGAGGAAGGAGTCATGGCACATCAGACATCTGATAACACAGTGATAAAGGGAAGGAAAAAAGGGAAAAAAGAAAAGAGAAAGGAAAAAAAAGTGAATATATATATATTTTTAAAGGCATTTCCTTTGCTTTTTTGCCCATTTTTTGAATGTCCCAATCCACTAATTATATTTTATTTTGTTTTGTTCCTTGTTTGATTATTTGTTTTTTTTTCCTTCTCCCTTTTTTTTTTTTTCCCCTGAGTTTCCTTAGGTTTGTCTCTTGCATGAAAGCTTATCACACTTGTTTCTTTTTCCTAGTAAGTGTATTTGATTATTTTATGGACTAAATGTTCATGGAGGATTTGGATCACAGAAGCGTTACAATGGGTACTGCGGGGGATTATTGTGGGGAGTGCCTGGGGGGGGGTTTCATGGGGATTGGTTCATCCGAATATACATGAAATATATACAAAATCATTCAAAGGATCGGGGGATGGGGCATGGTCACGATGGGTGGATAATCACATAATAAATGAGGGAATCTGAATTCCTAGACTGGAGAGCTCTGCCACAGTCTCCAAGGGAGCAGCAATCGTCCTCTGAGTGTAGGGACAGTGCCTGTCAAAAACAGGATGACCTACTGATGTGTTTTTTTTTTATTGATGACTACCCTTGTGAGTCTTTGCTCTTGTAAATGAGACTTAGCCTGCAGTTGTGGGGTGCCTAAGGGTTGACACCTGAGAGCCTCCTTGTTGCTCAAATGTGGCCTCTCTCTAAGCCAAACTCAGCATATGATTGCATTACCTTCCCCCCAACGTGGGACATGACTCCCGGGGATGAGCCTCCCTGGCAACGAGGGATTAATACCAAGTGCCAACTCGCAACACAACTGGAAAAAGACCTTGAATAAAAGGGGGAAATGGTAAAGACAAATGAGTTCAAGTGGCTAAGAGACTTCAAATAGAATCAGGAGGTCATCCCAGAGGTAACTCTTATGCAAACCTCAGTAGGAGCTCATAGAACATCTAAGTGCCTATCACCCCACTCAGTGGGGTTCCTGAGAGCTCTGGAGACACCCTGGTCCTATATAAGGAGGGATAGCCCCAGAGATTGATCCCTTATCAGTGGGTTCTATTTTGGAATCTGTGCTCCTGAGAATGACAGAATTAGACTCAAATAAGTCCTCCCTGCACATGGTTCACCAGTCCCTTCTATTCAAACCTATATGTGATGCTGGAGTTTTTAGGTATACTTCCAGAGACTGGAGCCTCTGGCCTACCTATGTGCCAGGTGTGCATGAAATCTAGGTGGAGCTGCAACTCCTACCCTACAGCTCAATGGACTCATCCAAGTCACCTGGTGAGGAGACAACGATGGGAGATGGCCATCCCCGGGAATGGAGAGGGCCTGCATCTGCAGGCAGGATCATCCCACCCACCATATCCATGGGATATAAGCCCTCTCTCACTTGGAGTTGGAGTGGATATCACCATCCCAGTCCCCTCAGGATTAGGGGAAGATCTATGGACTAGAGTGGACTTGATGGTATTCTCATGTTCACATATGGTGATTCTAGCAATGCAAGAAATTATAACAATGAGGTGGAGCCAGTGTCCACTTGACACTTTTGGGGTAGGGAGGGGATGAGCATTTGAAATACAGGGGCTTCTTTGGGAGTTGGAGGTTGTCCTGAGTACCGTTGTGGCAACGGATGTAGGCCTTTTTAAATCAGCACACACCACTCAGAACTGAGTGGGAGAGAGTGTGGTCTACAGTGTGATCTGTGGTCTATGGTTGGTGGCAAGGCTCCAGGATGTGTAAGTTCGTTGAGGGTGGTGGGCCACACTTGTGGGAGATGTTTGTGTGGGATGTGGTGGGAGGTGTGGGAGGTGGGCAACATGGGAATCCCAGTGGGTTCCGTGTAATATTTTGGGTAATCTAAGCACCTCTTAAAATATATGTATATATATATATATATATAAATAACATTTTTGTAAGCAAATACACATATGTGCATATATATTTATATATCATTTTGCAAATGTTTGTATGTATTGTGAGAATTTTGATTTTTACCCATAATAAAAAAAAAAAGATATTATTTTTCTCTCATTTAGAAACTCACAAAATCCACTTAGTCAAATCCAAAGGTTTATTTAATTCTTAGCCTCTAAAGCATATGAAGTTGATCTTAAAAAAGAAAAAGAATAATGTTTGAAAACTGACCAATGAATTTTGGTCATAGTTATAAACATAAAATCCAAAGAGTTTGACCTCGATAATATATAATGTATTAAAATGCAATTCATATTCTTCTTACACTAATTTTCATATATTTGAATCATAAAATAGTCCATATTTCTCAATTATTTGTACAATGTGTCTACCAGTTAATGAAGAGTGTACCTTGTAGCACAAAGTAATTATCAATAAATCTTTTTCACCATCTTGGGTTTATAGTTTCATCTTGGGTCCTGCTGGAGAATAGGATGCTTAGATTCATAACAGGGCAGATTCTCAGGGAAGTTTTATAACCATTATTTTGTCTTGACAAAAAAAGAAAGGATGCAATGGCTCAGTAGCTGAAATTTTGCTGAATGTAAAGATATGGGATCCATTGCTAATACTGCAAAAGGAAATATTTCCAATATCCATATCCAGAAAAATCTCTACTTTGTGGAAACAGTTATTTACCCAGTGGGCAGTCCTAGGAATTGTGCAGGCCCACAAGTAGTTTCCCTTCTCAAACTCATTGTCCAGAATCCAAGTTCAGTAAATAGTAGCGTCTCTCTTTCTCAGTGAACAGATCTTTTGCAAACATCCAGATCCCATTCTTTGTTCTCATGTCCACCTCCCAGTAATGGCACCAGAAGTGAACCAAGAGGGGCCCATGACACACATTGAGTAGCTGAATCTCTCAGCAGATTCTTTCAGGTTCTGTTTGATAGTCCCACATTGGACATTCCTCAGGTCATTAGAAATTCATGTTTGTAGCAACATGGACCTCTTATACATACTGTAATTCCATTTATAGTAAGTAATGTGATTATCTGATTAAAGATGTTTCTTCTCTTTAATGTGTAATGTCCATTAACACACAGGCTAGGAGCTGCAGGGTAAGCAGGTGCAGAGCCTGCATGGCAGGCCCTGTGGGTCCTGGAGACACCCTGCCTTGCTGCAGGACCCCACTGCCTGTCCCCAGCCCACTCCATGTAGCCACAGCCGTGAGAGCTAGGGTGGCCAAACCTGGAGCCAGCCTTGGCAGGGACAGGGGGTAGTGGCTGTGGAGCCACTTCGCTTTCTCCAGGGATCTGTGGGACCCAGGCAGACCCCGGCCCTGAGCTTGGGTGCACTGCATGCCAGTCTTACAAGAGCAGTGGTGTGTTGCTTTCTAATAAAAGCTTTCCTTTCATCAAGTCCCTGTCTCTAGCCATTTTTGTGGCATTTGCAGCACCCCCCACCACTGCCCAGCCTTTCTTCTACTCCTGGAGCCTTTCTCTTCTCGGCTGTCAGAGCAGAAGAGCAGGATGGAAAGTAGGCTACTGGAAGGGTAGAGCCAAGATAGTGGAATGTTGTCAGGATGCCTAAAATGGCGCCTGAAGGCAAGCCAGAATGGTCGCCTAATGTTACATGGCTTTCTAATACTTAGCCTTCTTTAAGGAAATAGCTCACCCTGCTCCCGCGCGCGCGAAACCTTCCCGCCTTCCACAAATAGCAAACCCTCCCTAGCAACCAACTGTGCCCAATACCAGCCTGCCATATATGCCTTACACGTACTTCCTCTTTTTTCATGCCCTACCCCCTACACCACCCCTCACCCTACTTATAAATGGCTGTGCACTTCCTCAATAAATTAGACCTGCATACTTACCTCGTCTCCGCGGTGGTCTTTCCTCCATGTGCCCTCCACGCCGTCTGGGCCCCCGAACGCTGGTTGCCGCTCAGCGTTCCCCTTCCGCCAACGAGTGGTTCGGAACAACCACAAAGTAGGCTACTGGAAGGGTAGAGCCAAGATAGTGGTCAAGATGGAAACAAAGCCCTTCCAGATGGTGCTGGATGAAATTAGAAAGGCTGTTTTGACAGAGTACAAGTTAAAAGACATTGAATATGTGCATAGCTACTTCTCCAGAGAGCAGGTGGTTGGTTTACTTCGATATTTTTCCTACACTGAGCCTCAGTTGAAGGCAATGAAAGCATTACAACAGAAGTAGTCAATATACTCAATTGTTTCACCTTCAGTAAAGACAAACTAGTTGCCCTTGAACTGTTAGCTTCAAACATTGTTGAATTACAGAAGTCTCCTCCCATTGAAGATTTTTTCAGGATAAACCTGTCTGAGAAGAAACGGTGCAAGGGAGTGCTCCAGCTGGCTTTCAAGGAATTTTCCGAAGAACCCCTTTGAAGAAGGATGGTGAAGACTGCACCAATGAAGGCAAAGGAATAGCTGTGCGGATTCTTGGACAGTCCAAACCACCTCCTTCCACATATAATCCACATAAACCTGTTCCTTATCCAATACCTCCCTGCTGGCCACATGCAACTATTGCACCAAGTGCTTATAACAATGCCGGTCTGGTGCCACCAGCCAGTGTCCATAGCTCCAGATGTGTCCCCACCTCCTCCATATACTCCAAACCCTGCAGGAGCAAAAAATGAGGACCTTTCGATCCAGTTAAACCCCACACAGAATCGATCTTTCCCCACACCGTCCAGCCATCCCTTTTCACCACGTAGCTCTAACCTGGTGACTCTGCAGGGGTGCCTATCCTGACCACGGACCACATCCCTGGCCAAGCCCTCGGCCACCTGCACACACTCGCGAAGGCCTCGGCGTAGGGGCTGAGCGTGCCTAGCCTTGTCCTCCATGGTCTCCCAGGGCAGGTCTCAGCCACGCTCATCCCGCAGCCGCCCGCGACCAGACTGCCCTCACTGTTAGCCTACTTCTACCCTTGGCCCGGCAGCCAAGACTACTCCTTTGTTTTCTGGCCGACTTCGGCAGTGCCTTTACAGCTCAACCTGTCCACAGCGGTCTCCTTGCTTTTCTCAGTGGCGCAAAGACCTCTTCCGGCCTCGAATCAGTCCTACCCCGTTTTCTTCGTCTCTAGCGCCCGATCGCTGCCCTTGCCCTCCCTTCCTTCCCGGGGCTGTAGGCGCCCTACTCCACTGCCCCACCGCTGCCCGCCGCGCCCTTGCCCTCCTAGGATTCCAGTCAGCATTCAGTTTCAACCTCAACTCCTATCTAATCGCAAAAGCCTGCTTAATAGCCGGACTTCAGGCCGCAGGCTGTTCTGTTTTCCCAAGCCTCTTGCCCCTCCTGGGGATCCCTGGCTTTTCCCAGAGTCCCTCGCAGACGTCTTTGCAGGAATTCCAGCACAGCGCAGCTGCACAACCAGCGTGGCTACTGCAGGTCCATTCCACTTCAGCTCTGGAAAGCTATCCAGCTCAGCCTGACAGGTTTCCTTCAACGCCGGGAACCAGATCTCTCCGACAGTGGGAGGTAGTGAATATATTTTCATTTTCTTCTACTGGGAGAGCAGCAACAGATTGCCTGAGGAGTGCGACAGCAGGGAGCAGCCCCACAAATGTGAAGTTGGGAAAAGGTCAGAAAATGAGAATGAGGATACTTCTGGGGAAACTGGGATAAGAATGTAAAAATCATGGTTGCATTTTTTAACACTCCCTATATAAATAAACTGACAATAAACTACGGATGACAGTATTTAAAAAGTGTTTGGGGACCTTTCACCTCCCAACCTATGAAGTTTTGAATTGTGTATATGCTCTACATAGAAGGAATATTAAAGAGGAGACAGAACTCTTTATGGCCAAATACAGCCTTAAATCGGCTTGTGTGGCATCCACTGCAAGAAGTCTTGATGTGCCTAGGACTTGAGGGTTGTCTGGCACCTAGGGGGAGCACTCAGCACCAGGGCCTCTGTTAGCACCAGGGGAAACCCAGCACCCCACAAGAATCCATGAAGGGAACTTGGGACCTGTGCTTATATTTAATTTCTGATATTCATAATCACATATATACTGATGAATTTAACTCAATATATTTCAGGTAAGTGAAAATGGTGCTTAATAATGGGAAAATACAATTGGTGTGACCTATGTACTGTGGTTAATGGCAATACTGTAATATTCTCAGGAGGTATGGAAAAAGTGTGCTAAATATACACTATGGACAATGGTTTGTGGGAACAGTCTGATGATATTATCTCATAATCTATAACAAATATGCTAACACAGTGTGGTATGTTGATGAAAGGTTGTTGTATGGGAATTTTACACATGTGCATGATTGTTTTGTAAATTCACAACCTCTGTAATAAAAATATATTTAAAAAAATAGGGTGGGTTGGGGGGAGAATGGTTCTTAATGTACTCTTTAGAATGACTTTCAGGTGTTTTTGACTAACATATATATCGAGAACTACTTTCTTACAGAAATACAAGTAAGGCTTATGATAATTTGGCTTCAGAACATTATTTCTTAAACTCAGCAGTATCCAAATGAGTGAGGAATGCTTGACCGACTCTTCTGCCACTTCTATCACTCACTGTACTCTGAAAGCTCTTGGCATATGTTTACAATCATTGGATGAGGTATTTCTATTTGTACTCAAAAGTTAGAACCTATGATATCAAACAGATCAAAGAGGTGCTCTGTTAGAAAATGCACAGTATGCCCTCTCAGTAAAGAATCTGTGGTAGAGTAACACTGAATGCCATTTATTTAAGAATAATTCTGCCACATTGGGGGGGGGGGAAGAGTCAGGAGATTAATATCCAATCCTGTGATTGAGTGTAAACAATAGAATCTACTGTAGTGCATTTCAGCATCTGGGAGTTTTACTTTTAAAAGATGGTGTCTGCAAGATGTTACTAATGTATTTTCTTTCAACATGGAGAATAAACTCTTAAAGAATATTAATAAATATCCCTGTTGGTTTAGTTTTTAATAAGTAAGATTTATGGATATGAAAAAACTTTAATATATATGTTAGCATGTGTTCTCTCAAAATATAAAAATCATATATTTTGAATGAAGAAAAATACTTATATTTGAAATAGAATAATTTTGAAATGATAAACTTTTTTGTGCAATACTCTTCCCCATTTCATGTTTTTAGCTAGGCAGCTACATTCCAGGTTTTTGTTTTCCTAATGTTATAACAAACTGAAGAGATAATGATAGGAGTCCTGAGACCAGATGTGTTATCACTTTGGAAATCAAGATAAAGGGAAGTCAAATAAAAGAAAGGATCAGCTGGGCTTTAGTAAGAATGTCTTTGTAACTTAGCAGTGACTTCAACCCAGAACAAACATAAGGTAGTGTTCAGAAAGTAAGGAAACCTGGAAAGAAATGTCCTTGTGGGCTGCCAGCATTTCCCATTGGCCCTATCAGGACCACAGTACAGAGCTACTACTTCTAATGTGATCATGTGAATTGAGCCAATGGGAATTTCAGAAGTGAAACTTCTGGACAAACAATTACTTACTTCACTTGGATCCTTATAACTTGGCCAATTGGAAGATGCAGAAGTGTGTGACACCAGGAGAGGGATTATTAAGGACAGGAGAAAATTGGGACTTGTTTCAGCATCCCAAATGCAGTTTGCAGGAGCAGAAAGCCCTATCACTGAGGAAATAAATCATTTTTTAAAATTTGTATTGTAGTCTGGTGTACCTATCATAGCAAACTAATTGTATTCAAACCCTCCATGGTCACCATTGATTATTGAAACAGGTGCAGGGGATAGACAGAGAACAAGGAAGCAGTTGGCACCTTAGAATGAATGGGTTGTATAATGTCATAGGTCTGATTAGGGTTAGTGTCTATAAAACCTTGATATATGGAACTGAACTCAGATAATTCACTTCAAACATTCTCCATATTGGATCACAAGAATACTCAGAGTCAAGCTATGATATTGAATCCAATATTTTTTCCTTTACTACTCCATCAATGGGGGAAGCACATTCTGCAGTGCTCAGATCCAGAATCTACAACTGGATCTCAATCTACAGGAATAACCACCACCTGCATTTTTGCCACTCTTTTCCTTGAACTTGAGCAATGGGATAAACCCATTCACCATAGAGCAAGTCGTCATTCCCTGGGGTTACAATCACCTGAGATTTTCAACATTGTGGGTTCCTGAACCTACCACCCAGGACTGGATCTGAGTCAGTTAGTACAAGGCCTTGATACTCAAAGTGTGGTCCAAGAATCACAAGGACCAGTACCAACTGAGATCATGACAGAAATCCAGATTGTCAGACCTGTCCAACCCTGTAGAATGGGAATATGCATTTTCACAATATCCCCAGGTAATTTAGTGCATATTCAAGTTTGAGAAGCCATTGTCTAGACCAATGCTACACAATAGAAATATAATGCCCACCATATGTATAATTGTAAAGTTTCCTGTAAACCTATTACAAAATGTAATAGGTAAGAGGTAAAAATGTATTTAGTAACTTATATTTATCCTCCTTAGATTAAAAATATGAACATTTCCACAAGTGGCATTAGGCATATTTCAGGTGTTCAATAGCCTACAGTGGCTGTGGTTTTGGACAACACAAGTCTAAGGCATGACCTAAATGATAAAACCCAGCTAAAACCCAAGTAGTTCTAGTCTATACTAATCTCAGAAATGAAAAAAGAGCTGAGCTTGGAACATAGAAATTTTAGGTGACAGAATGCAACTCATATTTAACAGACAGCCTTTGGAACAGTTAGTGTTTAAGGACTCTATATGGGTTGGGGCAGGCTATACAGATTCCTTAGCTTGGAACATCAGCATCCTTGGGTTCATATGTAGAATAGTTCTCAGGTGAGACACCAGTTTTTTGACCTTGAAAACCAGCTCCCCAGCTGAAACTTGGGCCTGATGTCCTTCTTCTGAGTTACCACAGAACAGAAGGGGGACAAGGGATCCTCCCCATGGGGCTCCTTCTTCAGAGACTTGATGCAGTGCAGGCAGCAGACATATCCAAATGTTAAGTGCATGGGATTTTCAGGATAAGCCAGAGAAGACATATATTTGCTTCTTTAAAGTGTTCAGCCATGGCCACTCTCAGGGAAAAAATATGCATGATAATAAATGGAATGTCTTGGGACTCTAATCTTCATATGCACAGAGTTTTCATGTATCTTATATTGTAATCACTAATACTAGATAATAAAGATACAAGAAAAATGCAAATATAAAAGAGTCCATGGCCCTGAGCTTCTGATATTTGGAATCTACTTGTAATGAAGGACCTTGGAATGAAGGAAATTTTGAAGGAGACTAAACCTGAGCTGTTCAATATGTAGCCACCAGCCACATAGGATTTTGGATAGCCTGATATGGACTTTATCTGAATTGAGTTGTACACTGACTGTAGCCAGGATGCTGCCAGACCCTCCCTACCACCACCACATACTTTTTAATTTTTTTTAATTTTTTTTTTTAAAGATTTTATTTATTTATTTATTCATTTATCCCCCACTTGCTGCTTGTGTTCGCTGGGTCAGCTAACCACGCTGTGCAGGCGGGCTTGCCTTCACCAGGAGGCCCCGGGAACCGAACCCGGGGCCTCCCATATGGTAAATGGGAGCCCTACTGATTGAGCCACAGCCGCTTCCCCACCACATACTTTTCACAGTGGTCTGTGGTAGTAATAGATTCTCTTTCTCGACCCAAATTCATCCACTTTTTTCAGTTGATCCTGGCATCTGCCACAGAGGGATATGTGAGGCTGTCGCAGCAAATTTCCTGGGTGTGCCAGCTGCTTATGATGTCAAATGTTACTATCAGCATTGCCAACCAGAAAGGGAATCCCAGGTGGGGAGAGAATTTTGTCTGCTTTGTTCATTGAATTAGGCTAGGTATTAAAGAAGTGTTTGCATACTGTGACAGTTTGAAACAGGGTAGATCCCAGAAAACCCTGTTCTTTTAACTAATCCGTTCATCTACTTATCGTAGATGGGAACTTTTGGTTAGATTCAGTTAAGAGAAGTTCCTTTTAAATATATCACTTTAGTAGGGTGACTCAGTATGGGTTTTAATCCTTTCACTGGAGCCCTTTATAAACAGGAATAAAAATTCATAGACACAAGAAAAAGTGGCAGAGACAGAGAAGTTTCCAGAAGTTGAAATCAATCAATGAACCCTGGATAGAGAAAAGTCACAGACAGAACAGCCCAAAACTGAAGCAAAGAGGCTAGGAGGAAAGGGGAGAGATAAGCAAACCCTGCCAGTGCCTGATTGTCCACAGATGAGCACTGGTAGAAAGTGAGCCTGGAGGAGAAGGTAGACACAGCAGAGCTGCCAATGTGCTTTGCCATGTGGAAAGAGTCCAGAATCACCAGCACCTGACCTTTAGGGAGAGCTTCACCTGATGCCATGATTTGGACATTTTCTCCAGATTCATGTAAGTTTTTAGCCTAATAAATGCCATTGTAGAAGCCAATTCATTCTGGTATGTTGCACTGGAAGCCTTTAGACACTACATACAGTACAATCGACAATACATATTTATTTTGTCTTTTTAAATAAATGAGGACTAACCAGGACCTTCCCAGGTATGTGAGTGGGCCTGGGGACTGAATGCCAGCCCCCTGTGCTCCATGCACTGGACAGAATAAAGACAGGGGAATCCTAGATAGATTCTCAAACATCATTTACAAATGGACAAGGAAGGCTAAGGGGTCCTTGAGGGTGGCAGCCAAGATCCTCTTCAGAGAGAAGAGAAAAATACTACCAAAAAAGAAAATAAAGAAACAACCCCACCTTCCAGCATCCCTTCCCAGAGAACCAGATATGAGATGGAACTTTACCTGGCTTATCTGATTTAGTCCTTACAACATGTTTGCAAGTTGGTGCTCCTGCCACATCAATTTTCAGAGAAGCAAACTGAGGTTAGAGGGTGAATTAACACCCCCAAGTCACCCAGCTAATGGCTGACCACATTGCCACAGTGCCATGTGGGCAAGGCTCATCTTTGTAACTACAGGTCCAAGATCTGTTGGGTTTTGGTGAAAGCACAGCATGTGGCCAGGAAGATGTTGATATAGAGCAAGTCACCTTATGGAAGATGGGACCCAGGCTCTCTCCCAGTTCCTCAGGTGTGTCTGTCTGGATGGCTTCACGGTAAAAGTCTCACCTGTGCTCAGGGTTGAGTCACTGTCACACTGGTTGTTAGAACTGGTAGCTCTTTACTGTGGTATCACAAAGAGGAAGATGCAAATAGTGACATCACCATGAAGCAGCAGAGGGTTGGAGATATGCACTTAGCCTGGGACTTCAAGCTCTGAGTGACCTTTGGCAAGAGGTGGGACATGAGAGTCTCCAGCTTTAAAAGTAGAATTTGAAGTTCAGTGTTGATTTAAAATATCAGTACCTTCAAGTGAGTTTGTAGCTGTGTGTGGCAGTTTGATATTATGGATGAATTCCAAAAAGAAATATAGATTATGTTTGTAAACTGGTCTGTTCCTCTGAGTGTGATACCCTTTGATTGTATTAAATTCAGAGGTTTCACTTTTACTTTATTAAATCGAGATTAGGGCTTTGAATTGGGAATGGAGGGTGATTCCCCACCCCCTTAGGCTATATAAATGGATGTTTAATCAAGAATGCAGAAGTAGAAACATGGAGAAGAACACAGAGAAGAAAGACAGCTCCACAGAAAATCAGCAGAGGCTCCAGGAAGAGAGATGATCCTAATAGCCCACAGCTGCAGCTGAGCCCAGAAAGAAATGAGCCCTGAGGGGAGAGATGAGCCTTATGCCAGCCTACAGCTGAAATCAGAAGAAGCTGGGACCATGGATCCTTAAGAAGATGAGGAAGGCTGAACCCTTTCAGAGACCAGCTGGCATCTTGCTCCAACATGTGGCAATAGGCTTTGATGAGGGAAGTAACTTCCTCTTTATGGCCTTGTGGCTGTAAGCAGCTACCCAAATAAATACACTTTATAAAAACCAACAGATTTCTGGTATTTTGCTTCAGCACCCCTTTAGCTGACTAATACCCTGTGTAATAAGAACACCTGCCAGTGTTGAGAGCCTGCATGAGGGGCATTATATACCAGTGAGCCCTCACAAATCATCCCCTTTTATGAGATAATAAAACAGATGTCAAGTGTCTGCTCAGGTTCCATGAGGTCAGAACCCAGAACCATTCATGAATAGGCTATTCCCTCTATGCTATGTAAGGCTGCATTTCCTCCTGACCTGGTACCTGGGGGGGCCACAGGGAGGGAAACAGCAGGATGTCTTCTCAGGGCTCAGGTTGCTGCTGCATTCACCCCTAAGCTGGTGATGTTCAACTACCTCCGTTTGATACAGTCATTCAACAGATATTTACAAAGTGTGCTCTGGGAGCCAGTCACCTGGGTAGGCACTGTCTGTGACCTCTTGGTGCTTAGAGCTGGTGTTGTGGTAGAGATCAGCATGACAACCTGGGAAATGATGGTACAGAGATGAGGAAGCCTTTATGAGAATGGAAATGCACCCACTCCAGATGGTTGAAATTCAGGCTGACTTCCTAGACAAGGTGATGCCAGAAGGGATCAGAAATTGTCCAGTTGGTGGAATGGGTGTATTGAGAAGAGCATGCCTAACTGGTAGACCACTAGAAAAAGTTGTGCCAGGCCAGGCCCAGAAGGCTGTAGAATGATGTTGGATTTTCATGTGTGGTAAGGGAGGCATTGACTATGGAGGAAATAAAGCTTCATTTCCTAGGGTAACTGGCAGGGAGCTGAAGGAATTTTGTGAATGTAATATTGTTTTCTCATTAAAGTTGTAAAAACTTCAGAGCACAGAAAACTTTGATGTGTCCTGGTGATATCTATAGATGTATTTACACAAATCTTGATAATGATCATTTGGATCAGGGGCTGAGGGCTCTCTGCTTGGACTTTGTCCACAGCACAATGCCTCCCTATGCTTTGGCCACCCCAGGCCCTTCTTCTCACTCATCAAGACCCTGAGCCCAGGTCTTCAGCTCCCTTCTTGGAAAAGATATCCATCCTGGTTGGTTTCCAGGAGTTGAGATCTGTCATTTACCCTACAAACATTGAGGACCATCCCCTAGAATGGGGTTGGGGAGAGCACTAGTGCCCAGGATAGTGAGAAGAATCCTCAGCTGTGTCTCAGAAAGACTGGTCCCAAGGAGCTTGCTGAATCTGGGAACAGAATCTAGGAGAGGAGAGGCAGCTCCCCTGTCCTCTGCTAAGCCAATCATGCCCCAGACCCAGAACCCCATCTCCAGATCTCCATTGGGAACCACTTCTAGGAGCTTCTTCCTGCTCTATACTGCAATCTCCTTGAAGGTGGGGCCAGCAATTTCATAATGTTCCAAATGGACAGTTCCCAGCTTCAACCAGGTCAGGGACAGATAGCCCTGGAAGGTTCTACCTGGCTGGGAACTGCAGGCCATAAACCCACCCTTGACTCTTTCCTCAGGAAGGATGCAACCTTAGTCCTCTACAGGTCCTGCAGTGTCCTCCTGATGGACACTGTGTCTGCTCACAATGTGGACACATGTGCTGGCACTTGACCAAGCATAAGAGCACACAGACGAATGGATTGGGAATGACCCAATCTTTGCCAGGAGTGGCCTAGTGGGCAAGCACCTGTCATCTCAAGGGGGTCACAGAGTGCACCTCTATCTACTCTTCATGACCCCACTCCAGTGGAAAAGATTAATATATTCCCTTGGGAACTGGAACCAGGCAACTATCCCTGACACCTATCCCATCTGCTTCCCAGGCAGATGACACCACTGTGGTTCTCTGAAATCCTCTTGACCTGGTGGATGACTTCATCCTGGTGGTTCCTGGATGACAAGGCCCCCACCCATCTCCCCTAGTGCAGGACCCACACCACTACTTGGAGCATAGAGGAAGTGGGTGCATGTGAAAGCAGGTGATGGGGCTGCAGGGCAGGTGCATGTGCTCACCTATGGTGCTACTGCTCATTGACCATGTAACTTAGGCTCTACTAACTCTTCAGCTTTAGATCCCTAACCCTTAAATGGGGGCAATAACCCTCTGCATATAGTCATACCTCATGTAATGGAACTGAGGTCCGAGAAGGAAAAGCTCTGCCCATGTAACCCAACTAATAGTGGTATAGCCATCTCTAGGAGAGGATGAGGTCAGGGAGCCCCAAGCAGGTGCTCCTGAGGATTCTTTTTGAGTATTTTTTGAATTTGACTGAGTACTTGCTTTGTTTCATTTTTGTAGTTGTTTAGATATTTATTAAATATTGTCTTTTCTAAGACTTTTTTCTATGTCTATAATTTTCTCTCCAATCTCTTATCATTACTTTTTTAAAATTAATTTTTTTTCTTTTTAAAGAAGCTTTTGATTACATAAATGGTACATAAAAAATATAAGGGATTCCTATATGCTCTACTCTCTCCCCCTCCCACACTTTTCCGCATTAACAACATTTACTTACTTAAAAACCTCTTACTTAAAAACTTTTCTTACTTAAAAACCTCTACTTCTTTATATCACTTGCTACAATTTTGGGTTATTTCTGTTCTCAAGCTTTTAGACACCCTAATTGCCTGTATCTGCTTCTACTTCCTCAGATACTGATATCCAATATGTCTTGTCACATAGATATTTTTAAGTTGTGGGTTTGGTGATGCCAACCTAGTTGTTTTGCCTGCTTCTATGGGACTCAAGGAGATTTTAAGTTATGCTGCTGCAATGACTATCATCACTGCAATTACTCCTTGGATTGTCCCTTCTGCCCCTCCTCCACCATTCACATTCGCACAAATGCTGACCAGCCACAACCAGCCCTCACTCATTGCTTGAATGAACAATGTTTTTCCTTCTGCTTATTTCCATCATAAAATTTCCTGCCTATATTTCATGGTCTTATTAAATGTCCTCATGTCCAGGAAGCCTTCCCTGATATGTGTCCTTAGGCAAGGTCAGTGGTCTATATTCTGACTTCCCAAAGAACTCAAATGGAAATGCCTCTGATAGAGCATCTATCATGCCAAGTGTTGTCCTGCCTATCTCCCCACTGGATTGTCAGCATCTCAAAGAAAGAACCAGGATCATTCTTCCTGTGGCCACAGTGTCTGGCTCAGGAGCCAGATCAAAGTAGGTATTAAGTTAAGGTCATCTTAACTAAGTAGATTTTCCCTATATCTTAGTAGATCTGCTCAGAGCTAATTTGTGGCAGAATTAATATTGGTCTTACCTTATAGTTAAAAGCCCTTTACAGCTCACTAGAGGCTTTTTCACACTGCACAGTCACCTTTCCTTTGTTGTTATGGTCTATTTGCAGACTGACTTAAGCACTGTACTCTCTGAAGTTTCCATTTGTCTCTTTGTTTGCTAATGTGGTCTGTTTACACCCATCAGTATGTGACCTAATCAAGAGTAGGTGCCAAGACTTACCCTTTCTGTTTTCCTACCTTTGGCCCAGTGCCTGGCATAGAACAAACACTCTGGAAAAGTTGATTGCCTGAAAAAAATGAGACAAAGACTTTCTGCATACCTCCTGCGGCTCAGCTGGGGTTTGTCCCTTCACATCATTGGTTCCCAAGGTCCCTGAATAGATGTCAACATGAAGCCCCACAGGGTCCCTGGGGCTCCCCTGAGTCTGGATGAGAAGAGGAACTCATAGCATTAGTGGACCTGCCTCCCACAACCATTTTGCTTCTGACTAGAGCAATCAAGTTTGACCTGGTTCCCACCCTATCTCTGCTTACTTCTTTTTAGTTGTTGCTGTTCAATGCCATCCTCGGCTTAAGCTGCCTGCCCATTCAACTGTGAGAAATCTGACCATCTTGAATTGTGTGAGAAAGCAAAAATCTGCTACAAATCTGGAAGTAAGGAGGACCAGAATGTTTGCAAAAACCCCAAGGCCCAGAATCTGGAGATGTGTGACCTCTAGGTGCTGAAAAACCAAAAAGCCAACCTGACCAGTATGTTCTTATTAGGAGTTGGAGTTTCAATCTTTGCAGGTTGGTGAATGTAGATTGTCTGCTAGTGTTGACTCTGATTGCAGGACCTTGTGAGGATATCTCCCCAAATAGGAATGTTTCTCTAAATAAATATTTCTGTTTTTTCCTTAAAAATTAATGGCAAGTATGGATGCCTTTACTAGCAATTAAAGAAGGGAAAATGAAAATTTCCTTCATTAGTATGATAATCACATCACTAATTTGGCCGCAGTTCTTGGCAGGCAATGCTAAAGGTATGCTAAAGATATCTTATTTAATCCTCACCATCGCCTTCTAAAGTAGGTCCTATTATATTCTCTACTCACCTATGAAAGGTGTCTGCCAATGAGTGTAACTTACCTAAGGCACATGGTAAGGAAGTAGCCAATGAGAATTCTAACCAGATATTTTGGACTCAACCCAAATCCTTAAGATATAAGATTTTGTGTTAGAACAAGAAAATTTTACACCTGCAGATATATGTAGTAAAGTAGATTACTTGAGCTAAGGTCATTGCTTTTGGAGAAAACATTTTAAAACAAATCACTAAAGTGTTGTCAGACCCCATATCTAGGTTATTGGATTTGTTGTGAGAAAGAATTCAAGGATGAGTCACAAATTAATTAGGCAAGCAGAGAATTTATTGGGAGGTAGAACAAGAGATCAGAAATATGAAAAAAAAAAAAAGAATATGCCTTTAGAGTGTAAGGCAGCCATTTGCAAGGGAGAGAATATGAAGTTCTGCACTGGGGTTCCTGTTTTATGGGGGATTGAGGACTCCAGGGTCTGTAATGCTTGGCATATTTGAGACAAAGCAGGGAAGCTCTTTGGGTTATTTGATTCTCTTTTGGGGTTAAGGGTTGCTGCCCAGTGGTGATTGGCTCTTGGCTATTGTTCCCACAAGGAGCTTATGAAAATAGGTGGTATTGTGGGAAGACCATATTTTTCTCCTACTTTCTTCTGGGTGGATCTTGTAAGCTGCATTCTTATGACTTGTTTGTGCAGTCAGTGGGCACATGTTGTTGATGTGGTTTCAGCAGCTGATAGGTGAAAGCTGCAAGCTGCTTTCACATCATATCAGTAGGCACCAGCTGCCTACTGATAAGCTGCCTATCTAACTCCTGCAGGATGCTATTCCAGTTATTTTTCTACTGAGTGGTGTGTTTGTGGAAATTTATTGTTTTCTGCCTCTCCTTCTTAGGTCTCTATTCTATCCTGCCTCAATTCCTCCTTGGAAAATTGTGCACCCTTAATATTAAGGGGGAATTGAAAGGCAAAGTTCATTCTTCTGTATTTGCTTCCTGTTGTTCAGGGATTGTAGCTCCTGCCTGATGGGGTACAAAACTCTTGCTATGCTCCTGGGGCTAGGAGTGGTACTTGCTTTAATGGTTGAAACTGGATGATATTCATGCAGGAGCAGAAGTTTGTTTTAGAACACATAAATTCTGGAGGAGATAAATTGATTTAGGAGCTAAAATATACGGGAACCTACTAAATCATCATCTGTGAGCAGAAGAGCTACCCATTCTGTTTTAAATTGAAGATTAAGACCATTATACATATTCAGATGCATCCAAGACCAGGGATCTTCATGCCAGGTATAAGATTTGTTAGAAAATTGGGTACAGATCCAGCAAGAGGTTACATTAAAGAGGGTGGTAGCCTTTTAGTCAAGGCTAAAGAAGGGTGTTTTTGACCAATTTCTCCCATTTGGAGATTTGGAGTGAAAAGTTTAATTAAAAGAAGAGTGTTCAGAGTTGTCTTGTTAGTAGTTAAATAAATTGTATTCACCAAGGGAGGGGTATGATAGCACTTATGATAATACATGGTATAAGGAGGAAGCAACAATAAGGTGTCTTACAGGGTTTAGGCTGCAAGGATGCCATCATTAGATACTTAGTCTTTACTTTTTAAAAAGATACTTCCTGCTGTCTGATGGCTGGCACTTGTGGTTTAACAGGAGTTTCTGGTGCATTGTCCATTCCTTGGATGGTGGGCTTTACTTGGAATAAATGCACTCAGCTACCAGTTCATTTGGTCACATGCAGCTGCCCCAGTGGCTTTGTGCATTTTCTGCATTTGCTCAGGTTTTGTTCCACATTTTCCTCCTTCCTAATAACCAGTTCTTTTATTTTATGAAAACATTATTTTCCTTCTCCTGAATAAAAAACACACATTCAGTATACTTTATATACTTAACTGACAAAAATGATCCTGGATTAATTTTATTTTATTTCTAGTGTTTTTTTTGTTTTGTTTTGTTTTGTTTTGTTTTAAGTTTCCATGTATTTTATCTCTTATATTTAAACTTATCTTTATTTCATTTTCCTATTAATTGTATTTCGCTATTATATGGGCTTCATCTTAAAGGAAGGTTTGGATCACAGAAGGGTTACAGAGGGGACAGGAGAGTATCATTGGTGGGGGGTGTCTGGGATGGGGGTTTCATGGGAGGAAGTTCACCAGAATATACATGAAAGACATATAAAATTGTTCAAATGATCAAGGGGTGGGGGGTGGGGCATGGTCACAGTGGGTAGACAATCACTCAATAAATGAGGTAATACTGAATTCCCAGTCTGGAGAGCTCTGCCACATTCTTCAAGGGAGCAGAAACAGTCCCCTGAGTGCAGGGTCAGTGTCTGGCAAAGGAGGATGGTCCACTGATGGGTTGTTGTTATTGATGACTACCCTTATGAGTCTTTGCTCTTGTAATTGAAACTTAACCTAGTGTTACGGGGTACCTAAGGGTTGCCACCTGAGAGCCTCCTTGTTGCTCAAATGTGGACTCTTTCTAAGCCAAACTCAGCATATGAATGCATTACCTTTCCTCTAGCATGGGACATGACTCCTGTGGATGAACCTCCCTGGCAACAAGGGATTAATACCAAGTGCCAACTGGCAATATGACTGGAAAAAGACCATGAATAAAAGGGGGAAAAGGTAAAGACAAATGAGTTCATGTGGCTAAGAGACTTCAAAGAGAGTAGGGAGGTCATCCCAGAGGTACAACTTATGCACTCCTCAGTAGGGTCTCATAGAATACCAAAGTGGATATCATCCCACACAATGGGGCTCCTGAGGGTTCTGGAGACAACCAGGTCCTATATAAGGGGGGTAGCTCCAGAGATTGATGCCTTATCAGTGGGCTCTACTTTGGAATCTGCGCCCCTGAGAGTGACAGAGTCAGTCTCAAATAAGTCCTCCCTGCACATGGTCCATTATTTCCTTCTATTTAAACCTATATGTGATGCTGGAGTTTGTAGGTGTACTTCCAGAGACTGGCCTGCCCATGTGCTAGGTATGCCTGGAATCTTGGTGGAACTGCATCTCCTACTCTAAAGCTCAATGGACTCACTCAAGTCACCTGGTAAGAAGACAATGATGGACAACAGCTATCCCAGGGAATGGAGAGAGCCTGCAACTGCAGGCAGGATAATTCCATCCACAGTGTCCATAGGACATAAGCCCCCTCTCTCTTGGAGGTGGAGTGGATATCACCATCCCAAACTCCTCAGGACTGGGGGAAGAGCTATGGACTAGAGTGGACCTAATGGTAATCTGTTGTAGACATAATGTGATACAAGCGATGGAAGAAATTACAATAGTGAGGTGGAGCCAGTGGACATGGATGCTTTTGAGGCAGGGAAGGGAAAAACAGTTGTTATACAGGGGCTTTTTCAGGACTTGGGAATTATCCTGAGTGACATTACAATGACAGATATAGGCCATTTTACATCAGCATATAACATGCAGAACTATATAGGAGAGAATGTGGTTCACAATGTGAACTATGATCCATGCTTAGTGGCAAAGCCGCAGGATGTGTATATCCATTGCTGGTAATGTGCCACACTAATGAAAGATGTTTATTTTTTTTTTCTCAAAGATTTTATTTATTTATTCATTTATCACCCCCTTGCTGCCCGCGCTCGCTGGGTCAGCCAACCATGCCATGCGGGCGGGCCTGCCCCCACCAGGAGGCCCCGGGAACCGAACCCGGGGCCTCCCATATGGCAAACAGGAGCCCCACTGATTGAGCCACAGCTGCCTCCCATGAAAGATGTTTATATGGAATGTTATGGGAGGTGTGGGAGATGGGGAACATGGAAATTCCCATAATTTTTGTGTAACATTTATGTAATCTAAGCATCTTTTTAAAAAAATGATCCTGGAAACTCTCTTCAAGCAAAACCTCTTACAACATACAATTACCATTAGAATTAAACAAACTTGTCAGAGTAGTGACTTAATATGGTTACATGCAAACAAAACTTCTTCATTTTAAATACTTAGGAACATGCAATATTAGAACATTGATAGCTCATTGGGAATGTTTTTCAGAAATATATGCTTGCTTTAGTTTCCATGATTATGTTAATTAAGAGATATTTTAGTTTAGCAGTACATGAAACACTACTTTCCCAATTATTTTACAAAAACCTAAGATTTCCAATGGAACTAAGATTATTTTTCTCTACCATCACTCTAATATGTAGATTGAGATGGCCACTGACAGGTTTCCTTGTTATGAAATTACTTTTTGTTATCAATATGAATTTAAGTATCTATTCATTAATGGCTTTTTAGAATTAGCCATTTAAATACTTCACTTTAGAAGATGTTTTTCTTAACTTCTTATAACTAACCACAACCACATAAACTATGTACTTTTACCTTTAAATCATCTTATTGAATTATAGTTAGTAATCAATGAAATTTACTTTATTTCTTTAAGTCTTGCCTTCTATTCTTCATTCTCCTCTGTGAAAATTAGTTATTTTAATTTAAGACAGAGCTATATTTTCTTCTTTAACTTAATCTTATTGAACATGAACTTACAATTCTCATTATCTTAAAGATTTAATACATATAATGCTAATTCACTTTATTAGTATCCTAAAACCTAGGGTGATTACACCCAAGCTAAATAAAATTGGAACAATTATTTTTTGCAAGAAATTTCTTTTTTCCTTCTTCCATAGGAAGCTAAAGCCTCTTTTATCATTAATAAAAAAATTAAATTGTGAATAACCTTTAAAGCATACTGACTGTTAGGTTCTGGAACATATTATAAATGCTTAATTTGTATTGATCATAATTTAGAGAAATATTTACATAACTTTTAAGCACTTTTCCTCTACTGAAATTTGACAATTGGATTAATTACTCTCATTTTATGGCTGCTAAAAAGGTTTAAACTGGGAAACTAGAGGACAGATTGTGATTCTCAATTTTCTGGCCTATTAGATAAGAGTTTTAGGCTAAACTTGAACTTCCTTGTCCTGTTACATCCAGCCCAGCTAAATGTGCATTTCCTTATCTTGTCACATCTAGCCCTTCACCCAATAGTCCTCACAAAGAGAAGGACCTGGGGGCTGGGCAGGACTAGGAGCTGAGGAAAATCCTTTTTCTTTTCTTTTCCCAATAGGTTTTATATTCAGATTTTTATTCTGTTTAAATTTTCTAATTTGAGACTTGGGAATATTCATTTACATATATAAGTACCTGCCTAAATTTTAGCTATTTGAATATAGCTCTTTTAAGGATTTCATTTGATATTACCATCCTGAAGAATGAAAATATACCCTGAGCAAATAGGCAAATACAAATATAGAAAGAATTAGACAGAGAAACATATAACTCACTAATGTTAGTTACAATTTTCATTCTCTTACAAAATAAGTTTAACTCTAAAATAACATTCTCAAAAGATCTCTTTGAAGGTTAATTTTTATTATTTTAACCTGCACTGTGATCATGCAATTTTGCACAAGAAATTTGTTAATTTTAGTTATTGGCTTATAACCAAATTGTGCCCAATGATTTAAAATGTTACCAGATTTTGTTTAGGTTCTTGACTATGTTGCATGTTGATCCATGCAGGAGTGAAGGCCAAAATAGGGGTCCAAAGGCAAGAGAGAGAGAGACAGAGAGAGATTTGGCCTTTGTGCTTGCTTTTTTTTTGTTTGTTTTTTGTTTTGTTTTGTTTTGTTTTGTTGATCTTATCTTCTGGGATATATTTTTTTTTTTTTATTATGGGTAAAAATCAAAATTCTCACAATACATACAAACATTTGCAAAATGATATATAAATATATATGCATATATGTGTATTTGCTTACAAAAATGTTATTTATATATATATATTTTTTAAGAGGTGCTTAGATTACCCAAAATATTACACGGAACCCACTGGGATTCCCATGTTGCCCACCTCCCACACCTCCCACCACATCCCACACAAACATCTCCCACAGTGTGGGCCACCACCCTCAATGAACTTACACATCCTGGAGCCTTGCCACCAACCATTTTTAACCATTAATTATTCTGCCCTTTTCCTAATGGCATGGAAGGAGTTCCAGCTGTTTGCTGTTTTGATTGATTACCCCACCCATCAATCCCCTGGGAAGGCCCAGTGATAATGTCCCTGGAGTATATCTGGGGATTCTTCTGGCTTCTGGAGGAAATCTTGTTCCAGATGGGATTCTCATGAGGGTTTTCCTGCAACCATCTTGGGGGTATAGATATCCATGTGGACTTCTTTCCAGGTTCAAGGTCTCTCTATTGATTCCCTATCTAGCCTGCTTCATTCCTCCCTCAGAGAGTTTATACCTTTATTCTTAAAGGGGTGCTGAAAGGAGATGGTCATTCTTGTGTAATTACTTCTTGCTGGTTAGGGGAAAGTAAAACCCTCTGGCTGTTTTATTTCTGTTGGATGAAGACAGATCTGGCATCCTGGGTGAAGCTGGATGAAGTCCCCATATGGCTAACAAGATGCTGATTCTGGAGGAAATAAATTTGATTAGAATTTTGAGAATATATGGTTCCACTAAGAGGGTAGTGAATCACAAAAGAAGAAAAGGCCAGGAGCTTATTAAGTCTGCATTTTCCTGAAGTTGATGGGTAGCACTATTCTTCTTTCAGTTTTTTTTATGCTGTTGTTTAACTCGAGAGAGAGACTGTAAGAGACAAAGGGGTTATATGTAAATTACCAATCCCAGTTCCTATGTTAGAGGAGAGGAATGAGAAGGGACATTGCCCTTTTAGTTATAATATAGGGAGATGAAAACAGACAAGACTTCTTAAAGGATGTCTAGTTTGCCCTTCCCCTAACAATAGGCATCTATCTGGGCTAGAGTTAGAGAGAACAGCTGTATTTCACACAGACACTACTTAGCTTTATCTTTTGAAGAGGTATTTCAGGCCATCCAATGACTGGCACTGGTACATCCCATCAAATGCTTCTGGTGAGCTGGCACTTTCCTGGGATTAGTGCACACCAAGCTGGAAATTTCTTTACCTTTAATAACTGTGAGAGTGATCAGAAATACAGACTAAAGTTCCTTCCATTTTGGCTCTAATTGAGATAGAGGTTTGTTTTCTTGCCAAGTTTTGATCAGAACCTGGTTTCCAGGTCCTGGGTGAGGAAAGGTTGCCATGGACCATCTCAAAGGGGCTAAGCTGAAATGGGTCTTAGCCTCCTCATTTGCTATTTCCCTTCTAGTGTGAAATGCTTAGCCATGGCAGGATGGCATGTGGTTTTGACAGTCCTCCTCTGCGTATGAGTGGGACAGATTCTGGAACAAGGGCTAGGAGGGACACCTGGTTTAAGCACATTCATTAACTACTTAGAAAATGAAGTTTACCAGGACTTTTTAACATGTTCTATGTCCCTCTGCATATAATCTAGAATAGAGGCTGCTTGTGGCTATACTGTGGCCATGTAGACCAGCAGTAGGCAGATTTCCTGATCTCTGGGAAGACACTTCTATGGGGAAAAACCCATTATTCTAGGAAGAATGAAGAAGTGCTTTTTTTAGTCGACTGACCTGGTGCTCCAGAGTCCAAGTCTCACTAAAATGTTTACCACTCCAAATAATTTGGAGCTGATGCCCTTGTGTCAGCCTCCTGAGAATTTAATCCAGAGCTTTGCTGATGGACATTCCTGTGGCCAACCTAGGTCTTGGTGGATGCCTGAAAATCCTGAAATTCAGACCAAAGCATCCAACACATATTCGTGGGAAACATTGTGAGCAGTTATCCAAACTGAAGCACCTGAGATAAGTCTCAGAGGATGTTTGGCTTCCCTCTGAATGTAAGGGCCCAAGGTCTTGGGGGCCATTCAGAGTTTAATGGTCTGGTTCTCAGCACCCCTACATTTCAGGGTCTGAGACTGACTGCACTGTTACCTAAACAGAAGCTCCTGAGATAAATCTCAGGTAGCATTTGACTGCTCTCTGAATTGAAGTGCCCAAGGCTTCTTAGGTCTTGGGGGACATGCAGAGTTACTTCTCTGGTTCCCACCACCCCAGAAATCACAGAGACCCTGCTGCTGGGCATTTCCAGGCCTGTTCTGGACTTGGAAGACAGACTGAATAGATCAGGTGCTCTCAAAGCTGAATACTGCTCCTTCTCAGAGGAGGGACAGAAAATTTTTTTCCTATTCTTAAAAAGCGGGTGGTGGGCCACACTTGTGGGAGATGTTTGTGTGGGATGTGGTGGGAGGTGTGGGAGGTGGGCAACATGGGAATCCCAGTGGGTTCCGTGTAATATTTTGGGTATCTAAGCACCTCTTAAAATATATTTATATATATACATAAATAACATTTTTGTAAGCAAATGCACATATATGCATATACATTTATATATCATTTTGCAAAAGTTGGTATGTATTGTGAAAATTTTGATTTTTACCCACAATAAAAATAAAAAATAAAAAAAAAGCAGTCCTAGAAACTGGGTGTTTCTCAGACAGACCAGCCATCAAAAGGCCATTAAGTGATTACAGATCAATTATTCTAGCTAACAGGCCTTGGATCCCTGGGACAATAAATTTCTACTAGCAAATGCATTTTCAGTTTTACAGTTTTTAAGACATCTCAAAACATTTTAACACAAACCTGTAATGAGAAATCCAGTAGTAGGATATAGGAAGGTAAAATGTGGGTAAAGTTTAATTATGAGAGGAGCCCTAGTCTGTGACACCCCTGGGGAAGGGAACTCCCACAGCATCCATTTTGGCCCTGCCCACTACTGCCTTCCCACTCCATCACAGACCAGATAGCCAGGTGTGGTTGATAAGAAGGTGGGCAAGCAAAGGTGTGGACACATTGAGAGATGCAAGTCTCTGGCTCTGAGCATTGTCACTGCCACCAGGGAGAGAGGGTAGGAGAAGGCAACATTAGCCAGACCCAAGGGCAAAGCCAAGAGTTGTTAAAGGGGCTTGAAAAAGGAACTTAGCAGTGCTCAGAGCTCAGCAGGGGGACCGCTGTCTTGGCAGGGCCCTGCTTTGAGACCCTGTCCTGTGCCCCAGCCCTCCTGGCTGGGGTCGGATCTCACAAGCCTGGGTGCATGGGAAGGATGCAGAAAGTTCCTGTGCCTTTGCCTCTTCCCTTCTGGGACTACATCCCATGGGGGCTCATAGGCACACCGATTTAAATTGGATAACCGAAAGAAGGCATAGAACAGGCTATAGGCCATAGTTTCACTCACTGATAACTTCCTGGGTGGCAGTGCTAAATATGTTACCAGATTTTATCTAGGTACTTGACTATGTTGCATCTTGATCCATGTGGCGGCAAAGGCCTGAATAGGGGTCAAAAAGCAAGAGAGAGAGAGAAAGAGATTCAGCCACTGTGCTTGCTTTTTTTTTTTTTTTTTAAATGTTAGCAAGTTTATTAGTCAGAACTGACAGGAGGTATCTGCAAAAAGTATGAGATTTTATAAAATTGTCCAACGTGACTGTGGGGATGGACAAGTCCAAATTTTGCAAGGTAGACTGCAAACCAGGGGCTCCAATGAATGTCCTCAATGAGTTCCCAGGAGACATTGACTGTCTGAAGTACAGAATGTCTGAATTCTGAATGCTGAAATCACTTCTGTTTTTAAGACCTTCAACTGATTGGATGAGATGTCACTCATAGTTGATGGCAATCTCTTCAGTTGATTTTAGATGTAACCAGCCATCTACCTAATCAACTCACTGATGATTAAAATCCATGAAATGTCATATATATATATATATATATATATATATATATATATATATA
>JAKSZT010020697.1:2378120-2403436 GCA_026826555.1 Tolypeutes matacus
CCCACACAAACATCTCCCACAAGTGTGGCCCACCACCCTCAATGGATATACACATCCTGGGGCCTTGCCACCAACCATAGACCACAGTTCACATTGTACCACATTCTCTCCCACACAGTTCTGAGTGGTGTGTGCTGATTTAAAATGGCCTACATCCGTTGCCACAATGGTCCTCAGGACAACCTCCAAATCCCAAAGAAGCCCCTGTATTTCAACTGCTCGTCCCCTCCCTGCCCCAAAAGTGTCAAGTGGCCACTGGCTCCACCTCATTGTTATAATTTCTTCCATTGCTAGAATCACCATATGTGTACAACAGAATACCATCAAGTCCACTCTAGCCCATAGTTCTTCCCCCAATCCTGAGGGGACTGGGATGGTGATGTCCACTCCAACTCCAAGTGAGAGAGGGCTTATATCCCATGGATATGGTGGGTGGGATGATCATGCCTGCAGATGCAGGCCCTCTCTATTCCCTGGGATGGCTGTTGCCCATCGTTATCTCCTCGCCAGGTGACTTGGATGAGTCCATTGAGCTGTAGGATAGAAGTTGCAGCTCCACCGAGATTCCATGCACACCTGGCACATAGGTAGGCCAGAGGCTCCAGTCTCTGGAAGTATACATAAAAACTTCAACATCACATATAGGTTTGAATAGAAGGGACTGATAAACCATGTGCAGAGAGGACTTATTTGAGTCCAATTCTGTCACTCTCAGGAGCACAGATTCCAAAATAGAGTCCACTGATAAGGCATCAGTCTCTGGGGCTATCCCCCCTTATATAGGACCTGGGTATCTCCAGAGCTGTCAGGAACCCCTCTGTGTGGGGTGATAGGCACTTAGATGTTCTATGAGCTCCTACTGAGGTGTGCGTAAGAGTTACCTCTGGGATGACTTCCCGACTCTCTTTGAAGTCTCTTAACCACTTTAACTCATTTGTCTTTATGTTTTCCCCCTTTTATTCAAGGCCTTTTTCCAGTTGTGTTCCTAGTTGGCACTTGGTATTAATCCCTCACTGCCAGGGAGGCTCATCCCCGGGAGACATGTCCCACATTAGGGGGAAGGTAATGCAATCATATCCTGAGTTTGGCTTAGATAGAGGCCACATTTGAGCAACAAGGAGGCTCTCAGGTGGCAACACTTAGGCACCCCACAACTGCAGGCTAAGTCTCATTTACAAGAGCAAAGACTCACAAGGGTAGTCATCAATAAAAAGAATACATCAGTGGGTCATCCTCTTTTTTTTTTTTTTTTTTTAGTCACTTCCAAGCCACATTCATTTTATTTTCCTTTTTTTCACATTCATTTTAAATGCACATTTTTAGAGGTTCTTTTACTTTACATTGACTTTTTATTTTTTTTTTATTTTTTTATTTATTTATTTTTTTATTTTTTTATTATGGGTAAAAATCAAAATTCTCACAATACATACAAACATTTGCAAAATGATATATAAATATATATGCATATATGTGTATTTGCTTACGAAAATGTTATTTATATATATATATATACATATATTTTAAGAGGTGCTTAGATTACCTAAAATATTACATGGAACCCGCTGGGATTCCCATGTTGCCCACCTCCCACACCTCCCACCACATCCAACACAAACATCTCCCACAGTGTGGCCCACCAACCTCAATGAACTTACACATCCTGGAGCCTTGCCACCAACCATAGACCACAGTTCACACTGTAGACCACACTCTCTCCCACTCAGTTCTGAGTGGTGTGTGCTGATTTAAAATGGCCTGCATCCATTGCCACAACAGTACTCAGGACAACCTCCAACTCCCAAAGAAGCTCCTGTATTTCAACTGCTCATCCCCTCCCTACCCAAAAACTGTCAAGTGGCCACTGGCTCCACCTCATTGCTATAATTTCTTGCATTGCAAGAATCACCATATGTGAGCAAGAGAATACCATCAAGTCCACTTTAGTCCATAGTTCTTCCCCCAATCCAGAGGTGACTGGGATGGTGATGTCCACTCCAACTCCAAGTGAGAGAGGGCTTATATCCCATGGATATGGTGGGTGGGATGATCCTGCCTGCAGATGTAGGCCCTCTCCATTCCCTGGGATGGCTATTTCCCATTGTTGTCTCCTCACCAGGTGACTTGGATGAGTCCATTGAGCTGTAGGGTAGGAGTTGCAGCTCCACCTAGATTTCATGCACACCTGGCACATAGGTAGGCGGGAGGCTCCAGTCTCTGGAAGTATACCTAAGAAACTCCAGCATCACATGTAGGTTTGAATAGAAGGGACTGGTGAACCATGTGCAGAGAGGACTTATTTGAGTCTAATTCTGTCACTCTCTGGAGCACAGATTCCAAAATAGAACCCACTTATAAGGCATCAGTCTCTGGGGCTATCCCCCCTTATATAGGACCAGGGTGTCTCGAGAGCTCTCAGGAACCCCACTGAGTGGGGTGATAGGCACTTAGATGTTCTATGAGCTCCTACTGAGGTGTGCGTAAGAGTTACCTCTGGGATGACCTCCCGACTCTCTTTGAAGTCTCTTAGCCACTTGAACTCATTTGTCTTTACCATTTCCCCCTTTTATTCAAGGTCTTTTTCCAGTTGTGTTGCCAGTTGGCACTTGGGAAAAGTTTTCAATTAGCAATAATCGTGCCTCGGATAAACCTCATTGGCTACGATACTGCCACTGTGCAAAAGCTGCCAGTTGGCACTTGGTATTAATCCCTCGTTGCCAGGGAGGCTCATCCCCGGGAGTCATGTCCCACATTGGGGGGAAGGTAATGCAATCATATGCTGAGTTTGGCTTAGAGAGAGGCCACATTTGAGCAACAAGGAGACTCACAGGTGGCAACCCTTAGGCACCCCACAACTGCAGGCTAAGTCTCATTTACGAGAGCAAAGACTCACAAGGGTAGTCATCAATAAAAAACAAACAAACAAACAAACAAACAAAAAAACATCAGTGGGTCATCCTATCTTGACAGGGACTGTCCCTACACTCAGAGGACTATTGCTGCTCCCTTGGAGATTGTGGCAGAGCTCTCCAGGCTAGGAATTCAGATTCCCTCATTTATTGTGTGATTATCCACCCATCGTGATCATGCCCCATCCCCCGATCCTTTGAATGATTTTGTATATCTTTCATGTATATTCGGTTGAACCAATCCCCACGAAACCCCCCCCAGACAACCTCCCCCCAATAATCCCCCACAGTACCCATTGTAACCCTTCTGTGATCCAAATCCTCCATGAACATTTAGTCCATAAAATAATCAAGTACACTTACTAGGAAAAAGAAACAAGTGTGATAAGCTTACATGCAAGAAACAAACATAAGGAAACTCAGGGGGAAAAAAAAGAGAGATGGAAAAAAAAAACAAATAATCAAACAAAGAACAAAACAAAATAAAATATAATTAGTGGATTGGGACATTCGAAAAATGGGCAAAAAAGCAAAGGAAATGCCTTTAAAAATATATATATATATTTCATTTTTATTTCCTTTCTCTCTTCTTTTTTCCCTTTTTTCCTTCCCTTTATCACTGTGTTATCGGATGTCTGGTGTCCCATGACACCTTCCTCCTCTCAATCCCCATTGTCTCCCAATTTTTCATTTAATTTTCAAAGAAGTTTTAGGTCACAGCAAAGTCACACACGGAGTGCTGGAGACTCCCAGATACCAAACCACCCCCCCTTCCCCACCCCATATTAACTCCCCCTCCTTTTTTTTTTTTTTTTTGGTTGTTAGCATTGTTATAACTGTTATGCAGATAGCAAAATATAGCAACTAAACATTGTCAGTGAGTTACAGTATAGTTTACAATTTAGATGATACAGTTTAATAATTTTGATGATATTTACCATGTCCTGTGTCCATTACTGAAAGGTAATGAAAAACCTTCCCCATGACCACCAAACAACCTATTAGATCTTGACTGTTCCCTTCTCCCCAGCCCCCCAGGGCCCATGATACCCCCCTCTCCTAACCCATGGAATGTCAAGATTCACAGTTACATGCCCTGGGTATTTGAGCCAGCACTTCCTAATCCGGTCATCCTCTTTTGACAGACAATGTCCCTGCACTCAGAGGACTATTGCTGCTCCCTTGGAGACTGTGGCAGAGCTCTCCAGGCTAGGAATTCAGATTCCCTCATTTATTGTGTGATTGTCCACCCATCGTGACCATGCCCCATCTTTTGATCTTTTGTACGAATTTGTATATCTTTCACGTATATTTGGATGAACTAATTCCCATGAAACCCCCCTCCCAGACACCCCCCATCAATAATCCCCTGCAGTACCCATTGTAACCGTTCTGTGATCCAAATCCTCCATGAATATGTAGTCCATAAAATAATCAAATACACTTACTAGGAAAAAGAAACAACTATGATAAGCTTACATGCAAGAGACAAACATAAGGAAACTCAGGGGACAAAAAGCAAAGAGAGAGAAGAAAAATTAAAACAAATAATCAAACAAAAAACAAAACAAAAGAAAATATAGTTAGCGGATTGGGACATTCAAAAAAAATGGGGCTGGCCAAGATGGCATTAGTGTAGGAGGGCACACACTGCAAGCACCCAGAGGAAGGTGGATTGTGGATGGGGTCCTGCCCGGTGGTCTGTGTTGTGCATGCGTGGAGTGAGAAGCTTGGGACATCTATCTGCGTGGATCAATAGCGTGGATGGAACGGTAGAGATTCGTGAGTTTTAAGGCTGCCAGTGGTGGTTGGCACAGACCGCTGAGCCCCGCGGTTAGGGAGGAAAAATAAAATAAAATAAAACGGCCATTTGGAGCCGGGAGCAGGGCGAAAAAGTTTTATTTTCTGGGGATCTGGCTGCCTGGTGCCCCTTGGACCTTGTGTGAATAGAACAAACGAGCTAATCAGCACCCGGTAAGCCATAGGGGGGATTCTGGTCGGGGAACAGAGCTGATTTACCTAGCAGCCCAGGGATAAGACCCGGGCCGCTGCGAAGCCAGGAAGACTGGAAACTTCCCCAAAGAGGGAGGGTTCTGTTGGAAGACAGGGAAGGGTAATTTTTTTTATTTTTAGACATCGATCTGGCTGCCTGCACCGCCCCATAGCTTTGGGGAGCAGATAAGCCTACCTGAAGCAGCATCAGGCTGAGAGCAGACGTGAATCTCCACTCACACTGATTTACTTAGCAGCCCGGTGACGCTCGAGCTCGGCTCCAGAAGGGGCAGAATCGGCCATCTTTAGCACTCCTCACTGACTAACATCAGAGCTACAGCTAACCTGGGGAGTCCAGAAAGTGGGACGTGCTTGATTAATTTCCACAAGCGCAGTTAGGGTCCCTTCCATAAGGGGGTTGGTCTAGAGGAGGAATTATTTTGGGTCCTGCATTTGGCTAAAAAAATAAAAATTAAAAAAAAAAAGTGAGAAGGTCACTTAAACAAATGAAAAATAAATTCTTTATAATTTAGTTCAATATCTAAAAGGACCTGCTTTAGGACCTGCATATAGAACCCTGTGGGGAAATCGATTGATAAACACAAGTAGGCAGGAAGGATCCACGTGGACCCTAGTGGAATCATTGACCCCCCTAAGCTCTGTTTGACTGCTTGCCTGGGTGGATCGTTGGTTTCTCTTTGTTTCTTTCTGGTCTCTTGCTATTCTTTCCTCTTTCCTCACCCCTTTCTTTTTTTTTTTTTCTATTTTTTTTAATTAGGAGCTGCCAGCCTGTCGCTTCTTTGCTGGGCTTCTTTTTTTTTTCAGTAATTTCCCACTCGCTGTATATATTGATTCTGTATTACAAACTGTCGCTTATACTTCCTGCATCTTTCCGCCTTCTGTATTCTGTTGTGGTTCTTAGAGACAACATTTTTCCATAGGACCACAACTTAAGGTTGTTGATTTCTATTCCATCTATTTTGTTTTCTTCTTCTTTTTTTTTTTTTATTAGTATTAACTTTTTCCTTTCAGACATTTCTTTACTATTTCTCTCCCTCCTCATAATCATAGCCTTCTAAATCACTATATATATATTTCTCCATTTGTTTTCCCAGTCCATTGTAGGGACTCCATATTTTTCCTAATACTCTACACTGCCTACACAAGTTAAACATTCATCTCATTAAGTCTCATTTTGCCCCTCTTCTAACTTTTATCAACATTTCTATTATCCTTCTGCCTGCCTTACATCTTTTGATTCCTCTGGCCCTAACCTTTTGCCTTCAAGGGAACATAGAAAGAGGAAGGAAATAAAATAAGAAGAAAAACTGCCAAAGAGAAAACTTAACTCACACGCAGAACCAACAGCTAAATAAAATTCTAGAGCATAGAGAAAAGCTAATCAACTGAACAAACCCATCAAGATAATATGATGACCAGAGGGCAACAAAAAAATACAAATGACTCTGACAAACAGGAAAACATGGACCAGTCCAGTGAAAAAAATAAAAACCAGGAAGCAATGCAGAACATTGAACAACTAATCAAAGCTGTCCAAACAAATATCATGGACCAACTTAAAGAACTGAAGGAAGAGAGTAAGGATATAAAGAAGACACAGGGAGAACATACTGAAGAAATAGAAAACACACCTAAAAAGGTAATGGATATGATGGTGAACAATGGCACAAGCCAAGAAATGAAAAAGATGCTGGACTCACATGGCAGCAGATTTGAACAGGCAGAGGAAAGAATTAGTGATATGGAAGACAATACAGCTGAAATCAAAGAGATTGTAGAACAGATAGACAAAAAGATAGAAAAAATCCAGCGTGGAGTCAGGGAATTAACCGATAATACAAAATGCACAAACATACGCATTATGGGCACCCCAGAAGGAGAAGAGAAGGAAAAGGGAACAGAAGGAGTGTTGAAGGAAATAATAGCTGGAAATTTCCCAACCGAATTGAGAGAGATGGATGTGCAGATCCAGGAAGCACAGCGCACCCCAAATAATATAAATCCCAACAGGCCAACTCCAAGACATATACTTGTCAAATTGTCCAATGCTCAAGACAAAGAGAAAATACTCAAGGCAGCAAGAGAAAAGAGAACCATCACATACAAGGGAAGCACAATAAGATTAAGTGCTGATTTCTCAGCTGAAACCATGGAGGCAAGAAGACAGTGGTATGACATAGTCAAAACACAAAAAGAAAAAAAACTTCTAGCAACGAATTCTCTATCCAGCAAAATTGTCATTCAAAAATGATGGAGAGTTCAAAATATTGACAGATAAACAGAAATTAAGAGAGTATGTCAAGAAGAAACCAGCACTTTAAGAAATACTAAAGGAATCTCTACAAGTTGAAAGGAAAAAACAAGGGAAAGAGGGTTGGAGGAGAGTTTAAAAACAACTGAAAAGACAAAAAGAGAAACAAAACAACATATCACATACAGTAACCCAAAGAAAAAATGGCTGAAGTAAGAAATTCTTTACGAGTAATAACACTGAAAGTTAATGGATTAAATTCACCAATCAAGAGACACAGTTTGGCAGAATGGATAATAAAATATGATCCATCTATATGCTGTCTACAAGAAACCCACCTTCGACCCAGGGATTCAAGGAGTCTGAAAGTGAATGGCTGGAAAACCATTTTACAAGCTAACAATAGCCAAAAAAGGGCAGGAGTAGCTATTCTAATATCAGACAAAATAGACTTTAAAAGCAAAACTATTGTAAGAGACAAAGATGGACACTACATATAAATAAAAGGAGTAATCTCGCAAGAAGAGAGAACAATCATCAACATTTACGCACCTAATCGAGGTGCCTCAAAATACGTGCGGCAAACTCTGGAAAAACTAAGAGGAGAAATAAATGTGTCTACAATTATAGCAGGGGACTTCAACACACCACTATCACCATTAGACAGAACATCTGGACAGAGAATCAATAAATAAACTAAGGCACTCAACAATACATTAGAAGACCTGGACTTAATAGACATATACAGACCACTATACCCAAACACAGCGGGATTTACATTCTTCTCGAGTGCACATGGAACATACTCCAAAATAGACCACATGCTAGGCCACAGAACAACACTCAATGAATTCAGAAAGATTGAGATTATATAAAGTAATTTCTTTGACCACAACTTCATTCAATTTGGAAATCTGTAGATTAGTTTGGGTAGGATAGACATCTTGATGATGTTTAGTCTTCCCATCCATGAACAGGGAATATTTTTCCATTTATTTAAGTCTTCTTTGATTTCCTTTAACAGTGTTGTGTAGTTTCTGTATATAAATCCTTAACATCTTTAGTTAAATTTTCCTATGTATTTGATTCTTTTGTTTACTAGTGTAAAAGGTTTCTTTTTCCTGATTTCCTCCTCAGTTTGCTGGCTATTGGTGTACAGAAATGCTACTGATTTTTGAGTGTTGATCTTATAGCCTGCAACATTACTGAACTCCTTTATAAGTTCTAGAAGCCTTGTTGTCGATTTCTCAGGGCTTTCTATGTATAGGATCATGTCATCTGCAAATAATGAAATATTATTTCTTCTTTTCCAATCTGGATGCCTTTTATATCCTTTTCTTTTCTCAGTGCTCGTGCAAGTACTTCTAACACAATGTTAAATAGGTGTGGTGATAGTGGGCATCCTTATCTTGTTCCCGATCTCAGAGGGAAGGCTTTTAGGATTTCACCATTGAAAATGATGTTAGCTTTGGGTTTTTCATATATACCCTTTATCAATTTCAGAAAGTTTCCATCTATTCCTACCTTTTGTAGTGTTTTTATGAGGAAAGAGTGCTGTATTTTGCCGAATGCTTTTTCTGCATCTATAGAGATGATCATGTGATTTTTTTCTTTCAGTTTGTTTATGTGGTGTATTATATTGATTGATTTTCTTATATTGAACCATCCTTGCATACCTGGGATGAAACCCACTTGGTCATGGTGTAAAATCCTTTTGATTTGTTGTTGAATGCGATTAGCAAGTATTTTGTTAAGGATTTTAGCATCTAGGTTTATTAGAGAAATTGTTCTGTAATTTTCCTTTCTTGTGATATCTTTATTTGGTTTTGGTATTAGGGTAATGTTGGCATCATAGAATGAGTTAGGTAATATTCCTTCTACTTCTATTTTTTGGAAGAGCTTAAGTAGAATTGGTGTTAGCTCTTTCCGGAATGTTTGGTAGAATTCAGCTGTGAAGCCATCTGGTCCTGGACTCTTCTTAGTTGGGAGGTTTTTAATGACTGAGTCTATCTCTTTACTTGTAATTGGGCTGTTGAGTTCATCTATTTCTTCTTTCATCAATGTCAGCTGTTTGTGGGTTTCTAGAAACTTGTCTATTTCCTCTAAATTGTCATTCTTGTTGGCTTATAATTTTTCAAAGTATCCTCTTATGATACTCTTTATTTCTGTGGGGTCAGTAGTGATATCACCTTGCTCATTCCTTATTTTATGTATTTGCATCTTTTCTCTCTTTTTCTTTGTTAGTCTGGCTAAGGGTTTGTCAATTTTGTTGATATTCTCGAAGAACCAACTTTTGGTTTTGTTTATTGTTTCCAGTGCTTTCTTATTCTCTATTTCATTTAGTTCTGCTCTAATCCTGGTTATTTCCTGCTTTCTACTTCCTTTAGGTTTAGTTTGTTGTTGTTTTTCCAATTCCTCCAAGTGTGCAGTTAGATCTTCAATTTTAGCTCTTTCTTCTTTTTTAATATATGAATTTATGGCTATGAACTTCCCTCTCAGGATTGCTTTCGCTGCATCCCTTAGGTTTGATATGTTGTGTTGTTGTTTTCATTAATTTCAAGGTAGTTACTGATTTCTTTTGAAATTTCCTCTTTGACCCACTGTTTGTCTAAGAGTGTGTTGTTTAACTTCCATATCCTTGTGCCTAACCTGTTTCTCTGGCCCTTATTGATTTCCAACCTCATTTCGTTGTGCTCAGAGTAATTATTTTGTATAATCTCAAACTTTCTGAATTCACTGACTGTTGTTTTGTGGCCTAGCATGTGGTCTATTTTGGAGTATGTTCCATGTGCACTGGAGAAGAATGTAAATCCCGCTGTATTTGGGTGTAGTGTTCTGTATATATCTATTAAGTACATATCTTCTAGTGTATTGTTGAGTGCCTTAGTTTCTCTATTGATTCTCTGCCTAGATGTTCTGTCTAATGATGATAGTGGTGTGTTGAAGTCCCCTGCTATAATTGTAGAGGAATTTATTTCTCCTCTTAGTTTTTCCAGAGTTTGCCGCACGTATTTTGAGGTACTTCGATTAGGTGCGTAAATGTTGATGATTGTTCTCTCTTCTTGAGAGATTACTCCTTTTATTAATATGTAGTGTCCATCTTTGTCTCTTCCAATAGTTTTGCATTTAAAGTCTATTTTGTCTGATATTAGAATAGCTACTCCTGTCCTTTTTGGCTATTGTTAGCTTGTAAAATAGTTTTCCAGCCATTTACTTTCAGCATCCTTGAATCCCTGGGACCGAAGGTGGGTTTCTTGTAGACATCATATAGATGGATTATATTTTCTTATCCATTCTGCCAATCTGTGTCTTTTGATTGGTGAATTGAATCCATTAACATTCAGTGTTATTTCTCGTAATGAATTTCTTACTTCAGTCATTTTTTCTTTGGGTTAATGTATGTCATATGTTGTTTTGTTTCTCTTTTGGACTTTTCAGTTGTTTTTAAACTTTCCTCCAACTCTCTCTCCTTTGTTTTTTCCTTTCAACTTGTAGAGATTCCTTTAGTATTTCTTGAAGTGCTGGTTTCTTCTTGACATACTCTCTTAATTGCTGTTTATCTGTGAATATTTTCAACTCTCCATCATTTTTGAATGCCAGTTTTGCTGGATAGAGAATTCGTGGCTGGAAGTTTTTTTCTTTTAGTGTTTTGACTATGTCATACCACTGTCTTCTTGCCTCCATGGTTTCAGCTGAGAAATCAGCACTTAATCTTATTGTGCTTCCCTTGTATGTGATGGTTCTCTTTTCTCTTGCTGCCTTGAGTATTTTCTCTTTGTCTTGAGCATTGGACAATTTGACAAGTATATGTCTTGGAGTTGGCCTGTTGGGATTTATACTATTTGGGGTGCGCTGTGCTTCCTGGATCGGCACATCCATCTCTTCAATAGAGTTGGGAAGTTTTCAGCCATAACTTCCTTCAACACTCCTTCTGTTCCCTTTCCCTTCTCTTCTCCTTTTGGGATTCCCATAATGAGTATGTTTGTGCATCTTGCATTATTAGTTAATTCCCTGAGACCGTACTGGATTTTTTCTATCTTTTTGGCTATCTTTTCTACAATCTCTTTGATTTCAACTGTATTGTCTTCCATATCACTAATTCTTTCCTCTGCCTGTTCAATTCTGCTGCCATTTGAGTCCAGCGTCTTTTTCATTTCTTGACTTGTGTCTTTGTTTGTCATCATATCCATTACCTTTTTAGGTGTGTTAGCTATTTCTTCAGTATGTTCTCCCAGTGTCTTCTTTATATCCTTAATCTCTTCCTTCAGTTCTTTAAGTTGGTCCATGATATTTGTTTGGATAGCTTTGATTAGTTGTTCCATGTACTGCATTGCTTCCTGGTTTTTATTTTGTGCATTGGACTGGTCCATGTTTTCCAGTTTCTCAGAGTCATTTGTATTTTTCTGTTGCCCTCTGGTCATCATATTATCTTGATGGGTTTGTTCAGTTGATTAGCTTTTCTCTATGCTCTAGAATTTTATTTAGCTGTTGGTTCTGCGTGTGAGTTAAGTTTTCTCTTTGGCAGTTTTTCTTCTTATTTTATTTCCTTTCTTCTTTCTATGTTCCCTTGAAGGCAAAAGGTTAGGGCCAGAGGAATCAAAAGATGTAAGGAAGGCAGAAGGATAATAGAAATATTGATAAAAGTTAGAAGAGGGGCAGAATGAGACTTAATGAGATGAATATTTAACTTGTGTAGGCTGTGTAGAGTACTAGGAAAAAATATGGAGTTCCTACAATGGACTGGGAAAACAAATGGAGGAATATATATATAGTGATTTAGAAGGCTATAATTATGAGGAGGGAGAGAAATGGTAAAGAAAGGTCTGAAAGGAAAAAGTTAATACTAATTTAAAAAAAAAAGGAAAAAGAAGAAGAAGAAAACAAAAAGATGGGATAGAAATTGACACCCTTAAGTTGTGGGCCTATGAAAAAATGTTGTCTCTAAGAGCCACAACAGAAAACAGAAGGCAGAAAGATGCAGGAAGGATAAGCGGTAGTTTGTCATACAGAATCAATATATACAGCGAGTGGGAAATTACTGAATAAGAAGCCCAGCAAAGAAGCGACCAGCTGGCACTACCTATTTAAAAAAAAAAATAGAAGCAAAAAGGAAGGGGAGAGGAAAACGGGAATAATAGCAATAGACCAGAGAGTAACAGAGAGAAACCAAAGATCCACACAGGCAAGCAGTCAAACAGAGCTAAGGGGGGTCAATGATTCCCCTAGGGTCCACGTGGATCCTTCCTACCTACTTGTGTTTATCAATGAATTTCCCCACAGGGTTCTATATGCAGGTCCTGAAGCAGCTTTTAGCTATTAAACTAAATTAAAAAGAATTTATTTTTCATTTGTTGAGGTGACCTCACTTTTTTTTTTTAATTTTTATTTTTTTAGCGAAATGCAGGACCCAAAATAATTCCTCCTCTAGACCAACCCCCTTACGGAAGGGACCCTAGCTGGGCCCGTGGAAATTAATCAAGCACGTCCCACTTTCCGGACTCCCCAGGTTAGCTGAAGCTCTGATGTTAGTCAGTGAGGAGTGCTAAAGATGGCGAATTCCGCCCCTTCTGGTGCCGAGCTCCAGCGTCACCGGCTGCTCAGTAAATCAGTTTGAGTGCAGATTCGCGTCTGCTCTCAGCCTAATGGTGCTTCAGGTCGGTTTATCTGCTCCCCAAAGCTATGGGGCGGTGCAGGCAGCCAGATCGATGTCTAAAAATATAAAATACCCTTCCCTGTCTTCCAACCGAACCCTCCCTTTTTTGGGAAGTGCCCCTTCCTCCTGGCTCCGCAGCAGCCCGGGTCTTATCCCTGGGTGGCTAGGGAAATCAGCTGCGTTTCCTGACCAAAATCCCCCCTCTGGTTCACCGGGTGCTGATTAGCTCATTTGCTCTGTTCACACAAGGTCCAAGGGGCGCCAGGCAGCCAGATCCCCAGAAAATAAAACTTTTTCGCCCCACCCGCGGCTCCAAATGGCTGTTTTATTTAATTTTATTTTATTTTTCCCTAACCGCAGGGCTCAGCCGCCTGTGCCAACCTCCACTGGCAGCCTCAAAACTCACGAATCTCCACCGTTCGGTCCACGCCGCCGATCCGCGCAGATAGATGTCCCAAGCTTCTCACTCCACGCGTGCACAACACAGACCCCCGGGCAGGTCCCCGTCCACAATCCACCTTGCTCTGGGAGCTTGCAGTGTGCGCCCTCCTACACTAACGCCATCTTGGCCCCTTTCTCCTCTGAATTCAAATAATATCTTTTATTCACAGGAAAATATGTGTCTTATAGGACATAGTGAAATGGTTAAATGTCTTGTAATATCCATCCTTGAAAGGACAACTTTTCACCATCATGGCATAGTTTAGCTATGTTCTTGGACCTGTGCTTGGAAAGGTCAAGCATGAAAATTCAAGTGCTGGAGAAGTTAAACAGTTGGACCCAAGAGTAGTCCTGGTAATTCTGACATGCTCAGTGGTCCCTTCTTTGCTTTTCCTATTTGACATCTTCACTGTTGTGCTTACTTCCCTCTCCTGACAAGTGGACACTGCATAGTGCCAGTTATGGATGCTCTCATCACAGATTATTTCCTCATGCCAAGGATATATTGAACCTAATATTGGATTTAAAAGTTCAAGGACATTCTTATACAAAATATTTTAAAGTTAGTAAAGAAAGATTTAAGTTTGGTTCATTAAACAATGTAAGCTGACCTAAGAGTGACCAAGTCTATAAGTCAAAATTGAAATATGCTCTTTCCATAAATATAGGGAAATTCTCAAACTTCAGATTTATCATAGTTTGGAAGGAAATTCTAAACTTTTAGGAACAAAAATTTCTCATTTTGGGCATGTTACTCACTTCATATTTATTCCCATTTTGCTTATCTCTGTTTTGGAAACATTTAAAAATGCTCAGGTATAATTTACCTAATAAAAATTTTGATATTTACATCTGAGATGGGAGGTCATGAATAATATTATATAATCTTAATGTTTCCCTTTCTGGATGGTATCTCACAATTTAGGAATATGTACATTAATTTCTCCTTTGTTTGATGTATGATCAATTTTGTTATCTTCAATTACACTATATTATTGTTTTAGATGATCCAAAGATGATCTGGGATTATGTAGGAGGGGTAAAAAAAAATCAGGAGAAAAACATGAAAGAAACCAGATGATTTCAAATTTATAAATTAAATTGTAATTATTCCCTACTTTTTGCTAGCTACTCTTTTTATTTCATACCTAAAATCAAGGCCTCAGTCTCAACTGTCAGGTTTGTCTCATTGAGGGAATTTGAATAATATTTAAATCTAAGTTAAAATAATAATGGGTCTCTTAAAAGTGCTTGCCAAATTGTCCTAGGATAACAAGATGGAGAAATGCTACATCTTGCAACTAATGGAAAGGTTCCTATAGGAAGAAACAATTGAGAGGTCTTAGGCTTAGTGGACTTTCACTAGATCAATCAGGGTCCAAAGTTGCCAAGAAAAGTGAAAGATTGAATATTTATCTATAAATCTAAACTGCTATAATCTTAAATAATCTCATAAGGAGCATATAATCAAGAAGTCCTTAGGTGTCAAGAGACTAAAATGGTTACTGAAATGAATAGTGCAGGGGCTAGATTAGTCCTGGAACTCTGGTCTGTTTCAGAAAGTAGAATGTAGGTTGGAAACTTGTGTGCGAACAGGGAAGCACAGTCTCTTTGTAAACATTGACATGGCACCACCTGGGGTGCTGCTGTGAGATGGCAAGAGGAACATTTTATTATTTATTAATAAATGTCTTTGTCTGAAATCATCACTCATTAGGTAAAATCTAGACAGATATATTACAGTTGGAGAATAAAGGGCAAAATAATTTAAAAAACAAAACACTTTGTGCTTGCATTCTGCTGCAGGGCTAAATATCAATATAGATTAAAGTGGCTCAATTCTCACCTTTGGAAATTATTGAATTCAATTATCAAATTTTCAAAACCATTGATACATATGCCAAAGTAAGTTAAAACTACTGAAGTCTCATTAATGACATAAAAGCACTGACTACCTTTTATTTTAAAGTATATGAAGTGAATTTGTACTATTTTGTCAAGATGCAACTGCAATAATGCTGAATAATGTTTTAGAATTATAAGTGAAACTTTAAACATATTCCATATATAGAACCATCCCTACCTTTTTTGGTACAGATTTATTTTTTTATTTATTTACTTTTATCCATTTTACCACCCCTCATTTTTTGCTGTTTTTTGTGCCCATTCACTGGGCAATTCTCTGTCTGTTTCCTGCCCTCTCTTCTCATTCTTCTCCTCCTGTCTTCACCAGGATTCAATCCTGTGAAACTCTGATGTGGGAGTGAGGTGTCCTACCACCTGTGCCACCTAAGTTCCTGGTTTTTTGATGTATCTCTTCTTGGCTCTCCCTTGTGTCACTCTTCTGTTATGTCGCCATCTTGCTGTGTGGCTTAGAGGGACCTGATAGTGCACCCATGCATGGGGCCTGGAGGACTCACCTACTTGCAAGGCCTGGAAGTATACCTGCTAATGGGGCCTGATGGCACACCCATGCATGGGGCCAGGGAGCTCACCTGCTTGCGGGGCCTGGTGGCCTGTGTGCCTTCTATATTTTTCTTTTGTTTTTATTGGGAGGCCCTGAGGATCGAACTCAGGTCCCTCCATATGGGAGACAGATGCCCAACCATTTGAGCCACATCTGCCCCCCACCATCCCTACTTTTAATGGATGGGAAAAATCTCTGAAATAAGCTTGTGAAATTAGTTAGGTCTAGTCTAATTAAAGTGATAGCAATGTAATTTTTGGTTCATATTGAAGAAAAAATAGATGCTTTCAAGATTAAAGATTTCTTTAAGGTGACTGTGAACTCTAGGTAGATCACTAGTAAAAATCTCATTCCCATAATTAAATCAATCTCTAATTAGGTTAAAATGTGTCAGATGTGAACAGGAATGGAGGTAGGAACCTGCCCAATAAAGGCCCTTTGTGACCACTTCCCATAAAACCTGAGCTATTGGTAGAAGGACCTGGAGGCCAGATGTTAATATAAGGCAAGAGAGAAATATCTAATCTTACGAAGTTTCTATATACATCTCAAATGTCTAGCTTTGGCAATTATGATCTAGGATGATAGGAATTTAGTAATTCATTTAATACCACAAATGTCTGAGCACTGTTTGAAATTCAGCACAGTGGATCCTGCCACTCTGGCAGGGGTAAGAAGTAACTATGGTTTCAGTTCAAAGTATAAAGAAATGACATATAGCTTATTTTTCCAATCAAACTGTAGCTTTGGCTACTCTGGTTTATGATGAAATAACTGCCTTAATTGCTTCTAGTCTTGATATTGGCATTTAACATGGCCAGGCTGGATCTGACAGCAGATGCAGACAGACACCAAGAACATGGACCTTTCCTCCATCTTAACTCAAAGCACAATATGAGTTTTCCCCAACTTATGCTTTCAAGTTTTCACTCTCATTGCCTTGTTCCAGACATGGCAACCATTGGAACACGAGAACACTAAGCATGTTATGATTGTTGCATATCAGAACTCATGGTCATTCAACTTCAGGAAAATCACTTACCATGTGCATTTCCCCTCTCACTGGACTCAGCTAAACTCCTGCAAGAAGCAAAGCAGATGTTCCATGTGCCCAGCCTATATTGAGGAATGTGCCTGAAATGTGGGTGGATCTTCTGCCTAGGCTGCATCAATTAATTGCAGAAGGACCCCCATGGGGAGAGTTTCTTGTGCCCCTTCTGTTCCGTGGTCTCTTAGGACAATGATAACAGGCCCCAGGTTAGAGCTGGACAAGTTAGTTTCCAAGATGAAGGAACTGGAGTCCCACCTGAATATAATTCTACTAGAGAACCCAAAGATACTGAAGATTCTAGGTAAGGAATTAGCACCACCTGACCATTTCTCACTAACTGACCAGGAAGAAGCACCTATTCAAAGGGCTCTCCATTCCATATGGAAATTAGCTGAATTCTGGAACCTAAAATTGTTATGGTTCACAGCCCTGACTACACTGTAGAATCACCTGCTGATCTTTAAAACTACCGTTGTGGCTGTGTCATGACCTAGACAAGGACTTCTCAAATTTTAAAGTGTTTTAGGATTACATAGGGATCTTGTTAGAATTTGACCATACTCAAAGTTGGTCTAAATTGTGGGAACCACATGTGGAGTAGCAAGAAAATATAGCAACAATATCTGTTTCTCTGCATGAGAGACAATGGAACATAATATTAAAAATGTTCTAGGTAAGATTCTTCTGTAAACCTACACTTCTCTAATTAAATAAAAATTTAAAAATAATCTCCCAGGTAAATATAATACACAATGCATTTTCCCCTTTTTCCCTCAATGACTTTACCCCAGGGACTGTAAGTCATGGGTATTAAGCACATATGGTGCTTATTCCTGTGGGTGTAAGACAATAATAGTATCTATTTTTAATGCTACAAACTCTAATAATCCCATCCATCCTTTGACGTGAAGAATATTATCTGATGGATTTTTAAAAAATCTTTTACAGAATGACCCATAAAAATAATTTTCTCTATACCAAACCACATTCCTTTATTTTCAAAATTCCTTTTTTAAATGGTGTCTTCACTTTCCAATCATATATAAGCCCTTAACTTCATGTAGTTTAAACCTGCTGCCTTCATTTCCTGCATTGAATCAATTATGAAAATGCAGCTCTTCAATGTAATACATTTCAGAGCAGCTATGCTCAATAGAGATATGATGTCTCACCTAATTTTTAATTTTATCAAACTTATGTTAGAAAAACCTAAATACATATACATATTTTATTTAACTGATTATATCCAACATTATCATTTCCACATGTGCCACCAGACACATTTCAGTGCTCAGAGGCCACTTAATACTAGTGGCCACCATATTGAATGGCATAGATATAAATCATATGTTTCTAAGAAATTTCTATTGGACAGTGCTGCTCATAATGTCCCTGGCTAGAATTTGATTTATGGAAAGAATGAAATAATCTATTCCTTCAGCCTTGAGTTAGACTCTACTCTAAGCCTCCTATTCCTAAAGGACAGTATTGTACATTGAAAGAATATCTTCTAATTAACTAGAACACATTTTATTGGCTTCCAGTGGTTCTCTATTAGGAATGATTTTGCCCTCACAGGGGACATGTGGCTATGTCAGCAAATATTTTAGGTTATCACATGGGGGAGGGTGTGGTACTAGCATCTAATGGTTAGAGACCATTGATGCTGCTAAAAATCCTGCAATGCAAGGTCATCCCCCACAACAAAGAACCTTCTACTCCAAAAACAAATGTTGGTAGTGCTAAAGTTGAGAAACCCTGGCTTAGAGCATGCCAGTTAGATGTGTTTGGGAGACTGGGGATGCATCCCCCTCCCTTTAACCAAATACTAAAGGGTCAGTATCTATCCTGGTGGTATGTTTTCACAGACCCACTTTCTGAAAAAGGAATACAAATCTATTTGCATCAAGAAATGTAATGAAGCCTACTAGAACTGTTCACTAAAATCTTTTTTTTTTTTTAAAGATTTTATTTATTTATTCATTTATCCCCCCCTTGCTGCTTGTGCTCGCTGGGTCAGCCAACCACGCCGTGCGGGCAGGCTTGCCCTCACCAGGAGGCCCCGGGAACCGAACCCGGGGCCTCCCATATGGTAAACGGGAACCCTACTGATTGAGCCACAGCCACTTCCCCACTAAAATCTTAATATGTGGACAAAATAATTTCTTCCAAAATATTTTTCTCTATGACTGCAAACATGTTTTTAGAAGTTTATTTTAAAAAATAACTAAAACTGTCCTGGGACAATCTGAAGCTGAAATCACCTTTCTTTTTTAAAATTTCAGCCAGAAAGTGTAAGAGAAATAGAGGACATCTTAAGTTCCAATGAAGCATATCCTGTGTAAGTTATCCAAGCCCTACAACAAATCCACATAATAATTATGACTTATCATCTTACTTCAAACATTCTTCAGCCCTTATTAATCCTAATAAAATGTAGTATGCATTTTCATATTTTGGTGCTTGACAAAAGTGTGAAGCAGTTGAATGGAATTACATACCTCCACTACAATCAACCACTGATTCTCTTTATTGATATTCTATGACTTTCATATTTCTTAAATTTACTTATCTCAAGTTTGGAGTCATTTGAATATACACAAGTATATTTTACATAATGACAACTGTGATTTTTATATCTCAGATAGAAAATTTGAGTAATTTGTGTATAATCTATTTTCCCTTTTCTATGTGGAATTACAACTCGAATGAGTCTTCTTTGCTTTCTTCTTATTATTTCAAAATATTTATTTATTTATTTCCACCACCACCCATAATTTTTGCACTCCCTGTCTGCTCTCTGTGTGTTCTTCTGTGTCTGCTTGTCTTCTCTTTTGGCAGCACTGGGAACCAATCCTGGGACCTTCGAGAGTCAGAGAGAGGTGCTCAATCTCTTGTGCCACCTCAGCTTCCTGGTCTGCTGCATCTCTTATTATCTCTTCTCTGTGTCTCATTTTGTTGCATCATCTTGTTGTGCCAGCTTTTTGTGCAAGCCAACACTCTGTGTGGTCCAGCACTCCTGGATGGGCCAGCATTCTGCACTGGCCAGAACTCTGCATGGGCCAGCCCTCCACATGGGCCAGCCCTCCACATGGGCCAGCCCTCCACATGGGCCAGCTTGCCATATGGGCCAGCTTGCCTTTCACCAGGAGGCCCTGGGAATCAAACTCTAGACCTTCAATAAGATAGACAGGAGCCCAATTGCTGGAGCCACATCAGTTTCCCCTAAATCATTATATATTATTGTTTTAGATGCCCCTGATAATTAAGAATTCTGTAGAGAGGGTGAAAAGTGAAAGAACGCAGATTGACTTCAAGTTATTAAATTAATCTGAAATTATTTCTTGTCTAGTTTTTGTTGGATACTCCTTATATTTCAAATCCAATATCAAGGCACAGTCTCAGTTCTCAATAGGGTTGTCTCATTGACATAAACAGAACACACAAAGGTAAGTAAAAATATTACCTTGTTCTATCAGAAGTATTTACACATTGAACTGGAGAACAGGATGGAGAAATTATTTATCTTGGGACCTCAGGAAAGTTTCCTGGATGGATAAACAATAGAAGAGGACCTTGAGTTTAGTGGAGCTTATGCAGGTAACTCCATCAATTACAAAGGTTTCTAGGCAGAGAAGGAAGGATTGAACATGTATCTATGATTGTAATCTGCAGTAATTATATTCTTGTGAGAATCTGGTAGTTACAATGTCCTTAGGTATCAATAGACATAAGTGTTTCCAGAACAGAGCAGTGACCAGATCTGATGTGTCTTGAACTGATCTCTGGTGGACATTTCTGAAATTAGAATGGAGGCTGAAGTCTGGATCAGAACAAGGGAGCAGAAAGCCTCTTTGTAAACATCGACATGGCTCCACCTAGCATCTAGCAAGATCACCTAAGGCCCATTTTATTATTTAATTATCTAAAATTATTTAATTATCTAAAATAACACCCCACCCAGAATTATTATATTTGGAGAATAAAGATCAAAATATGCCGCTTTGTTCCGGGCCTGAGGGTGATCAGCCCTGCTGCAGCCCGGGGGGCGACACTGGCTAGTTGTGGACCGTCCGGCGTGCACTCCGGGAACGGCGGGGGGTGAAGAAGTTGTCAGGAGAGCGCAGGCCCGGCTCCCTGGTCTTCACGGGGGTTAAGGAGAAGTTGTCACAGGGTCGCCGTTTGGTGCCCTGTGGTCTCCCTGACAGTACTAAATGAAGAGACACCACTCACTTGCTTGCTGGAAGGTAAGACCTTTATTCAGGGATAACTACGCAGTTATATAGGCAGGGGTGGCGGGGGTGAGCGTGTTGTTTTCTGATAGGGCGAAGCTGTTGCTGGGCGTGGGGGGAAGATTTGGGAGGGAGGGGGGAGGCTAGAGGAGAAGGCCAACATGTCCAAATAAGGTTATGGCTGTGAGGGGGTGCTGTGATAGGCTGCGGTGAATAGGGAAGTTGGGTTCGGGGAAGAGAGAAGTTGGCTACGGGAAGCGGGTGGGGCGTAGCGCCCCACAGGCAGGGTTTGACTTGGGTAAACATTACCTCAAAAATAAGTGGACATTTTTAAGCAACAACCAATAAAACCTGAAATTTCATTGGGGCATTACTAAGATGGATGGATGGATGGTTGGATGGATGGATGGATGGAAGAATGGATGGAAGAATGGATGGATGGGTGGATAGATAGGTACTTAAAATGTGTATAATTTATGGACTGTATAAATACTTTACCTAAAGTGATAAGGTTTTGGATCATAAATGAGTAGAAGGTAAATATTAATAACACTGAAAATTTTACATCTTAAAGAATCTATCATATTTAATGAATATGAGATTTTTAAAACACCATTGGATTTATTAATGGTAAAGACTAAATGGCCCACAGATATAAATATATAAAAATTAATATTATTGAAGTAGAATTTCCAGATTTTATTTTGTATACAAAGTAAATTTCCTCCCACAGGTCAAAGCAACCTTAATAAGCATTGGTTGCAAGCAATGCTTTGTGAAATTTGCAAGCAATAAAAAAAGAAATGACTGAAACATCAATCCATTTATACTTGATATCAATATAACAGATTTGTGATGATTATTTTAAAATAAAGTTATTAAAATAATATATACAATGTTAAAATTTGGTGGTCTGTGTATCTGGAGGAAGGGTGTGTTTTGGAATTTTCTATATAGGTTTGCATTATTTTTGCAGCTGTCCTGTAAGTTTGAAATATTTCAAAATAAAAAGGTTTTTTAAAAATAATAAGATGAACATAATAAAAGACTACAAAGGGGCCATTTTGAGATATTATGATTCTTTCTGGGTGATGTCATCAATATTTCCATAATTTAAAAATATTACTAGGTGAATTAATAACAAAAATCCATAAAGGGGGCACAACTAGCCCCTGCTTCCCATTCTACTTTCCCACCCACCAGCCCCACTGTTACTATGGCTGCTGGTTCTGTGTATTGGGGATGAGGGTGACCCCACCCAAATGACTTTACCCCAAAGATAGGAAGAGAAGGGTATGGCATATCCCTGGGTTGCACATCTAGTTGCAAACTCTGACCATCTCAGCCAAGGTGCACGAGCTTCCCACACAGTTGTTCAGTGCTACAGAAAACAGGGCCACACTATGAAACATTATTGTCAAATTGTTCACAGTTTTTATAGCTGTGTGGTTTTAAATTTGCCTTTATGGGACACAAGAACTTGACATGTACCTTTCCTATGGATTTGAAAAAGATGAGAGTATCCAGCAAAAACCAGCAAATGATGAACATGGAAATGAAAGACAACTTAACACCCTAAATGTAACCTAACTCCCGCCCCTTACTCCCTCCCCCCACCCCTCTCCTAATTTTTCATTCCCCCTCCAAAAACTCTGATCATTTCTCAGTCATCTAAAATAATACTTTTGAAGAGAACAAAAATGTTTAAATATAGGAAGTGTATCATTTTCTATAACGTCATAAAAAAGGAAATTGTAGGATTACATGAAATCATTTAACTTTTGATTCTGTAACTGACTAACAAAAAACAGGACCTTGACTAGCTGACTGATTTAAACATGAGGTTTTGCTTTTGCAAATGAAAAGTATTTGGAACTACCTCCATTCATTCCATAAAGATTAATATTAATGCCAAATATTCAGTATTAAAAAATTTCTCTCTTAATTCCATATCTTATCAACAGACATAATATTCAATATCTACCACAGAATGGTAATATGGCAGTATCTTGTTGGTAGGGGAGGGACCCTCTATATGAATACTCTCTGTAGGTTGATCTCTCTCCATAACTGAGCTATCAGTGGAAGCAGCTGGAGGCTAGAGGAGAACTAAGGTGAGAAGAGATGAGTCCAGATTTATGTAATAATTTTTTACTTCTCAGAGTTATGTGAAACTCAGATATGAGAAAGCAAATCTAGTGAAGGGAGAAGATTATTAATTCTGCCAGGTTCAGTGTGTGCCCTTAGGGATACCTGCCGATATATGATCAAGTTTTAAAGTTTTAAATGAAATAGTTTACATTCTTGATCGTATTTTATCCTTCCAGCACATTTGAATTCAGAAAAGCCCCATCTCATGTGTTTGATAGTCACCAGTGTCTGGCAGCTTTCCTAATGGACAGCCCAGTCTAGAGTCTTCCATTCCATCACTTCAATGAAACACTGAATGATGAGTCTTGTCCTTTATTCCAAGGAGCATTTCTATTATCAGTTGTTCATGGCCATAAGCCTTGCACATTTGTGTTTGTTTTTATAATTTATCTACATTACCTAGCACCAGGGATGATAGTTTCTCTGAGCATGGAAAGATCAAAGAGCCCCAAAAACTTTTGTCTTTGAACTCATGGAAACTCTATTATCATGTACATTTCCACCTAGACAGTGGCCATGGCTGAGCACATTAAAGAAGCAAGTAGGTTTATCTTCACAAACCCATGTACCTGACATGTGGATACATCTGCTGCTTCTATTGCATCAATTTTCTGCAGAAGGAGCCCCATAGGGAGGGCTTATTGTGCCCCTCTTGCCCTGTGGTGTCTCAGAAGAATGACATTTCAGGTCCATTTGCCAGCAGGGAGTGGCTGGTTTTGAAGGTTAAGGATCCAGAACCCCACCTGAGAGCTCTTCTTAAAACACGAATGTTGCAGTTCCAAGATAAGGCATCTCTATACAGCCTGCCTTCCTTCCCATAAAAGGCTTTCCATTATATATAGGCACCTTTCATTCTCCCCAAGCAACAGTTGTTCTCAACTCTGAGTATAGATTAGATGCACTTGTAGATTTTAAAGGAAAGAAAAAATTGATGTCATGACCTAGACCTGTGCTGTCCAATATAGGAGACACTGCTGGCTACTTAGCACTTGAAATGTGGCTACTGCTACATATGTAAGCAATATAGTTTTTAATATATTCAGTTATATAAAAGATTTTTAAAACAATTTTACATGTATCTTATTACTTTTTAATAAGTACCTACTTTGTGATTAATCTGGGCATTGCCACTGTTCCAGTTTATCCTGAGCAAGGTAAATAAAACTTGGAGCATAATACATTTATAAAAAATGATGTGCTCATAGCTAAACAGTTTTCTGCTTGTTTCATACCTGGCACACAGTTACAGCAGAAAAATAAGGAACATTCCATACATTACAAACATAAATTAATTAGATAAACTGGGAAAATTATATTTCAAATATGAAGTATTGGCATGATTGTCTTCTTTGGGTCTTAGGTTTACATTTACATTCCAATAAATGTCAAAAACATTCAGATCAACTTCCTAATGTTTTCCTGTTAATATTCTGTAATATAAACAAGTGTGTTCTGAAGGTGATAAGCTAAATAAACATTTGGGATGTGACCCACCAGATTATATAATTTTCTAAAAGATAAGGAAACAATATCAATATAAATAATAAAAATACAAATGTATACATATCCTGCTGGAAAAGGATGAGTGCACTCTAATACTCAGAATTGTGAAGACAAATTTTTGCCATCATGGCAAAATTTCTCAAACATTTTCTTGAGCCTGTGTTTGTCTGGGCTCTATTTAGATGCTATTAAAACTGAACTATTTAATCTCCATTTTAGGTTATATTCTTGGAATATCTGACATGCTCTCTCATTCCTTCCTTCTTCAATGTCATTAATATTAATGTGGAAACAAGACATGGGTAACCATTCTCATTATTATTCATTTCAAAATTGATGGAACCTCTTGCCAGACTGACCAGAAAAAGTAGAAAAGATGAATCACCGATATCAAGAATGAATAAGGGAACTTTATACCAGATATACAGATATTGAAGGACTCTATGAGAATATTATTATCATTATATCCATACATTGAGCAACCTTAATACCAAAAACATACAAAAGTGTTAAAGAAAATTATAGACCAACATCTTTCATGAACATAGATGCAAAATACCTCAAATAACATATAACAAATTCATTTAGGAAGTTAGATAGATGATAGATAGATAGATAGATAGATAGATAGATAGATAGATAGATAGA
>JAKSZT010020697.1:2406094-2538776 GCA_026826555.1 Tolypeutes matacus
GTAACACTTATGCACACCTCAGTAGGATCTCATAGAACACCAAAGTGGATATCACTCCACACAGAGGGGCTCCTGAGGGCTCTAGAGACACCCAGGTCCTATATAAGGGGGATAGCCCCAGAGATTGATGCCTTATCAGTGGGCTCTACTTTGGAATCTGTGCTCCTGAGAGTGACAGAGTTGAACTCAAATAAGTCCACCCTGCACATGGTCCATCAGTCCCTTTTATTCAAACCTATATGTGATGCTGGAGTTTGTAGGTGTACTTCCAGAGACTGGAGCCTCTGGCCTGCCCATGTGCCAGCTGTGCCTGGAATCTTGGTGGAGATGCAACTCCTACTCTACAGCTCAATGGACTCACCCAAATGACGTGGTGAGGAGACGATGATGGACAACGGCCATCCCAGTGAATGGAGAGAGTCTGCAGCTTCAGGCAGGATAACCCCATCCATCATACCCATGGGATATAAGCATCCTCTCAGTTGGTGGTGGAGTAGACATCACCATCCCAAACTCCTCAGGATTGGGGGAAGAGCTATGGACTATAGTGGACTTAATGGTGTTGTGTTGTAGACATATTATAATTCAAGCAATGGAAGAAATTATAACAGTGAGGTGGAGCCAGTGGCCACTAGATGCTTTTGGGGCAGGGAAGGGAAAAGCAGGTGTAATACAGGGACTTTTTCAGGACTTGGGAATTATCCTGAGTGACATTACAATGGCAGATATAGGCTATTTTACATCAGCATATACCATGCAGAACTGTGTGGGAGAGAGTGTGGTCTACAATGTGAACTATGGTCTATGCTTAATATCAAAGCCCCCAGGATGTGTATATCCATTGCAGGTGATGTTCCACACTAAAGAAAGATGTTTATGTGGGATGTTATGGGAGGTGTGGGAGGTGGGGAACATGGGAATCCCTGTAATTTTTGTATGACATTTATGTAATCTAAACATCTTTTAAAATATATATAAAAAATAACATTTATGTAAGCAAATGCACATATATGCATATATATTTATATATCATTTTACAAATATTGGTTTTATTGTGAAAATTTGATTTTTACCCACAATAAAAAAAAATGTGTGCTAACTGACAGACTAAGAGGGAAATGAGAACTAAGTCAAAGAAGTTCTAGTATATGATGATGGGTTTATGTTTCATTCTGAAGGTAATGGGAAGTGAATGGCTATTTATTTATTTAATATATTTTTATTTTTTTATAGATACTTAGATTACATAAATTTTATACAAACAAATAGGGATTCTCATGTGTCCCACTTCTCATACCTATCACACCTTCCCACATAAACATCCTTCATTAGTGTGGCACATTCATTGCAATTGATAAATGCATCCTGGGGCTTTGCCATTAAGCATGGGCCATAGTTCACATTGTAGTCTACACTCTCTCCCACACAGTTCTGCATGTTATGTGATGATATAAAATGGCCTATATCTGTCATTGCAATGTCATTCAGGACAATTCCCAAGTCCCTAAAAAGCCCCCATATTACAACTGTTTTTGCCCCCAGAGCAAACCTCTCCATGCCCCCAGAGCCTCCAGTGGCCAGTGGCTCCACATCAATGTTGTAATTTCTTCCATTGCTAGAATCACAATATGTCTTTAGAATACCAGTAAGTCCACTCTAGCCCATAGTTCTTTCCCCAATCCTGAAGATTCTGGGATAGTGATGTCCACTCCACCTCTAATTGAAAGGGGGTTTATATCCCATGAGGAAGATGAATGGGTCTATCTTGGTTGCAGTTCAGACTCTGTTCCTTGGGATGATCATTATCCATCATTATCTCCTTGTTAGTTGTCCTGGGTGAGTCCAATGAGCTATAGAGTAGGTGTTGAAACTCTGCTGAGGTTCCAGGCCAGCTGGCACATGGACAGCCCAAAGATTCAAGTCTCTTGGATGGTTTTTTTTAAACTGAGTAAAATGGTGTCCCTTGATACAATATTCAGTATTGTTCTAAGTACTACAAACACTGGTATTTGAGATAAATCACAGTGAAGAGATTGTTTTAATATTGTTTTGTTCAGCATGCATTCATACAGAGTTTATTATGTACCAGATTTTGTTCTAAAAGCTTACAATTAAATTAGTTTTCAGAATACCACTGGAGATTGGCTCCGTTTTTACCTGCATTTTATAAAGAGTAATGTGAAGCTCAGAGAAGCTAACTTGTGAAGGTCATGTATGAAGAAGATATCCAAATGGAAGGAGGAAGTGTGTGTGTAGAATAAGCAAGATTGAGAGATCCACAGGACCATCTCATACTTTTACCGCTGAGAAACACTGAGGTGTTCCACCACCAGCCTAAGTGACTTGGGAGTTGAATTTTGAAACAGACTTCATGGCACAACAGAGAGAAGCATGTTTAGCACACTGTTCGTGTGCAATGGATATGGTTGAGGGAAAAGTCAATGTATAGTAAATTGTATCAACAAAGGGGAGAACTTTTTTACAGATTAATATGGTATATATTACATGCATAAAATCCATTTTAAGTATTCTGATTGGAAATGTATGTAATTATGCAGCCATCATCACAGTCATGTTTAGAGCCCAATACTTCAAAATTTCTTTGCAGTCAATCTCCTCCCAACTGAAGCCATATTCTATACCTATTGTTTTCTGTGGCTGTAGTTTTGCCTTTTCTAGAATTTCAAATAAATGAGAAATAGTAATATGTATTATTTTCTGTCTGACTAATCTCAGTTTGTATGTTTTTAAAGATTCATCCTTGTTCTTACTGGTATCCATATTTTATTACCTTTTATTGGCAAGTAGTATTTCATTATGTTTTTATATCATGTTTTATTTTGCATTTACAATTTGATGGACTTTTAGGTGTTTTCCCAATTTAGAGCTATTTTGAGAAGCATGGCTATGAAGATTCAGACAAGCCTTCATGTATAAATATGTTTTTATATCTTCTATATAAATAAGTAGGAATGGAATTGCTGGATCATAGAATAAATGTATATTTAACATTTTAATTATCTGTAAAAATTTTTTCAAAACATGCTTAAGAGGTCCTTCAGTATTTCAGGCTGAAATAAAGGGACACTAGACTGTAACTTAATGCCATATGAAGAAATAAAATCTCAGATAATAATAGCCACATAGGTAAATATGAAGTCCAGTATTTTTGGTTTGTAACTCTTCCTTTTGTTTTCTGTGAGATTTAAAAGGCAAACTCATAAAATAAGTAATTATAAAACTAAAGCAATGGACACATAACATAAAGTGGTGTTACATAAATGAAGAAAGATGGTCTCTGTATAGTGGCCCTGTGTGTTTACTTCTTCATAGCAGCTTGTGTCCATTAGGAAAAACTGCAGGTGCCAAACTCAAATTCTTATATATCAAATTGTTTTTTAAAAATAGCCCCAATGAACAAATTTTAAACATTTAGTGTGAACCTTTGTGTATCTGCTAAACTGGACCAACATCTGCTCTCAGTTGCAAATCCCATGCCAATCCATCCCCTAGGAGCTCTGACCAAGATGCCATCACATAGACATTAATCACTTTCTCTTTCTTTTCTCCTCTTTCTCAGGAATTTGGAGTTTCCCCCTTTCCCTGCTTACCCTGTGGATACTCCCCCACACTGTTAGCCTCTGAAAAGTGTCCTGATATAAAGTACTTCCCCTCTCATTCAAGCTTGTCAGGGTATGTGTTGATGCTCCAAAATAGCTTGTGTATACATTCCATTTAATGATCAAACCTTTACCTTGGTCAATTGCAAAATATATGAATTCAAACTCACTATAACTGGGTACAAAGGAGTATAGGAGCAGAAAGTTTCTATGTTATTGAAGGTAAATTGCTATCAATTCACCCTTTAGTGACAGCTCAGAATCCTCAGAAATGAAAGTTTGGGTAACCCCAGTAGGCAAAGAACCATGGCCATGTGAGGTGCTTGCTGAGGAAAAGGAAACATGGAATAGGTAGTGGAAGAAGGTAATAATAACTATGAACTATGAACATGTGACCAGTTACAGGCACTAAGACTGTAATTGTCATGAAATTTTTCCTTGTTTTGTTATTAGTGTGTTTGTATATGTACATAAAAAGAATATCTTTGTTTTCTTTATTAACTTTACCCCTATCATATGACAAAAGTTGTATTAGTGTCATGTCATAGTATTGAAGGATGTCAAGTTTAAGAGTGAATATTACCCAAAGAGGTGCACCCTATTTTGGAGGGAATTAGTACATTTCTGGTTGTACACATGACAGCTGTATATTTGTGGAAATACATATATGTTTTTTTTAGAGACTAAGTATGGTTTAAGGTGATGTATATGGCTGCCAAGATGACAAGGGATGGACTGTGATGGTTAGGCTAATGTTTCAACTTGGCCATGTAATGTCCGGTTGTTTGATCAAGTAAGCATGGGGATAATTGTTATACAAGGGCATTTCTTGTACTTCAAAATTTAGTGAGTTGATTGTATAGATGGTTGTTTATATCTACAATCAACTAAGGAGATTGCCATCAGCAATGAGTGATGTCTCATTGCTTAGAAAATGAGTTGAAAAGCCTTAGAAGGGGAAGTGACTTCAGCATTCAGGGAAAGAATTCCCATCTCTACTTCAGTCAGCAAGCATCTCCTGGGAGCTCATTACCTTCATTGAATCCACCGGTTTGCAGCCTGCCCTGAAGAAGACAGACATGCTCATTCCCAGCAACATGTGAGACAATTTTATAAAATCTCACACTATTTAGATATATCTTTTTTCATTCTGTTTCCCTAGAGAACCCTGCCTAATACACCACTATTATTCACCTTTGAACTGGAAGTCCTTGCCAGAGCAATTAGACAAGAAAAAGAAATAAAATGCATCAAAATTTGAAAGGAAGAGGTAAAACTCTTCATATTGTCATATATGATATGGTCTTATATACAGTCAGTCCTGAAACATACACAACAAATCACCTAGAACTAAGAAATGGATTCAGCAAAGTAGCAGGGTTAAAATTCAACACTGAAAAATCAATAGTGCTTCTATACAAAAGCAATGAACAATCCGAAGAAATGAAGAAAAAAATCCATTCACAGCAGTAACAAAAATATCAAATGTTAAGGAATAAATCTATCTAAAGATGTAAGAACTTTTACACAGAAAACTCCAAGACATTCTTAAAAGAAATTAAAGAAGACCTAAATAAATGGAAGGATGTTTCATGTTCATGCGTTGGAAGACTAAATATCATTCCATTGTCATTACTACCCAAAGCAGTTTATAGATTCAATTCAATCAAAACTAAAAGTCCAACATGCTTTTTTTGCAAAAATGGAAAAATCAATCATCAAATTTATATGGAAGGTAAGGGGCCCCAAATAGGTAAGACCATCTTGAAAAAGAAGAATGAAATTTGAGGACTCAAATTTGCCAATCTTAAAAACTTATTACAAAGCCACAGTAATTAAAAAAAAAAAAAACCACATGGGAGTGGCAAAAGGATGAATATATAGAACCATAGCATAAAATTGAGATCTCAGAAGTCAACCCTCACAATTATGGCCAACTGATTTTTTTTTTTATGAGGAGGAATAGACTCCTCCATTGGAAGAATTCTCTCTTCAACAAATGATGCTGGGAAAATTGAATCACCGTGGGGGGAAAATGGACCTTTAACTCACACCATATACAAAAATCAACTCAAAATGGACCAAAGATCTTTTTTATAAGAGCATCAATTATTAAACATCTAGAATAAAATGTAGGGAAGCATCTTTAAGCCCTGGTCTTAGGCAATGGTTTCTTAGACTTTACACTCAAAGCACAAGGAACAAAAGAACAAATCATAGATAAATGGTACCTCATCAAAATTAACACATTGATTGCTAAAATGATTTTATCATGAAAGTTAATCAATAATGTACAAAATGAGAGAAAATATTTAGAAATGACCTATTCAATAAAGGATTAATATTCTGAGTAGTTAAAGATTCAAATTAAAAACAAAAAGACAAGTAACAGGGTTAAAAATAGGTAAAAGACTTGAACAGATATCTCTCCAAAGGAGATATATAAATGGAGAGAATGCACACGGAATGAGGTTCAACATTAGCCATCAGGGAAATGCAAATCAAAACCACAATGATATACCACTTAACACCAATTAGAATGGCTACTACTGAAAAATTAAAAATAAGTTTTGGAGAAGAAGTGAAGAAATAGGAACACTCATTCATTGCTGGTGGCAATGTAAAATGGTGCAGCTGCTGTGGAAGAGGGCATGGTCACTCTTCAAAAAGCTAAGCATAGAATTAACATAGGACCTGGCAATGCCACTATTAGGTGTATACCCCAAATAATGAAAAGCAAAGGCTCAAATGCATATTTGCACACTGATGTGGCATTGTCACAAAATATATATAAAATAAAATAAGACACTGGGGGAACATACAGAAGAAATTGTAAACAGACATAAAATATAACAGATCTTACAGTGATGAAAGGCACAATGAAAGAATTTTAAAAATTTTGTTTTTGGGGAGATTTTAAATTACAGAAAAGTTACAACTATGACAGGGGCAGGTTACTGGTGCAGAGAGTTAGTGGTGGGGAAATGTGTGGGGAAGGATGCACCTGGGGCATGCCTCTATGGAATATAAATGTGTTCATGTGATCATGAAGTATTATCTCAGTGGGTGGAGATGCACATAATAACAAACAAAATATTAAATTCCCATCCTGGGGAGACCTGCTAAATTCTCTAATAGAGTGGCAAGAATCTCTAGAATATCTGGCAGTGCCTAGTGAGAAAGGACAGACCAATATCCAGACCTGTTATATTAACGCTTGCACTTATGAACCTTATTCTTGTAAAATTGAAACAACCTAGTAATATATATTGCCTAAGAGTTACATTCTGAAAACCTCTTGTAACTCAGATGTGGCCTCTGTCTAAACCAAACTCAGCATATAAGCTCATATCTCCCCAAGTGTGGAACATGACTCCCAGGGATGGGCCTCCCTGGCACCGAGGGATTATTACCAAGTGCCAAATAGTGATGCATTTGGAAAAAGACTTAAGCCAAAAAGGGGGAAATTAAATAACACAGAGTTTTAACTGCTAGAGGATTTAAAAGTGAGTCATGAGGTCATTCCAGAGGTTACACTGATGTACATCTCAGGAGGAACACATTGACTGCCACAGTAAACAAAGTCTCTAGCAGGTAAGTTCCTGAGAGCTCTAGAAACATCTGGACACCATATTCATGGCAGACAATCACAGGAAATTGACACCCCATTGGTGGGCCTTACCTTGGAATACATGTTAGCCTTTCTCCCCAATTTAACAGAATTAGACTCACTTATAAGTTCCCTACTTATGGTTCTTCTGCCATATCAATCTATATTTAGCATCAGACACATTAAATATATGTCCCAGAAACTTACATCTTCTGGGTGTTCTTATGTCAGGCGAGCCCTGAATCTCTGCAGAGTTGCAGCCAACAGCTACTCTCCAGTTCATCAGACTCACCCAAGACAACTATCAAAATGATGATGATGGAAAAAGCCCATCCCCCAAAACAGAGTATCTACAATGGCAAGCAAGACTTTTCCATCTATCTGCCCCATGGGATCTAAACACCTTCTCAATCAGAAGCAGAATGGGCATCACCATCCCAAATTCCTCAACATTGAGGAATGAACAAATATAAGTGGGGAATGCAACTATAGCCCAAAGTAGTCTTATTATTATTCTAGTAATGGAAGAAATTGTAACATTGATAAAAGATAGTGGTCATGAGAAGGTTTGAGGTGAAGGGAAGGGAAGAATAGGTGCAACAAGGGGCATTTTGGGGACATTGGAGTTGTTCTGCATGATATTGATGGAAAGAGGCCATTATACATTTTGTCAAAACTTATAAAATTGTACAATGCAAAGTGTAAACCATAATGTAAACTACAGACCATGGTTACTAGCAATACTTCAATATTTGTTCAATTGTAACAAGTGTACCACACTAATTAAAGATGTTATTAATAAGGGAAAATGTGACTGGGGAAGGGGTGGGGTTTTGGGGAGTTCCATATATTTTTATGTAAATTTCCTGTAATCTAAAACTTCTTTAAGCATAAAGAAAGAAAACAAAAATATTATTTTAAAAAACTATGGTCTGCAAAACTGGAATACATCTGAGTTGCATTGTTTAATAAATAGTCAGGTATGTACAATTGAGCTCAGTGGATAAATATAACTTGAATATATATATTTGATTAACATTAAAATATACCAGATATTCATTTCTCTGCAATTTTATGAGATTAAGAATTAAATTCTAGATAGAAAGATAAAGTGCTGGGAACTGAGCCTCAAGAAGCAATAATTAGAAGCTGGGCATACAATGAGACACATTCAATGTCAATTGAGAAGAAAGTGTCAGAAAGTAAAATCAAAAGTGTAGTTTCTTGGAAGCCAACACAAGAGTGTTTCTAGAAGACAAGACCCTTCCATGTGCAGATACTGCTAAGAGCACTATAAATGGCAAAGGTTGAAAAATGTCTTACTGGTGATTTCTCTAAAAAGTATTTGAAATGATATGAAAGTAATAATGAATACCTAAATAAAATTTATCAGAGTGCAAAAAAGTGCAAATGTCTGATCTCACTGATATGAAATAATTTTAATCAACACAGTCACAAAGTAAAACTCTACCAGAGGACATGGTGGTAAAAAGGAATAGGAAATTAAATGCTTAAAATGTATGGAGTTTTTATACCTAAACATCCTGCACCACTGCACATCCCAGTAGTGACTAAAATTGTATGCTCCCCATCCCAATTTCTAGCAATCATGATTGGGAAAGTGACAAACTGTGCACCCCCAGTGCTCCAACCTATATATTGTCTTCCTGGTTAAGAAAAGGACAATACAGAATTCATGAAAGACCTATTTGTGACTGTCCTCTGCTCCATGATCTCTGCCTATAATATCCTGGTGTGGCCACGGAAAAGGTTGTTGGTCACCATGGCTATAGGCTTCCCACACTTGAAACCAGAAGTGTCTCCTCTGGCACCTGCAGTCCCAGACTTTGTGTCTCTTCTGGAAGCTATTATGGCCTCCATTGTTGTTTGGTATAGAGTTGTTCACCTGGTGAATGCCTTTGTTGCCATCCCACTTCAAGAAGAGTACCAGGATCAAGTTGCTTTCCAATGGCAAGGCCTACAGGATACATTCACTATACTGCCATATAAGTATTTAAACTCCCTCACTATCTGTTCCCAATAGATGCAACAGTATTTGAGTATGCTAGCCCTGCCCAGAGGATTTTAAGTGTTCCATTATATTTATGACATATTGGTGGGCCAGTTAGAGGAAAACTGCCCAGGGAATACATGTATTAATAACTGGGCATCAACAATCTATTTGGGTCATGTATTCCAATAACATACAAGGCCCTTTTCAGCAGATAACTTTCTTTGTTACTTTATCAGCTAGAGTCCAGCAATGGTTCCATGACAAGGCATTGTCCCTAAAGTCACCCACCTTCAAATAAGAAGCCCAGGAGGGTATTAGGCTATTTGCATATTGGTGCCAGCATATTCCACATCTTGATATTCTCCTGGCACCTCTATATCAGGTTATACAGAAAGTAGAGCCATGTGTTTTGTTTCATTTTGTTTGCCATCAATATTACTTAATTTTTTTTAAAAGATACTTAGATTACATGTTACATGGAAAAATATAGGGATTCCCATATGCCCCACCTCCCACACCTCCCACAACCTCACACATAAACATCCTTCATTAGTGTGGCACATTAATTGCAATTGATAAACACATCCTGGGGCTTTGCCATTAAGCATGGACCAAGTTCACATTGTAAACCACACTCTCTCTCACACAGTTCTGCATGTTATATGATGATATAAAATGGCCTATATCTGTCATTGCAATGTCACTCAGGACAATTCCTAAGTCCCAAAAAAGCCCTTGAATTACAACTGCTTTTCCCTCGACCTACCCCTACAGCCTCCAGTGGCCACTGGCTCCACATCAATGTTGTAATTTCTTCCATTGCTAGAATCACAATAGTCTATAGTAGAATACCAGTAAGTCCACTCTAGTCCAGCTCTTCCCTGCATCCTGAGGAGTCTGGGATGGTGATGTTCACTACACCTCCAATTGAGAGGGGTCTTATATCCCATGGGGCAGATGGATGGGATTATCCTGCCTGCAGCTGCAGACTATCTCCATTCCCTGGGATGGCCGTTGTCCATCATCATTTCCCCACCAGTTGTCTTGGGTGAGTCCAATGAGCTGTAGAGTAAGAGTTGCTGCTCCACCGAGGTTCCAGGCCCAGCTGGCACATGGACAGCCCCAAAGACTCAAGTCTCTGGACATACACCTACAAACTTTTTATATGTAGATGGTAGCATTGTTATAACTTAACAATGCATGACCAATATTACTTTTTATTATTTTAAATTTAATGAAAACAAACAAGCAAGAAAAAAAAACAAGAAAATATTCTTTAGGCATGATCTTATGTCAGACATTATACAAGGTTGAAGATGCAAAGTTTAATAAGACATAGTATTACTTTGAAAATTTGCAATCTGGTGGTGTGAGGGAAACCCTATTTCCAAGTTCAGTGGGATAATTATATTCATAAGATATAAACAAAGACTTATATCATAGAGATATAAACAAAATGCTATACAACTACAAGGGAAAGATAACTAAGTTTGGACCAAATGGGAAGACTTCTTGGCAAAGTACTTGAAAGTTTACAATGATAGAAGGTGTGTTATTAATCTTTCTATCTTAGGACCCATAAGGAAGGCCTTTAAAATGATCATTGAACTGAAAGAAACATTAGCAGTGAAGCTTGGGTGGTTAGGGATTAAGATGTTAAAGTTTAAGTAAGATGTGGGTGACTCCTTGCACTTACCATTCTCCCTCATGGGATACTTAGTACATTCGTTGCTCAAGCCTCTTCATCTCTCTATCCCTCACCCTCCTGGTAGTTGTGTAGCACTGTTCTAGTCTGTTGACCCCCAAAGCAGGTCCCTTGGACAGCATTTGGCTCTTTCTCCAATGTTTTTGTAAGAGCATTCAGCTCTGCCTGTTAGTCCATCACCATCTTCCCACAATCCCCTCAGAGCATTGGGTTTTCAACCACAAAATTTCCAGACACAGCTCAGCACTACTTCAAAAAGCAAGTTATGGTATGCTGTTCAGGCTTTTGTCAAAATGGAAAGAATTATCAAGAACTTTCAGGTCCTTCTGAGACTAGAAAACCCCTGGATCCTGGGTAATCAAAACACTTCCCCAGGCAGTGACCAATGACAGAGTAAGTTCAGGACCATGCTTTTCAAGGCCCCCAGGAAGTGACATGCTTGCATAAGTGGATGGCAAAGGCACCAATCAACACTGATCCTGATGTTATACAAAACAAGAGACCTATGCTCACTGCATTGGCATCCTGAGGACACCAGGTGGTCAGTGCTGGTTCACTTATGGTTCAGTAAAACTGATGCCATCTGGCATATCTGTATATAATGAAAGTAATGAAAGAAGACATCCTTCTTTGTCTCTATTTAGTGTAAAGCACTTCATTTCTGGGATATTACATAAAATATGAGGTGTAATGGTGAGAGCAGAAATATTTCTAGTGGCCAAAATTTTAGTTTGAAAGCATTTAGCAGTCTTTTAAAATTATGTATGAAATTAGCTGTAAAGTTTTCATACATGCATGTTTTGGGTCTCAATTTTCCATAATTAATGTCAAGGACATTATTGCCAAATATAGACCATCATAATGAGCCTTATTGATTTTGAAATCTGTTGCCTCTGTGATTATCAGCAAGATGATTCTTGCATTGGGTTCTGACTAATACTTCCTACCAGGCCATTAACAAAGGAAAATGGGAAATATCTGGACCTCTTCTTGGATCATTAATTTACTGTGTGCAGGATCCTCTCACCCACTGATAAAGAGTCTAGTCACTCAGATGAAGTATTGTTTACTCTAATATCAAAAAGAAAACAAACTTATCTGTCCCTTAGATATTTAAGCACTGCTGCTAAGAAATATCCATCACTGACCCATTAGAGGCAAACACAGAGATATTCATTTACCTTAGAAGACTCCCAAATCACAGACTTCACACATTCTCCTATACAAAAACCTATAACATTTCCACCACTAAAATCCATAACTCAGCCCTCAGATACCCATTCATTTGCTCAGATCCCTTAAAAACTAATCCTCTCAGAAACACAATAACTGATGCAGACAAGATCTCCAATCTCTGAATAAATGACTTCCCATGATTTTCTATTAAACACCTTGTCCACTGTGAATTTTTTAGTAATCCCCAAAGGGGTTTCTTCCTCTTCATAAAATCTTTTCCCTGTCATTTCATGGTTTTGTGCTTATTTCTAAAATAAGTTTACTTTAGTACACCAAGGAATGTATTTGTTGGAATGAAAGTTCACATTATTTAAAGATGCAGTGTTTCTCTCCTGTGGAGTTCACAGATTTTACTTAAAGGACAATTAATAAATTAAGGCAATCCCACACTGAGTACAGAAATAGAATTCCTCAGATGTAATTTCTTTGCTTTGCTTCTCAGAGTTGTAGATGGTGACTCTTTACTCTCATTACATTTATATTTCATTTCATCCCTTCAAACCATTTATTAGAGTCTTTGGTTCATACAAGACATTCATATGAATTCTCACCAGAGTGAATTTCCTTAAATTAACTGAATTAGTATGAATGACTACAAGAAGTTCCATATTGATTACAGTTTCTTCAGAATGTGAGTCCTATGTTGTGTTTAAAGGTTAAATCTATGGCTGAAGTCTCTTTCATATACAAAACCTTTATACTGTTTGTTCTCTTGTTTCATCTAAGGTCACAATATTGATTGATGGTTTTCTTACATTGATGTCATTCATAGGGATTTTCTCTGGTTGGAGTAATCTCGTGGTGTCTAAGGTTAGAAAAATTAAGGTTTTCTCATATAGATGATATTCTTATTTTTCTGTCTAGCATGCATTCTCTCATGTTGCCTGAGAAAGGAACTATGAGCGGAAGCTTTCCCACAGAGTGGGCATTTATGGGGTTTCTCTCCAGTGTGAGTTATTTCATGTTTTTGAAGATAAAAATTTTGACTGAACTCTTTCCACATAGATGACATTTATAGGGTTTCTCTCCAGAGTGAGTTTTCTCATGTTGTTTAAGGGAAGAAGAATAAATGAAAGCTTTCCCACATACATGATGTTCATAGGGTTTCTTACCAGTGTGAGTTCTCTGTTGTAGTTTAAGGGAAAAGGAATGAAAGAAGGCTTTCCCACAAAGATAGCATTCATAGAGTTTCCCCTGAGTGTGGGTTCTCTCATGTACTCTAAGATAATAATATCAACTGAAGGCTTTCCAACTTTGATGGCATTCATGGGGTTCCTCTCCAGAGTGAGTTCTCTTATGTTGTCTAAGATTAGAAATTTGATTGGAAGCTTTCCCACATAGATGACATTCATAGGGTTTCTCTTCATTGTGAGTTCTCTCATGTTCTCTAAGATAAGAATATTGACTAAAGGCTTTCCCACATAGGTGATGCTCATGAGGTTTCTCTCCTATGTGAGTTCCATTGTATTGCCTGAAGCCAGAGCTTTCAGTAAAGGCTTTATCACTTTTATGACATTCATATGTTTTACTACTACTGTGAATCTGCTTATGTTGATTACAAGGCAAATGGTCACCAAGGATTTCTGCAAAAGACTTGCTGAAAGATGTTTTTTTATCATGTGAATTAATGCATGTTGAGTCATGGTGAGTCTGTGAGAGGAATCTTCTTGCAAATAAATACATTTAAATGAATTCATTTGAGTGTGGGATATCTGCAAGAGGGAATAATATGAGAGGCTGCAAACATTTTGTCCATATATTACATAAATTTCATTCCTTTACATATGAAATCTAGACTAATCCTCCAGTGATAGTCTCCAATTAAAATCTTTCCAATGTTAGTTTCATATACACATTGTTTTCCTCCATTTACAGATATTTTCTGTATTATAGCAATCCAATTGCATAACTATCTGATCAATTTTGAACTTCATGATGTTTCAAAGATTATATATGTGAAACATGTTTTTTACATCATCTTTTTGTATGAATTTGAGATAGAGTTTTGTGTTAAGGTTAACTTTCCTTAAATTCAAACTATGATAGACTTTTGTTGTATTAGCTTTTCTTTTTTTTTTTTTTTAAAGATTTTATTTATTTATTCATCTATCCCCCCCTTGCTGCTTGTGCTCGCTGGGTCAGCTAACCACGCCATGCGGGCGGGCTTGCCTTCACCAGGAGGCCCCGGGAACCGAACCCGGGGCCTCCCATATGGTAAACGGGAGCCCTACTGATTGAGCCACAGCCGCTTCCCTGTTGTATTAGCTTTTAATCTCATCAATCATTTCAGTGAGTTGACTGTACTAATTTCCTAATTTTGTCCCATCCCCAAGTATCTATTTGGAAAACTAGGATTTACACAATGAATCTTACCAATGACCCGAGGTCAGAAGTGTCTTTCTTGCTGAAAGTTTGTATGAATGTCATTTCTACCATTTCTTCCTTTTTAAAGCCACTTTTCCTACATGTAATAATTGGATGAACACAATAAATTTTTATGGTAACATTAGGGGAAGAAAATGTTGGAAAGTTCCAAACATCCCTGTCTGTATTTTTCAAACATTCACACTTAGCTTGGAAGGAATATAGAATTAATGAATACTCTAGGCAGAAGATAACATTAGAGGACATTACAATCACAAAAGCCTTTCAGAATTGAAATATGAGAAAAATAAAAAAGAAGTTTGGATGTCAGGGTGGTAAGAATGAGGGAAAACCTCCCAAGAGTAGGACCAGGACAAAGATCACTACCTAAAAGTTTAATTCCAGTAACAAATGAATAATACCCCTTCCCCAAAGTCAAAGATATTCCAGTAGCAAATGAATAATACCCCTTCCCCAAAGTCAAAGATTGAGAGATGTATGGAATAATGGTGATGTGTATAAAATATGTCCCCAATATGGTCAACTAAATTTCATAAGTCATAACTCATTTAAGGAAACCCCAAGTTGATATTTTTAAGCACCTACTTACTATCTTAGGGAGTGTCTCTTCTACTGATGTATAGGCTTTTAGAACTCACCTGGCCTCTGGTTTTTGGGAAGCCCTATTCCTTCTCTCCACACTTCTTCTCCTTGTTTCATCTGGGAAATCACATCTTTGCAGAGCTGATATCCTGTTTGGAGGAAAAAAGATACTCGGTTATTGAGTTATGCTATTAACAGTGTAATATTATCAAGTGCATGACCAGCTACCAAAGAAAAAGATAAACATTGAAGGTCAGTAATGCAACAGTTTCTTTAACACAGAATATTGACAAGATTTCAACAGGAATGTTTTAATTCTTGACCCATTCAATGGGGACCACTGGTTGTTGTTGCCCATGGACAAGTTCAAAAGAGACTGAAAAATCCTCATTTTCCTAAACTAGGAGAAATTCCATGTTTCCACAACACTTGATTATTATGTTCAAAAATAATCCAATAAAGTAGTTTCATCATAGTAGCCTAGGCAGGGTATAGATCTCTTAGAAAACAGGGAACAAAGGGCAGAAGTTGTCCAAGGGACCTGATGTGGGGATTTTCTGACAAGTAGAGTAATGCATGCATCATGCAGGAGGGATTAACACAGAGACCAAGAGGTCCAAAGGAAACCATGAGTTGTAAACCCTGTGAGTAGTAAAGCCACTCATCCCCCATCCATGAGGTGAACAGCCTTGCTAAAATCTGTGACTGATCTGCAGAAGGAGAGAGGAAAGTACATATTCTTCCCTGGGAAGAGTGAGAGAGATACAGAGGGCTGAATGTGGATTCTCTTCAGTGAGTTCAAACAGCATACACTGGGAGAGAAGGTCCAGTCAGTGGGAACTGAAGGATTCATCTCCCTGGAAAGATTTGCCAAAGAGTGCAATCTGCTACACAGTTGTGAAAAGGATGGCAGAAAAAGCTTGTCTCTTTCTTCTCTTTCCTAGCCTCCCTATTGATCTGGTCTGTGCACCAGTAGTGGCTCTTTGACTCTGTTTTGATCATTTAAACAGGACAATCTTAAACTTTTAGAAAAAAAAAATAACAAAAATGAAAAAAAAAAAAAAGCTGTAAAATAAAACCGTAAGGGAAGAAAGAAAATTTGATAAAGAGAATAAAATCAACAACATAATCAAATGACTAGAAAGCAACAAATATTACAAGCCATACTAAGAAACAGGACGATATGACCCAGACTAGGGAACCAACTAACAGTATAGCTGAGGGGCAAGATTTAAGACAACTAGTCACTGATGTTAACACAAATGTCCTAAATCAATGACAAGAGTTGAGGAAAAATATAACTAAAGAGATAAAGGATATTAAAATGAAACAGCATAAACAAAAACTTGAAGCCTGCAAAGAAAAGTATCAGAGCTTATAGAAAGGAAAGACAGAATGGTTGATATTAACAATATATTAGCGGGAAGCGGCTGTGGCTCAATCAGTGGGGCTCCCGTTTACCATATGGGGGGCCCCGGGTTCGGTTCCCGGGGCCTCCTAGTGGGGGCGGGCCCGCCCGCGCAGCGTGGTTGGCTGGCCCGGCGAGCGCAGGCAGCAGGGGGGGGATAAATGAATAAATAAATAAAATCTTTAAAAAAAAACAATATATTAGAGACCTTAGGGACATTGCTCTAGAGGGAGCTGGATGGCGCAGATTACTCAGGAAGGATTCATGAGTTTTTCCCCTGCCTGTGGTGATAAACACAGATGGCTGAGCCCCACTCACAGAGAAAAAGGTTGGTTTGAGTTGCGACTCCCACTGGCAACCCGGTGAGAGGGAGCAATCTCCGAGAGTGGGAGGATTCTGGTGGAGGGTTGAGAGGACTTTCCTTTCTGTGGATTTTGCTGACTGTAACCCCTTGCAGCTTTGGGAAACAAAATAGCTGGTTTGAAGCAGGACCAGGCTGAAGGGAGTGGCTAATATGCTGAGGAAGGTTGATTTACCTAGCTGCCCAGGGATACACCTCAATGCCTGCCAGCAACCCGGTGAGAGGGAGCATTTTCCTAGAGTGGGAGGGTTCTGACAGAAGGTGGAGAGGGGATTCCTTTCTCTGGATTTGGCTGCCTGAACCCCCTCATAGCTTTGGGGAGCAGATAAGCTGGCTTGAAACTGTGCCAGGCTAAGGGGAGTGGTGAATCTACTGAGGAAGCCTGATTTACCCAACAGCCCAGTGATACTCAGGCTTGGCTCCAGAGGGGGCAGAGTCAACCAATTTTATCATTCTGCACTGATTAGCATCAGAGCTTCAGCTCCCCTGGGCAGGCCAGGAAATGGGAAGTACTTGATTAGTTTCCACAAGCCTAGTTAGGGTCCCCTCAGTGAAGGGGGTGGTCTAGAAGAGGACATATTTGGGGTCCCTTATTTTGCCAAAAAAAGAAAGAAAGAAGACAGTCACTTTAAAAAATAAAAAAAAAGAATTTTTCTTTTTAAATTTATTTCAATAGCTAAAATCTGCCTCAAAACCTGCAGATAGAACCTTGCAGTGCGATTGATTGATGAACACAAGCAGGCTGAGAGGCTCCACAAGGGCCCAAGAAGGAAAACTGTTCTTCCTTAGCTTTGTTTGAATGCTTGCTTGTGTGGATGGTTGGGTTTTCTTTGTTTATTTGTTGTCTCTTGCTTTTCTTTCCTCTTTCCTTCCCCCCTTCTTTTTTCTTTCTTTCTTTCTTTTTATTTTTATTTTTTATTTTAAATTAGGTGCTGCTAGCTTGTCTTTTCTTTGCTGTATTTCTTCTTCAGTGATTTTGCATTCTCTGTCTATATTGATTTTATCTTGCAATGCTATCTCTTTTATTTCCTTCATCTTTTTGCCTTCTGCTTTCTGTTGTGGTTCTTACATACCACGTTTTTTCATTAGCCCACAACTTCAAGGGTTTCAATTTCTATTCTATCTGTACTGTTTTCTTTGTGTTTTATTAATATTAACTTTTTCCTTTCAGCCCTTTCTTTACTCTTTCTCTCTCTCCTCATCATTCTAGCCTTCTAAATCATTACATATATTTTCCTCTATTTGTTTTCACAGTCCATTGCAGGTACTACACTTTTTTTCCTCTTACTTTACACTGCCTACATGAGTTAAATATTCATTTTACTAAGTCTTATACGGCCCCTCTTCTAACTTTTTTCAATATTACTATAATCCTTCTTTCTTTCTCACATCTTTCAATTCCTCTGGCCCTAATCTTTTGCCTTCAAGGGAACATAGAAAGAAGCAAGAAAATAAAATAGGAAGAAAAGGTGTCAAAGAGAAAACTGAGCACACACACAGAACCACCAGCTAAATAAAACCCTTGAACATAGAGAGAAGCTAATCAACTGAATAAATCCATCAAGATAAAATGATGACTAGAGGTCAATGAAAAATTACAAACCACACTGAGAAACAGGAAGGCATGGACCAGTCGAATGAACAAACTAAAAACCAGAAAGAGATGCAGAACATTGAACAACTAACCAAACAAATAACATGGACCAACTTAATTAAGTGAAGGAAGAGATTAAGGATATTAAGAAGACACTGGGAGAACATACTGAAGAAATTGTAAACATACATAAAAAGATAAGACATATGATGGTGATCAATGTCACAATCCAAGAAATCAAAAAGACTCTGAATTCACATAACAGCATATTTGAACAGGCAGAAGAAAGAATTAGTGATGTGGAAGACAATACATCTGAAATCAAACAGATAGTAAAACAGATAGATAAAAAGATAGAAAAAATCCAGCAGAGACTCAGGGATTTAACCAATAACACATAATACACAAACATATGCATTATAGGCATCCCAGAAGGAGAAGAGCAGGGAAAGGGAACAGAAGGAGTGTTGAAGGAAAGAATGGCTGAAAATTTCCCAACCCTATTGAGAGAGATGGGTGTACAAGTCCAGGAAGCACAGTTCACCCCAAACAGTATAAATTCCAACAGGTCAACTCCAAGAAATATACTTGTCAAAATGTCCAATGCTCAAAACAAAGAGAAAATACTCAAGGCAGCAAGAGAAAAGAGAACCATAGCATACAAGGGAAGCACAATAAGATTAAGTGCTGATTTCTTATCTGAAACCATGAAGGCAAGAAGACAGTGGTATGACATAGTCAAAGTACTAAAAGAAAAAAACTTCCAACCATAAATTCTCAATCCAGCAAAACTGGCATTCAAAAATGATGGAGAGTTCAAAATATTTACAGATAAACAGAAATTAAGAGAGTATGCCAAAAAGAAACCTGCACTTCAGGAAATACTAAAGGAAGTTCTACAAGTTGAAAGGAAAAATCAAGGGAGAGAGAGTTGGAGGAGAGTTTAAAAACAAGTAAAAGGATGAAAACAGAAACAAAAACAACATATGAAATACATTAACCCAAAGAAAATATGGCTGAAGTAAGAAATTCATTGAGAGTAATAACACTGAATGTTAATGGATTAAATTCACACCTCAAGAGACAAAGATCAGCAGAATGGATGAGGAAATATGATCCATCTATATGCTGTCTACAAGAAACCCACCTTCGGCCCAGAGATTCAAGAAGGCTGAAAGTGAATGGCTGGAAAACAATTTTACAAGCAAACAATATCCAAAAAAGGGCAGGAGTAGCTATTCTAATATCAGACAAAATAGAATTTAAATGCAAAACTATTGTAAGAGACAAAGATGGACACTACATATTAATAAAAGGGGTAATCTCTTGAGAAGAGAGAACAATCATAAACATTTATGACCCTAATCGGGGTGCCTAAAAATACATGAGACAAACTCTGATAAAACTAAGTGGAGAAATAAATGCCTCTACAATTATAGTGGGGGACTTTAATACAACATTCTCACCAATAGAATATCTAGACAGAGAATCAATAAAGAATCAAAGACTCTGAACAATACATTAGAGGACCTGAACCTAATAGACATATACAGAACACTACACTCAAATACAGAAGGATTTACATTCTTCCCTAGTGCACAGGGATCATACTCCAAGATAGACCACATACTAGGCCACAGAACAACTCTCAATGAATTCAGAAAGTTTGAGATTATAGAAAGTAATTTCTCTGACCACAATGGAATGAAATTGGAAATCACTAAGGGCCAGAGAAACAGATTAGGCACAAAGATATGGAAGTTAAAAAACACATTCTTAGACAAACAGTGGGTCAAAGAAGAAATCTCAAAAGAAATCAGTAACTATCTTGAAACTAATGAAAATGACAACACATCATATCAAAATCTATGGGATGCAGCAAAAGTTATCCTGACAGGGAAGTTCATAGAAATAAATACATACATTAAAAAAGAAAAAAGAGCTAAAATCGAAGGCCTAACTGCACACTTGGAGGAATTGGAAAAAGAACAACAAACTAAACCTAAAGGAAGTAGAAAGAAGGAAATAACAAAGATTAGAGCAGAACTACATGAAATAGAGAATAAGAAAGCACTAGAAAAAATAAATAAAACCAAACGCTGGTTCTTCAAGAAGATCAATAAAATTGACAAACCCTTAGCCAGACTAACAAAGTAAAAGAGAGAAAAGATGCAAAAACACAAAATAAGAAATGAGCAAGGGGATATCGCTACTGACCCCACAGAAATACAGTGTATCATAAGAGGATACTTTGAAAAATTATATGCCAACAAGAATGATAATTTAGAGGAAATGGACAAATTTCTAGAAACTCACAAACAGCTTACATTGATGGAAGAAGAAATTGATGAACTCAACAGTCCAATTACAAGTAAAGAGATAGACTCAGCCATCAAAAACCTCCCAATTAAGAAGAGCCCAGGACCAGATGGCTTCACAGCTGAATTCTACCAAACATTCTGAAAAGAGCTAACACCAATCCTGCTTAAGCTCTTCCAAAAAATAGAAGTAGAAGGAATATTGCCTAACTCATTCTATGATGCCAATATTACCCTAATACAAAAACCAAACAAAGGTACCACAAGAAAGGAAAATTACAGACCAATTTCTCTAATGAACCTAGATGCTAAAATCTTCAACAAAATACTTGCTAATCGCATTCAACAACATAACAAAAGGATTATACACCATGACCAAGTGGGTTTCATCCCGGGTATGCAAGCATGATTCAATATAAGAAAATCAATCAATGTAATACACCGAATAAACAGATTGAGAGAAAAAAATCACATGATCATCTATATAGATGCAGAAAAAGCACTTGACAAAATATAGCACTCTTTCATGATAAAAACAATACAAAAGATAGGAATAGAAGGAAACTTTCTGAATATGATAAAAAGTATATATGAAAAACCCAAAGCTAACATCATCCTCAATGGTGAAATCCTAAAAGCCTTCCCTCTGAGATTGGGAACAAAACAAGGATGCCCACTATCACCACTCCTATGTAACATTACCTTGGAAGTACTTGCTCAAGCATTGAGGCAAGAAAAAGATATAAAAGGCATCCCAATTGGAAAAGAAGAAGTAAAAATTTCATTATTTGCAGATGATATGATCCTATATGTAGAAAGCCCAGAGAAATCTACAACAAAGCTTCTACAACTTTTAAAGGAGTTCAGTAATGTTGCAGGCTATAAGATCAATGCTCAAAAATCAGTAGCATTTCTGTACATCAATAATGAGCAATCTGAGGAGGAAATCAAGAAAAATATACCATTTACAATAGTAACTAAAAGAATCAAATACCTAGGAATAAATTTAACTAAAGATGTAAAAGACTTATATACAGAACACTACACAACACTATTAAAGGAAATCAAAGAAGACTTAAATAAATGGAAGGACATTCCTTGTTCATGGATAGGAAGACTAAACATCATCAAGATGTCTATCCTACTCTGTATCCTAATCTACAGATTTAATGAAATCCCAATAAAAATCAACACTATTTTTTAAGGAACTGGAAAAACTAATTACAAAGTAGTTGTGATATAGATCCTTACATATACACTCATCTGATATTCAATAAGGCTACCAAGCCTACTCAGTTGGGAGAGAATGGCCTCTTTAACAAGCGATCTTGGAGAAATGTATATCCATATCCAAAAGAATGAATAAGGAATACCATCTCTCACCTTATACAAAAATCAACTCAAGATGGATAAAAGATCCAAATATAAGAGTGAAAATAATAAAGACCTTGGAATCTAATGTAGGGAAGCATCTACAGGAACTTGTTATAGGAAATGGTTTCACGAACCTCACACCCAAAGCACGAGCAGCAAAAGAAAAAAATAGATAAATGGGATGTCCTCAAAATTTAAAACTTCTGCACCTCAAAGGACATTATCAGGAAAATAAAAAGGCAGCCTACCCAATGGGAGAAAATATTTGGCAACCATATATCTCATAGGAGCCTAATATCCTGCATATATAAAGAAATCCTACACCTCTAAAATAAAAAAAACAAACAACCCATTTAAAAAATGGGCAAGTGAACTGAAAAGACACTTATCAAAGGAAGAAATACAAATGGCTAAAAAGCACATGAAAAAAAATGCTGAACATCGCTTGCTATCAGGGAAAGGCAAATCTAAACTACAATGAGATACCATCTCACACCCATCAGAATGGCAGCTATTAAAAAGCAGCAGACTCTGAATGTTGGAGAGGATGTGGAGGAATAGGAACCGTAATCCACTGCTGGTGGTACTGTGGAATGGTCCGGCCACTGTAGAGGACAGTTTGGCGGTTCCTCAGAAAACTAACAATAGATCTTCCGTATGATCCAGCAATTCCACTACTGGGTATATACCCAGAAGAACTGAAAGCAAAGACACGAACAGATATATGCACACCAATGTTCATAGCGGCATTGTTCACCATTGCCAAAAGTTGGAATCAGCCCCGGTGCCCATCAACAGACGAATGGATAAGCAAAATGTGGTACATATATACAATGGAATATTACTCAGCTGTAAGAAGGAATAAAGTGCTAACACACGGAATAACATGGATGAACCTTGAAGACCTTATGTTGAGTGAAGCAAGCCAGGCATTGAAGGATAAACAGTATATGACCTCACTGATTTGAATTGGGGAATGTGAGCAGTCTCTGAGAACCATTTTATGAAAGATAGGTTAACAAGGGAGAGAAAGAGAAGAGAAGGTTGTTAGTCATAACCCATATGGACATAATCTATGATAAAGTGATAGAGTATAGTTGTATATTGAAGGATAGGACATGTGTGAAGTGATATTAGTGGGTTTTGTGATGCAGGGTTAACAGGTGTGTAGATTAGGAAGGGTAGGTTAGAATACCCAGGATACTGGGGGAAGAGATGGGAGAGGGATTAGGTGAACATGGGATTTGTGGGTATGAGGTTTAAACTGCAGGAGTGGGAATGCTCTTATGACAATATGACACAGCAGTGTCACTGGTTTAGGGTTTATGTTGGGGAGTCATTCAAGATGGGGCAGATCTGGAGTAGGCTTCTGGAGAGTGTGTGAGTGTTCATCCTATCATAATGTGTTGTGTCGGGGAGTGGAGACCAACAAGGTGAATGGGAAGGAGATGGACCCCCATCTTTGGGAGGACTGATTCACCCAGAAACAGACAAGTGGTCGTCTCTTAGGAGCAAGGGTGGACCCTAACAGGGGAGGATAATCAGCATGTCAAGACCTCTTGTTGCATATAACTATGAATCTTGTCATCCAATGAGTCAAGACAGGGGGATGTCATATGCTGCAGGGGAATGGAGAGGGAGGAACAGAAAATATCAAATGGGGTATTTAGTGGTCGGGGGAAATGTTTTTCATTACCTTACAGTAATGGACGTAGGACATGGTAAATATCATCAAAAATTATTAAACTGTACTGTCTAAATTTTAAACTATACTGTAAACCATTGATAATGTTTGTAATTATGTTTCTCTATCTGTGTAAGAGTTAAAACAATTCTACCACCCACATACAAAAAGGTTTTAATATGGGTTGAGGAAAGGGGGAAGAGGTTGGGTATATGAGAGTCTCTAGTATTCTGTGTGACTTTTCTGTGACCTAATACTTCTTTGAAAATTAAATGAAAATTTGGGAGACACTGGGGAGTGAGAGGGGGAAGTGCCACAGTACAGACCTGTGATACAGGACACCTGATAATGGAGTGATAAAAGGAAAAAAAATAATTTAAAAAATTATTTTTCCCATTTTTTGAATGTCCCAATCCTTTAATTATATTTTATTTTTAGTTTTTTTTCTGAGTTTCCATGTATTTTAACTCTTGTATTTAAACTTATCATTATTTTTTCATTTTCCTATTAATTGTATTTGGTTATTTTATGGGCTTCATCTTCAAGGAAGGTTTAGATACAGAAGAGAGGCTGCAGAGGATCATTGGTGGGGGGAGGTGCTGGGATGGGGGATTCATGGGGGAAGTTCGTCTGAATATACATAAAAGATATATAAAATTGTCCAAATGCCAAGGGGTGGGGCATGGTCACAGTGGGTGGAAAATCACTCAATAAATGAGGGAATACTGAATTCCCAACCTGGAGTGCTCTGCCACATTCTCCAATGGAGCAGCAACAGTCCCCTGAGTGCAGGGGCAGTGTCTGGCAAAGGAGGAATTGTCCGCTAATGGGTTCTTGTTATTGATGACTAGCCTTACGAGTCTTTGCTCTTGTAATTGAAACTTAGCCTACTGTTACAGGGTGCCTAAGGGTTGCCACCTGAGAGTCTCCTTGTTGCTCAAATGTGGTCTCTCTCTAAGCCAAACTCAGCATATGAATGCATTACCTTCCCTCCAGTGTGGGATATGACTCCCAGGGATGAGCCCCACTGGCAATGAGGGATTAACACCAAGTGACAACGTGCAATATGACTATAAAAAGACCATTGAATAAAAGGGGGGAAAGGTAAAGACAAATGAGTTCATGTGGCTAAGAGACTTCAAAGAGAGTTGGGAGGTCATCCCAGATGTAACACTTATGCACACCTCAGTAGGATCTCATAGAACACCAAAGTGGATATCACCCCTCACAGAATGGCTCCTGAGGGTTCTGGAGACACCCAGGTCCTATATAAGGGGGGATAGCTCCAGAGATTGATACTTTATCAGTGGGCTCTACTTTGGAATCTGTGCTGCTGAGAGTGACAGAGTTGGACTCAAATAAGCCCTCCCTGCACATGGTCCATCAGTCGCTTCTATTCAAATCTATATGCGATGCTGGAGTTTGTAGGTGTAATTCCAGTGACTGGAGCCTCTGGCCTGCCCATGTGCCAGGTGTGCCTGGAATCTCGGTGGAGCTGCAACTCCTCCTCTACAGCTCAATGGACTCACCCAAGTCACCTGGTGAGGAGATGATGATGGACAATGGCCATCCCAGTGAATGGAGAGAGTCTGCAGCTGCAGGCAGGATAATCCCATCCATCGTACCCATGAGATATAAGCGCCCTCTCACTTGGTGGTGGAGTGGACATCAGCATCCCAAATTCATCAGGATTGGGGAAAGAGCTATGGACTAGAATGGACTCACTGGTATTCTGTTGTAGACATATTGTGATTTAGGTAATGGAAGAAATTACAACAGTGAGGTGGAGCCAATGGCCACTGGACACTTTAGGGGCTGGGAAGGGAAAAGCAGTTGTAATACAGGGGCTTTTTTGGTTCTTGGGAATTATCCTGAATGACATTACAATGACAGATATAGGCCATTTTACATCAGCATATACCATGCAGAACTGTGTGGGAGACAGTGTGGTCTACAATGTGAACTATGGTCCATGCTTAATGGCAAAGCCCCAGGATATGTATATCCATTGCAGATGATGTGCCACACTAATGAAATATGTTTTTGTGGGATGTTATGGGAGGTGTGAGAGGTGGGAAACATGGGAATCCTTGTAATTTTTGTGTAACATTTATATAAACTAAGTATCTTTTAAAATATATATAATAAATAAAATAAAATAAGATAAAATAAAATAAAATATAAAATAAAATAAAATAAAATAAAATAAAATAAAATAAAATAGACTAAGGTGATGATAGCACCACTCTGTGATGAATATGAAAGCCCTTGAGTGTACACTTTGAATGGCTTGTGCAAAGCATGAGAATGTATAACACCATGAATCCTGTGGTGGAAGATGGACTGTGGTAAACAATACAAATATGCAAATGTTCTCTCACGAACTATATCATGTATGTAATAGTGATACAAGGTGTTAATAACCAGGTGGATTGGGGGAAAACACACCAAATGTAAGATCTTGGCTGTAGTTAGTAGTAATATTTTGATGATGTTCTTTCATAGTTTGTAACAATTTTTTCCCAACAATGTGAGGTGATGGTGGTGGGGTAATGTGCCAAAGCCCTGTATGATGATATGCATGTTTGTTATAATTTTACAAATTTTCTATACACTTATTTTTTATATATGTTCATATATGAATGTTAAATATCAATAAAAATGTTTTTTAAAAAATACATTAGAAGCATATAGCAGTAGATTTAAATTGGCATGGGACAGAAAACTGAATTGGAAGACTTGAAAAGATAGAAAAGCAGAAAGAGTAAAGAATGAAAAAACTTGAACAGTGTCTCAGGGAATTAAATGACAAAGGAAAATGCACTAACACATGTTATAGGTGTCTGAGACGTATAACAGAACAGAAAAGGGACAGAAAGAATATTTGAGGAAATAATGACAGAATGTTTCCCAACTCTTAAAAAAGCCATGGATATCACTATTCAAGAAAGACAACATACCCAAACAGAATAAATCCAAATAGACTTACTCTGAGTCACCTGCAATGCAGAATGTCAAATGACAGAGATAAAGAGAAGATTCTAAGAGCAGCAAGAGAAAAGCCATTTATCACTTACAAGGGAAACTCAGTAAGAAAAAGTGCCAGTATCTCACCTGAAACCATGGAGGTGAGGGTATGATATATTTAATGTAATGAAAGAGAAAAACAGCCAGGAAAGAATTCATTAACCAGCAAAACTGTCACTCAGAAATGAAGGTGGGTTTAAAGTCTTCACAGACAATAAAAACAGAGAGAGTTTGTCAATAAGAGACTGGATTTACAGGAGATTCTAATGGGTGCAATACAGCCTGAAAGGAAAAGACAATGGTGAGACACTTGGAGATGAACGCTGAAATGAAGACCATAAATAAGGCTAAGTAAAGTTTTACAAGAAACAATTTTAAGATATGGCAACAGAAAGCCAAATAATAAAATGGACAAAGTAATATTGCCTTTACAGTAATAAGATTGAATGTTAATGGATTGACCTCCACAATGAAAATATATAGATTGACATAATGGATAAGAATATGATCCATTTATTTATTGTGTACAAGAGACTTAGCTCAGAAAAAAGGAAACAATAAAGCTGTAGGTGAAATGTTTGAAGTATATATTTTATGCAAATAGGTATCAAAATGCTCTTGAATTGATACTAATATTGAATAAAATAGATTTTAAATGTAAAATTGCTATAAGAGAGGAATGTCACTATATATTAATAAAAGGGAAAATTCACCAAGAGAAAATAACAATAAAAAATATTTGTTCACCTAATAAATTTGATCCAAAATATATGAGTCCACTGGAAAAACTGAAGGGATGAATTGAGGTCTCTAAAATAGAAGTTGGAAACTTCAAAAAACCACTCTCAGCATTGGATAGAATATCTTGAGAGAGAATAAAGAAAAAAAAAAAGAAATTGAGTACTATGACAAATGAACTATACCTATCATACAGTTATAGAGCATTATACCCCAAAATAGCAGGATACGTATTCTTCTAAAGTGCTTAAGATTCTTTTCTCAGGATAGACCACATGTTGAGTCAAGAAGATATATCTCAATAAATTACAAAGATTGAAATGATAAAAATCTCTTTATCTCTTGATAGTACAATAAAGCTGGACATAAATAAGCAGAAAAATGGAAAATTCAAAAACATATTGAGATTAAACTATACACTCATATAACCTGTGGGTCAAAGAAGAAATTGCAAGAGAAATGGGCAAATATTTTGAGATTGAAAGAAAATGAGAACACAATATATCAAAACTGATGAGATACAGAGAAGGCAGCACTGAGAGAAGTATATATAGCCTTCAATGCTTACATTAAAAAACAAGAATGAGCTAAAGTCAAAGACACCTGGAGGGACTAGAAAAAGAACAGCAAACTAATCCCAAAGCAAGAAGAAGGAAAGAAACAAAACAGAGGAGATATAAATGAAATGGACAATAAAAATCAATATAAAGAATCAACAGAACCAAAAGTTTATTCTTTGACAAGATTAATAAATCAACAAATGATTAGCTTGCCTAACAAAGGAAATGAAGAGAAGATGCAAATAAATAACATCAGAAACTAGAAGGGGAAATTACCACTGACTTCGCAGAGATCAAAGCATTTATAAGAGTATACTATGAACAACTGCATACCAACAAACTATACAAGATTGATAAAATGGATAAATTCCTGAAAACACATGAAAAACCCACACTGACCCTCAATAAAATAGAAGACTTCAACAAACCAATCAGAATTAGAGAAATTGAAACAGTTATCAAAAACCACCCCAAAATGAAAAACAAAGACCAGATGTCTACACAAATTAATCCTACCCACTACATAAAGAAGATCTAATATTAATTTTGCTCAAAATCTTCAAAAAATCAAACAGGTGGGAATGTTCCCAAACTCATTCTACAAAGCCAATAGCATCCTAATACCAAAGGCAAATTGATATATTATGAAAAAAAATATTAGAGAAGAATTTCTCTAATGAATATAGATGCAAAACTCTTTAGCAAAATATTTACTAAATGAATTCAAAAGCACATTAAAAGAATTATATACCATGAACAAATGGTTTTTACACCAAGTATGCAAGGATGTTTCAACACTAGAAAATCAATCAATGTAATACACCACATTAATAAATTGAAGAAAATTCACATGATCATTTCCATAGATGCAGGAAAGGCATTTGACAAAATACAGCATCCTTTCTTGATAAAAACTTTCCAAATGTTAGGAATAGAAGGGAACTTTTTCAATAAGATAAAGTGCTTATATGAAAAACTCACAGTTAATATTGTACTCAATAGTGAACTGTGGCCTGAATACCTCATAGTGAAGAATATACTTTATGCACTTACTCAGCTAGTATACCATGGTAACTGAAAATTGAACTATATTGTTGAAGGACTGGTATTTAAACTGCGGCCACTGAAATTCATGCAATCACAACCAAGAAAAGTAAGGAATGCATGTATAACAGCTGAGGTCATTATTCAAAAGGATGTAGTACAGACTGAAAGCTTTCCCACTGAGATAAGAACAAGACCACTGAAGCAGGCTAGTAAAATAGGGAATAAATAGATAGATCTGGATCCTGGCAAGAAGTCTATGTGGATATCAAGACCCCCAAATGGCTGCTGGAAGACACTCATCAGAATCCCATTCAGAATGAGATTTCTGCTATTTGGAATGAGGTTTCCTCTGGAAACCAGGAGAAGCCCCAGATAGTCTCCAGGGACAATATCATTGGGCCCTTCTGGGGGATTGATGGGTGGGGTAATCAATCAAAACAAACACCTGGGACTCCTCCCATGCCATTAGCAAAGGGGCAGATAAATTAATGGTTCAAAAAGCAGGTGCAAAGGCCAAATAGCTCTCTTGCCTTCTGCACCCTGCTCTTGCCATGCTCCCCCAGCCTGGATCAACACACAAGTAAAATCTGGGCATTTATAATCTATAATGGGAAATTTAGTCTATACATCAGCCCGCTTTATTACTCTTCAGCCCCTTCCTCTCTACTTGGGACCTATGATCTGTTATTTTCTCCCATTTCTTCTCCTTCCCTACCTTAATTAATTACTGGCCTAATCAATGTGAAGTGCTCTGCATTTCTGCAGCGTAGTCAAGAACCTAGACAAAATCTGGTAACATTTGGCACTGCCACACAGGAGGTTATTGGTGAGTGAAACTATGTCCTACAGCTTGTTTAATGCTTTCTTTTGGTTATCCATTTAAAATGGGTTCACCTATGAGTTGCCACAGGACGTAATTCTGGGAGAGAAGAGTCTGGGGCATGGGAACTCTCTGCATCTGTGCCATGCACACAGGCTTGTGAGATCTGACCCCAGCCAGGAGGGCTAGGACACAGGGCAGGGGCCCAAATCATGGCCCTGCCAAGGCAGAGGTCCCCTGGATGAGCCCTGAGCACTGTTAAACTGCTTTTCAAAGCCCTTTTAGCAGGTCACAGGTCAGTGCTTCCTTGCATAATTAACCTTTACCCACATTTTACTTTCCTACTTCCTACTACTGAATTTCTCATTACAGGTTTGTGTTAAAATGCTTTGGAAAGTCTTAAAAACTGTAAAACTGAAAGTGCCTTTGCTAGTAAGGAATTTATTGCCTCAGGGCCCCAAGGTCTGTTAGCTATAACAATTGACCTCTAATAATTTAATGGCCTTTTGATGGCTGGTCTAACTGAGAAACTCCTAGGTCCTAGGACTGCTTTTTTTTTTTTTTTTTTTTTTAATTGTGTGTAAAAATCAAATTTTTCAAAATACATACCAATATTTGTAAAATGATATATAAATATATATGCATATATGTGCATTTGTTTACATAAATGTTATATATGTACCAATATATATATATATATATTTTAAGGTGCTTAGATTGCCTATATATTAAACAGAAATTACAGGGATTCCCATGTTCCCCACCTCCCACAGCTCCCACAACATCCCACACAAACATCCTTCATCAATGTGGCACATCACCCGTAATGGATATACACATCCTGGGGCCTTGCCACCAAGCATAGACCACAGTTCACATCGTACCACACTCTCTCCCACACAGTTCTGCATGGTACATGCTGATGTAAAATGGTCTACATCTGTCGCCACAACGCCACTCAGGACTACCCCCAAGTCCCGAAAAAGCCCCTGTTTTTCAACTGCCCTTCCCCTCCCTGCCCCAAAAGCATCCAGTGGCCACTGGCTCCACCTCACTGTTATAATTTCTTCCACTGCTTGAATCACAATATGTCTACAACAGAATCAAAGAAGACTTAAATAAATGGAAAAATATTCCTTGTTCATGGATAGGAAGACTAAACTTCATCAAGAAGTCTATCCTACCCAAACTAATCTACAGATTTAATGCAATCCCAATAAAAAATCAACACTGTATTTTTTACGAAACTGGAAAAACTAACCACAAAATATGTTTGGAAAGATAAGAGACCCTGAATTGCCAAAGACATATTGAAAACGAAAAATGAAGTTGGAAGTATCACATTACCACACTTTAAAACATATTACAAAGCTACAGTGATCAAAACTGCATAGTATTGGCACAAGGATAGACCTACTGACCAATGGAATCGCGTTGAGAGTTCTGATCTAGAACCTCGCATATACAGTCATCTGATATTCGACAAGGCTACCAAGCCCACTCAGTTGGGAGAGAATGGCCTCTTTAACAAGCGGTGCTTGGAGAACTGGATATCCATATCCAAAAGAATAAGAGAAGAATACCATCTCACACCTTATACAAAAATCAACTCAAGATGGATCAAAGATCTAAATATAAGAGCCAAAACCATAAAGACCTTGGAAGATAATGTAGGGAAGCATCTACAGGACCTTGTAATAGGAAATGGTTTCATCAACTTCACAGCCAAAGCATGAGCAGCAAGAGGAAAAATAGATAAATACGATCTCCTCAAAATTAAAAACTTCTGCACCTATAAGGACTTTATTAAGAAAATAAAAAGGCAGCCTAGCCAATAGGAGAAAATATTTGGCAGCCATATATCTGATAAAAGCCTAATATCCTGCATATAAAAAGAAATCCTACACCTTGAAAATAAAAAGTCAAACAACCCATTTAAAAAATGAGCAAGTGAACTGAAAAGACACTTCTCCAAGGAAGAAATACAAATGGCTAAAAAGCACATGAAAAGATGCTCGATATCACTTGCTATCAGGGAAATGCAAATCAAAACTACAATGAGGTCTCTTAGCCACTTGAACAACATGGGAATCCCAGTGGGTTCCGTGTAATATTTTGGGTAATCTAAGCACCTCTTGAAATATATGTATATATATATATAAATAACATTTTTGTAAGCAAATACACATATATGCATATATATTTATATATCATTTTGCAAATGTTTGTATGTTTTGTGAGAATTTTTATTTTTACCCATAATAAAAAAAAAAAAAACTACAATGAGATACCATCTTACACCCATCAAAATGGCAGCTGTTAAAAAAACAGCAAACTCTAAGTGTTGGAGAGGATGTGGAGGAATAGGAACCCTCATCATCCACTGCAGGTGGGATTGTGGAATGGTCCAGCCACTGTGGAGGACAGTTTGGTGGTTCCTCAGAAAACTAACAATAGATCTTCCATATGATCCAGCAATTCCACTGCTGGGTATATACCCAGAAGAACTGAAAGCAAAGACACAAACAGATATATGCACACCAATGTTCATAGCGGCATTGTTCACCATTGCTAAAAGTTGGAATCAGTCCTGGTGCCCATCAACAGAAGAATGGATAAGCAAAATGTGGTACATACATACAATGGAATATTACTCAGCTGTAAGAAGGAACAAAGTGCTAACACATGGAATAACATGGATGAATCTTGAAGACCTTAGGTTGAGTGAAGCAAGCCAGGCACTGAAGGATGAACAGTATATGACCTCACTGCTCTGAACTGAGGAAAGTGAGCAGTCTCTGAGAACCATTGTTTGAAAGATAGGTTAACTAGGGAGAGAAAGAGAAGAGTAGGCTTTGAGCCATCACCCATATGGACATAATCTATGGTAAAGGGATAGAGTGTGGTTGCATATTGAAGGATAGGACAGATGGGTAGTGATATTACTGGGTTTGGTGGTACAGGGTTGACAGGTGGGTAGATTAGGAAGAGCAGGTTGGAATACCCAGGGCATGTAACTATGAATCTTGTCATGCCATGCATGAGTCAAGACAGGGGAATGTCATATGCTCCTAGGACTGCTTTTTATGAAAGAAGTCTATGTGAGATGTTATAGGAGGTATGGGAGGTGGAGATCATGGGAATCCCAGTAATTTTTGCATAACATTTATGTAATCTAAACATCTTTAAAAATATATATGAAAAAAAATAACATTTATGTAAGCAAATGCACATATATGCATACATATCTATATATCATTTTACAAATATTGGTTTGTATTGTGAAAATTTTGATTTTTACCCACAATAAATAAAAAAAAAGAATAGGTAAAAGAAGCTTTTTTCCCCTTCTCCAATAAGGAGAAATATTCAGCTTGGCAGCTTCAGTCTGAAATCTATTCAACCCTGAGATCTCTTCAATCTGTCTCCCAAGTCCAGAATGGCCCTGGAAATGCCTGGCAGCAGGGTCTCTGTGATTCCTGGGGTGACAGAAACCAGGGAAGTAACTCTGAATGTCCCCGTGGATTTAATGTATAAATCAGGTAGAATTGTTTCAACTGCTAGAAAAGCAGAAAAACAGCAAAGTTGTTACTAATAAAATTCTTGTGGCATTGTTAATAAAGGTACCCAATTCACCTTAAGTAAAAACTTACTAGAAATTGTAACTAAGAGTTAAGATCATTTATAGATCCTTTTATATTATTTAGCAGCAGAAGGATAATAACTGAAATTATAACTGGGTAGATTTAAACTAAACTTACTATTGTAAGTGTAAATCTTAAAGTGACCTTACCTTCATTTATGGTCACTTCAAGGCTAGCCTCACCTCTTGCCTTTGGTTATGATTATTTCATAACATCCCTTGCCCCTATGGCTCAGGAGAAAGCAAACTTGAGACATCCCTGTCTCCTGTCCTACTGGTATTAGTGAGCCTGCTTTCTCTTGTGGCTTCAAGTGTGGACTAAATTGTTACCCGGTGGAATTCTCAGCCTTCAGGGTTCAATATCCATTCTTCCAATAGAGCAGCTGCTGGAGTTCTGTTATCTCTGAGGACTGGGAAGTGAGGGAGGCCTCCTGCCTTGACTGTTGGGGATCCCTAAAAGCAGCGATTCATGAGAGAAATCAGTTTCCCTGATGCTTCAATAGCCTCTGTGAGTATACATAAAATTAGTCTTGCTAATCCAAGGTCTGCTAAAGTCAAAGTGAAAAATAAACAAAACTCTAAAGCAAAGGAAAATTGTATTAAAGCATTGGGGACATTTTGGCTATAAGCCAATAGCTAAGGAATGAAATCCTTGTGCAAACCTGCATGGTCACAGTGCAAATCAGAGTAACTTAAAGGAGTCTTCAAAGAAATCTTTTAAATTTATTTTGTAAGAAGAATGAAAATTATAACAGTGAGGTCTGTGTCAAACTCTATTTATGTCTGCCTATCTGTTCAATATATAACTTCATACATCGGGATGATAATGTCAAATTAACAAGTGAAAATTCTTAGATGAGTTTTATTCAAATTGGAAAATCAAATATACAGTTACACATGTGCATAAGTATTCCTGGAGCCCAAATAAGGCTGAGCAGGATGGAAAGGTAATATAGAAACCTAAATAAAGAAACTTTGGAAAGGAAAAAATTTTTCCTAAATTCTTTGATCTGCCCTACCCCCAAGACCGTCTCTTTGCTAGAGCTATGGGGGAAAGAAGAGGTATGACAGACTGAAACTATCTTTTAAGCTGGAGAATTAAAAATCATAGTTTGTCCTGTAATTCCTCAATTTAAACCTTTTAACAGCCTTAAAATAAGGATGGTTAATAATCCTATTACCACATATCAACAAGTAAAGAAAAAGTCCTTGAAAGCTATGGAAAGATCTTTAAAAACAGTTTTCCAGAACCTAGCATTCAGTGTGTTTTTAAGATTATTTACAGTTTATAATTTTATAAAGGTATTTTAGCCTTATGTAAAGAAAAGGAAAAAAACATTCCTTATATAAACTATAACAGTTTTGATTATTTAGCTGAGGTGTTCTCTCCCTAGGTTTATGAAACACCAAGTATATAAAATTATTAAATATTTAAGGTGATGAAAGTTAAGTTCATATCTAATGAAATTAATTTAAAGAAATTGTTCTGCTAGATAAAATGCATTGCTGTTGCTTTTCTATATATACATGCATATAGATTGATATGATGACTTAATTAACTCAAGCAAAAGAAAGCAATACACAGACATATTTATTTTATTAAACTTCTGTTAATAATTGGGAGAATATAAAATAGGCAAAGGATTGTCTACAAACAGGGGTCCAACTGCTGCATCATAATCCTTCCCTATATACATACATATAGATACAGAATCATCAAACCAGGGGACAAACCAACATACCTGGCCCACCTCTGGTCAGAGTCCTGATTGGATGCTATATATATGTTAGTGAACTTTTGTTAATAATTGAAAGAATATGAAATAGGGAAAGGATTGTTTATAAGCAGGGGTCCAACTCCTATATCTCAGTCCCTCATGATATGCATACATACATTCACATGCTCACCAAACTGGGGGACACACTGACATGCCTGGCCCACTTCCAGCCAGAGTTCCAGATGGATGCAATATAAATACCTATATGCATATCTAGTTTAATAAGTCTGTACTGACTATTAGAGTGAGAAAAAGGAATAGCATAATCAATCAACAGATTAAATCAATATTGAACAGAGTCAGAGAATGACAGAAAAATAGAGCAGTGTTACATACAAACTCACTAACATCTAACTCACAGCTGTGAAGTCCTGAATCAGCAGGTGATATGAGTCTTGATTGAAAACACCTGTGCAGTGCACCCTCTCCCAGGGTGGGACTTCAAATGACTGACCAGGGACTGTCCTTTTTATTGTACTTATAATCAATGAACTTGATACTATAGATGCTAACTTGTGAGTACTGCATCAATTCCCGAGGAAGTGGCCAGTCTCCTCAAGAAGGAACACAACACACCCCTGACAGTACATTCCAAGGTTCATGCATCAGTCCCTGAGAAAGTGGCCAGCCTTCCCAGGGAGGAACATAACATTCCCCAGAATGCACTCCGTATGTTCTTATTTGTTACAAAACATCCCCAATGTGCCCACTGTTCTAGTTCTCATCATTCCTCCTGAAATATGAAAAGTACTGACTAGCAAGGCATTGGTTTGCTGATTAACAGTTTCCTGCATGATGTTTCACTTTTAAATTTGAACAATACTCACTAAATTTTTCCCAATACATAAATGTAGATCTGCCCTCTTTTAAATGGATAAAGTAAATTCCATTGGTTGCTAATTGTAATCTAAGGTAAATTAACCAGTCTATGTGATTGTGGCCAATTATAGTGTTTGTAAAAGCATCTTCTAAACTGAAGCATTTAAATGACTAATTCCAGGAAGCCATTACTAACTAGAAACCTAAATTGATATTAAGGGCAAAAAGTAACTTCATAGCAGTGAAATCTGATGGAAACCACCTCAATCTGCATATTCAAGTGGTGGTAATGAAATATAATCTTGATTCAATTGGGAATCTGCAATTTTCATTTAAAAAAATGTAAAAAGTAGTTTTTCCTGTGTTACTAAGGTAAAATACCTGCTAATTAACATCTTCGTGGTAAAAATGGAGAAGTAAGAAGCAAAGTACTTAAAAGTTAAGTTCATTTGATATGTTACATATTGCACTGGAAATGTTTAAAAAGTGTATAAAAATCAAGAGATAGACTTCAGGCATTATCAAACTCTCTTGTGCATTCAAACTAGGCCTTCAATATACTACAGGTTGCCTCCCCATTTGAGTTATTGGCTAGGTTGGTCACTGACCCCTAAAACAATAAAGGTGTCTATTACATCTCTGGTTGTGTTCCTGAAGTCAGTGGAGATTATGTTGCAGTTTCAAACTCCTGCAGCAGCCAACAACAGCTCAATATAGCCAAATGTACAATGGCTATCACCTCCAGACTGGCACTGTTTCATAGTGCCAAATGGTGCTATGTACCAGGCCAGTGGAATACTGGAACCTAATTTTCTAGCTTCTCTCTAGTGTCAACGGTGCTGCAGCATGCTGGCTGTGTGAAGGACATGCCAAGTGGAGCAATGATCACCAGAGTACTGTGAGTAGAACTTAAAAACAATTGGCATTATGGCCTGCTCCCATGGAGAGATAACATGTAAGGTATGGCAAACCTGGAATTTAAATCTATTAATTGCAAATCAAAGAAAAACTTATGCATTGAGTAGTGCATTAATTAGTATTAAGTACTCTACTTATATCTCTCTTACTCTTGATATATGCCTGATGATTATGGTGATATCTTTTCTATTCTAGATCATATGCAGAGGGACACTGAACATGTTAAAAGTCCCAGTAAACTTCATTTTCTAAGTAGTTAATGAACATGCTTAACCCAGGTATCCCTCCTAGCCCTTATCCAGAATCTGCCCCACTCATACCCTGGGGAGGACTGGCAAACTGATATGCCATCCTGCCAGGACTAAACATTTCACATCAGAAGGGAAACAGAAAATGAGGTCGCTAAGACCCACTTCAGCTTAGCTCCCTTGAGATGGTCCATGAGCAACCTTTCCAAACCCAGGACCTGGAAACCAGGTTCTGATGAAAACTTGTCAAGAAAACAACCCTCTCTCTCAATTAGAGCCAAAATGGAAGGAACTTTAGCCTGTAGTTCTGATCACTCCCACAGCTATTAAAGTTAAAGGAATTTCTAGCTTGGTGCACTTACACTGAGTGAAGCCAGCTCACCAGAAGCATCTGGTGAGAAGTATGAGTGCCAGTCACTGGATGGCCTGAAATACTTCTTCAAGAGACAAAGCTAAGTAGTGTCTGTGTCAAATACAGCTGTTCCCTCTAACTCTAGCCCAAATGCCTATTGATAGGTGTACAGCAAACCAGACAACCCTTAAGAAACTTTGCCTGTCTTCCTTTCTTGTAACTTAACTAAAATGGGCAATGCCTCTTCTCATTCATCTTTTCTACCATAGGAACTGGGATTGGCAATTTATATATAACCTCTTTGTCTACTGCAATTTCTCCCTAGAATTAAACAACAGCATAAAATAAAATAACTGAAAGAAGAGTACTGTTTCACATCAACTTTGGGAAAATGCAGCCTTTGTAGGCACTTGGTCTTCTCTACTTTTGTGGTCCTGTATCTTCGTAATAGGACCATATATTCTCAAAATTCTTATAACAGTTATTTCTTCCAGAGTCAACATCTTGTTAGCCATATGGAGACTTCATCCAGCTTTGCCCAGGATGCCAGATCCATCTTCCTACAACTGAGATGGAATAACCAGAGGGTTTTACACCTTGTCAGGTAGTGCCTACTGCCCCTAACCAGGAGGAAGTAATTAAAGAAGAATGGCCATCTCCCTTCAGCACTCCTTTAAGAATAAAGGTGTAAACTCTCTAAGGAGGAAACGAAGCAGACTAGTAAAATAGAGAATCAATAGATGGATCTGGAACCTGGCAAGAAATCCACATGGATATCAATATCCCCAAGATGGCTGCTGGAAGATTCTCATTAGAATCCCATTCAGAATGAGATTTCTACTATTCAGAATGAGGTTTCCTCTGGAAGCCAGGAGAAGCCCTGGATATTCTCCAGGGACATTATCATTGGACCCTTCTGGAGGATTAATGAATGGGATAATCAATAAAAACAGCAAAAAGCTTGGATTCCTCCCATACCATTAATAAAGGGGTAAATAATTAATGGTTCAAAAAGCAGGTGCAAAGGCCAAATTGCTCTCTTGCCTTCTGCACCCTGCTCTTGCCATGCTTCCCCCTTCCCCCCACATGGATCAACATGCAAGTAAAATGTGGGCATTTATAATCTATAATAGGAAATTTAGTCTATAAATCAGCCTTCTTTATCATTCTTCAGCCCCTTCTTCTCTACCTGGGACCTATGATCTGTTATTTTCTCCCATTTCTCTTACCTCCCTACCTTAATAAATTACTGGCCTAATAAATGTGACATGCTCTTGTGATAAAGGAAGTGCTATGGCCTTACCCCCCCTCAGCAGAAACCCACAGCTTTAGGAAGATAAGCAGCCCCCATCCCTTTCTCCCTTCCTCCCTTTTCTCCCTGGAATCCACATCCTTAGGAAGATAAGCACTCCCCACCTGCACCTGCCCCTTTCAACTGGAATTTACAACTCTAAACAGATAATGACTCTTTTCCTCCCTAATAACCCTCTGCTTTAGGAAGATAAGCTAACCTGGCTCCTTTTGCTTTTGTAACCCCTGCCTGCCTGCTTGCTTAGGAGTTTTCCTGCTTAGAGTTCCTATATAAACTTATGAAAACCAAGACAATGAAAGGGCATTCCAGGTTCATGACTGAAAGACTAAATATCATTAAGATGTCCGTTCTAACCAAATTAAATTACAGTTTTAAAACAATCCTGATAAAAATTCCAATAGTCTTTTTTGTAGAATTGGAAAATACAATTATCAAATTTATCTGGAAGTGTAAGGGTAATGAATAGTCAAAATATCTTTAAAAAAGAATGAAGTTGGAAGACTCTCATTTCCAGAGTTTAAAGGTTATTACTTTGCTACAGTGTTAAGAACAATATGGTAATGGCATACTGTGATACTTAGGCTACTGTGTCGAATTGGCCAGGTAATTGTGCCTAGTTGTTTGGTCAAGCAAGCACTGTGCTAATTGTAATACAAGGACAGCTATGAGCTTTTATCATCAGTGAGTTTACTGCTTAGATGGCTGATTACATTTATAATCAATCTGGAAGGAAAAAAAAAGACAATAAACAGCTTCATTTGTGGGATATAACAAAAACCTACCCTTCATGCCATCAGAGTTCCAGAATGAGAGGAGAAAGAAGGTGGAGCTGAAAAAACACTCACATAAATAATGGCTGAAATTTCCTAACTTTGGAAAAAGAAATAGCTGTACAGATTCGAGGAGCTGAGCAAATCCCAAACAAGATAAATCTAAAAAAAACTTCACCAAGGCACATCATAGTCAAACTTATGGAAACTAAAGACAAGGAAAAAAATCCTGAAAGCAATGAGAGAGAAACAGTAACTTAGATATAAGGGGAAAACATGTCAAATAACAGTGGATTTCTCATCAGAAACCATGGAAGCAAGAAGGAAGTGATACAATATTTTTCAAGTGCTGATAAAAAGAACACCCTTCCTGGATACATGCAACCTCCAAAGGTAATATACTGTATTGTTCCATTTATATAGCATTCTTGAAATGATAAAATTATAGAAATACAGAACAGATTAGTGGTTGCTAAGGATTATGAAAGGACTGGGGAAGGGTTGGGGGAGGTTGGCATGGGTTCCGTAAGGAAGCGCATATGGCCATAAGAGGGCAAAATGAGTGATCCTTGGGGTGGTGGGAATATTCTGGATCTTGACTGAATCAACATCAATATCTTGGTTGTGATAGTGTGCTATAATTATGCAATATACTACCACTGGAGAATTTGGGTCAAGGTTTCAGGGGATCTTTTGTACTATTTCCTACAACTGTATGTGGATGCAAAATTATCTCAAATTTAAAATACTAATAATAATTATAAAAATAAATCTTTATAAAGCCTTAAAAAAAATGTTATTACTTTGCTAAAGTGTTAAGAACAGTATGGTAATGGCATACTGTGATACTTAGGCTAATGTGTCGAATTGGCCAGGTAATTGTGCCCAGTTGTTTGGTCAAGCAAGCACTGGGCTAATTGTAATACAAGGAAAGTTATGGGCTTTCATCATCAGTGAGTTTACTGCATAGATGGCTGATCACATTTATAATCAATCTGGGAGAATGCCATCAGCAATGAGTGATGTTTTATCTAATTATGTGAATGCCTTAAAAGGGGAAGTGATTTCAGTATTGAAAATATTATAACGAGATTACCCTACCTCCATGCTTATAAGAGGCAAGGATATAGTTGAGAGTGTTTTCAACACCTTAACAGAGTTTTGTGGAGTCAAAAGATATAATTATGTTAGATACTCTGGATGCAGTTACAAAAGAAAAAGATGAGTTAAAGGCTTCACATTTACAACTTAAACACTGCATGAATTATGTTAAAGTTTTTATGTGTTTTCTGAATGAAAATCTTGTTTCCTGCAGCTACAGGCTTGAGATATCTGAGAACCAAACTCAGATTCTCATTGTTTGAGTAGCAGATTACAAAGGAAACCAAAATCTCAACCCTGCAGGGTATCTGCAGTTAAAGTGAAGGCATTGATTGGAGAAGAGTGGAAGCCAGAGGATTGGGGTGGACACATATAGGATGATGATAATATTGGTAAGGACATTGGAGCCCTAAATTCTGCTGAGATTTAGGAATGGCCTGCCCTATGGAGACCACACTTTGTTAACCTTGTATCACCCAGCCTCCAGCCTGCCCCAGGGAGTCTGGACCTCCTTCAGCCCTGAGGCATATACTAACCAGCTGGACTCCAGCATGCACTGCCCAACCTCAACCCTGCCCTGAGGAATCTGCCTTCCAATCCCTGCCTGAAGAAATTAATCCTGTCTCACCAGAAGAAAATGCAAAGGAATGCCCCAAGGTCAGTAGCTTTCAAGACATTTCTAATCCTTCTCCTTATCCACCCCCCACAACCCCTCTTCTCTTTGAGACCTATTACTAGACTAAAATCACAACAAGCCTCCAAAATCACACAAAAGTGTGACCCATGAAGAAGTACTCTATACTCTGAAAGAATTGCATGAGTTTTACAACTTATATAGACAAAAATTAGGAAACTATGTGTGGGAATGGATACTAAGGGTATGGGCTAGTGGTAGAAGGAATATAAATTTGGATCATACTGAATTTATTGACAAGGGCTCACTAAGCAGAAATTCTGGAATCAATGTTATAGCCTGAGGGGTTAGAAAAGGCTCAAACAGTTTGGATGGCTGACTGAAACATGGACCAAAAGATGCCTTGGCATGTCTGAGGCTGAGATTCCTGATTTTCCCCAGTATATAGTAGAAGAGAGAATTCAAAGGCTTAGAGACTGGAATGCTAGAATGGATTTATCATTTAAGACCTATCTACACACCCCAGGATTATCCAGAGGAAACACCTTTAACCAGGACTGTGAGGAATAAATTTATAAGATTAACTCCATCTTCCCTGAAGAGCTCTGTGGTTGCTGGTTGCTCTTCTATGTAGTCCAGATATTACTGTAGGGAGGGATGTAATGGAGTTATAATCCTTAAACATTATGCGGTGATGGGATCTCAGTACAGTAAATGTCAAGTATTGGCAGTTAATCACCAAAGACAAGGTGGGCGTGGCTACCTCAATGAAAAGCAGCACTCAGAATAGTCTGAGTCACATAGAGTTATTGCATTCGCTAATGGATCGTAGGGTACCTAGAATTGAAATAGATGGGCAGTCTACTAAATTTTTACTGGATCTGTATAAGCAGAAGAGTTATAGGTTGAGTGAACAAAACCCTAACTCAAATTACCATTGCAGAGAATCACGGCCCCTTAATCAATTCCAAGACTTGAGACTGTTCACAGACCCAGAGCTACTTGAATGAGAAGGCCAGGTCCCCTTGGGGAAGTATCCTGTTAACTGCCAAAAATTTATACTGTTTATCTTCCTCTCACCTTTCCCCAGGGAGACTTATAGTCTTTTACCAGAGTAACTGTGCATTGGGGAAAAGGAAATGATCAGACATTTTAGGAATTATTAGACAGTGGCTCAGAAATAACACTAATTCCAGGAGACCCAAAATGTCACTGTGGTCCACCAATCAGAATAGGGGCTTATGGCAGTCAGGTGATTGATGAAGTTTTAGCTCAGGTCCATCTCTCAGTGGGTCCAGTGGGTCCCTGGATCCATTCTGTGGTTATTTTCCCAGTTCCAGAATGCAAAACTGGAATAGACATTCAGTAACTGGCATAATTCCCATATTAGATCACTGACTTGTGGAGTGAGGACTTTGATGGTAGGAAAGGCCAAGTGGAAGCCCCTAGAACTGCCTCTGCCAAGCAAAACAGTAAATCAAAAGCAATCCTGGATTCATGGAGGGATTGCAGAAATTAGTGTCACCATCAATGATCTGAAGGATGCAGGGGTGGTGATTCCCACCACATCCCCATTCAACTCTTCTTTTGGCATGTGAAGAAAACAGATGGATCTTGGAGGATGACAGTAGATTCTCCTAAACTAACCAGGTGGTGACTCCAATTGCAGCTGCTGTCTCAGACGTGGTATCATTGCTTGAGCGAATCAACACTGGTACCTGGTATGCAGATGTTGATCTGGTAAATGCTTTTTTCTCAATTGTTATTAGTAAAGACCACCCAAAACAGTTTCCTTTCAGCTGGCAAGGCCAGCAATATACATTCACTGCCCTACCTCAGGGGTATATAAACTCTCCAGCCCTATATCATAATATTGTCTGTAGGGGCCTTGATTGTCTCTCCCTCCCACAAGACATCACTCTGGTCCACTATATTGAGGATATCAGGTTGATAGGACCTAGTGAACAAGAAGTAGCAAAGACTCTAGACTTATTGGTAAGCATTTGCATAGAGAAAGGATGGGAGATAAATCCAACAAAAATACAGGGGACTTCTAGCTCACTGAAATTTCTAGGTTTCCAGTGGTGTGGGGCAGGTTAAAATACCTCTTCTAAATTAAAGTATAAGCTGTGGCATCTGTCCCCTCCTATGACCAGAAAGGAGGCACAATGCTTAGTTGGTCTCTGGATTTTGGAGACAACACATTCTTCATTTGACTGTGCTACTCTGGCCCATTTACTGAGTGACTAGAAAAACTGCTAGTTTTGATTGGAGACCAGAACAAGAGGACACTCTGCAATAGGTCCAGTCTGCTGTGCAAGCTGTACTACCACTTGAGTCATATGATCTTGTAGATTCAACAGTGCTGGAAGTTTCAGTGGCACATAGAAATGCTGTCTGGAGACTTTGTCAGTTCCTATAAGAGAATCACAATGCAGACCCTTAAGATTTTGGAGCAAAGCCCTGCCATCCTCTGCAGATAACTACTCTCCTTTTGAGAAACAGTTTTTGGCCTGCTACTGGGCCTTAGTAGAGACTGAACACTTACACATGGGCCATCAAGTTACCATAAGACCTGAGTTGGCTATCATCAGCTGGTTATTGTCTGACCCACCAAACCATAAAGTTGGGCATGCACAATAATAATAATAAAGTGGAACTGGTATATATGAGATGGGGCTTGAGAGGGTCCTGAAGGCACAAGTAACTTACACAAGGAAGTAGCCAAATGTCCACCCCTGCCATATTATCTTCTCTTTCCAAGCCCACAGCTTTGGCTTATTAGGGAGTCCCTTCCAGTTGACTGAGGAAGAGAAAACCCAAGCCTAGTTTACAGATGGTTCTGCATGATACACAGGTATTACCTGAAAGTGGACAGCTGCAGCACTGCAGCCCTTTTTTGGGACATCCTTGAAGGACAGTGGTCACGACAAATCCTCCCAGTGGGCAGAACTTCAAGGAGTGCACCTGGATGTTCATTTTGCTTGGAAGAAGAAATGGCTAGAGATGCATTTGTACACTGATTCATGGGCTGTTGCCAATGGTTTGGCTGGATGGTCAGAGACTTGGAAGGAACATGATTGGAAAACTGGTGACAAAGATATCTGGAAATAGGTATGTGGATAGATGTTTCTGAGTGGGAAAATGCATGAAAATATTTGTGTCCCACGTGAATGCTTACCAGAATGTGACTTCAGCAGAGGAATATTTCTATAAGCAAGTGGATAAGATGACCCACTTTGTGACTAACACTCAGCCTCTTTCCCCAGCCACTCCTGCCATTGCCCAATGGGCTCATGAACAAAGTGCCATGAAGGTAGGGATGGAGGTTATGCATGGGCTCAGAAACATGGATTTTCCCTTACCAAGGCTGACTTGGCTACAGCCACTGCTGAGTGCCCAATTTGCCAACAGGAGAGACCCACACTTAGTTCTGGATATGGGCACTGCTGAGGTGATCAGCTTGCTACCTGGTGGCAGGTTGATTACATTGGACAACTTCCACTATGGAAGGGTCAGGGATTTGTTTTAACTGGAATAGACACATACTCCAGATATGGGTTTGCATTTCATGCTCACAATGCTTCTTCCAAAACTACCATCCATGGACATACCAAATGTCTTGTCTACCACCATGGCATTCCACGCAGCATTGCTTCTGAACAAGGAACCCATGTCACAGCAAATGATATGCAGGAGTGGATACATGTCAATGGAATTCACTGGTCTTACCGTGTTCCCCATCATCCTGAAGCAGTTGTATTGATAGAATGGTGGAATGGCTTTTGAAGACTCAATTATGGTGTGAAATAGGTGGCAATACCTTTCAGGGCTGGGGTAATGTTCTCCAGGAGACTGTGCATGCTCTATATCAGCATCCACTATACGGTGATGTTTCTCCCATAGCCAGGATTCATGGGTCCTGGAATCAAGGGGTGGAAATAGGAGTGGCACCACTCACTATTACCCCTAGTGATTCACTAGGAAAATTTTTGCTTTCTGTCCCTGCAACCTTAAGCTCTGCTGATCTACAGGTTTTAGTCCCAAAAGGAAGAGTGCTGCCACTAGGGAAAAAAGCAATGATTCAATTGAACTGGAAGTTAAGACTGCCACGTGGCCACTTTGGGCCCCTCTTACCTCCAAATCAACAGGGAAAGAAGGGAATTACTGTACTGGCTGGGGTGATTGATCCTGACTATCAAGGGTAAATAGGACTGCATCTATATAATGGGGGTAAAGAAGAGTTTGCCTGGAATAGAGGAGATCCTCTAAGGTGTCTCTTAGTACTGCCATGCCCTGTGATTAAAGTCAATGGAAAATTGCAACAACCCAATCCAAGCAAGACTAACAGTGGCCCAGAATCTTCAGGAATGAAAGTTTGGGTCACCCCACCAGGCAAAGAACCACGGCCAGCTGAAGTGCTTGTTGAAGGTAAAGGGAACATGGAATGGGGAGTGGAAGAACGTAGTGATAAATATGAACTTTGACTATGTGGTCAATTACAGAAATGAGGACTGTAATAGTCATGAATCTTTCCTTGTTTCATTATGAGTATGATTGTATATGTACATAAAATGAATTTCTTAGTTTTCTTCCCCAACCTTTTACCTTATGATATGACAAGTTGTATTCGTTTCATGTCAAAATATTAAAGGATGTCAAATTTAAGAGTGAATATTACCCAAGGACTTGTACCCTATTCTGTAAGGAATTAATGCATTTCTGGTTGTACTCAAGAGATTTGAACTTTGTTAGAGGGAAATATATATATATATATTTATATATATGCATGTCTGTTATTGTTTTTACTTATAGATTAAGTTTAAAGTAATGTGTATGGTTGCCGAGTTGACAAGGGGTGGACTGTGATGGTTAGGCTATATGTCAACTCAGCCAGGTAATTGTGCCCAGTTGTTTGATCTAGCAAGCACTGGGCTAATTGTAATACAAGGACATTTATGGGCTTTCATCATCAGTGAGTTTACTGCATAAATGGCTGCTTACATCTACAATCAACCTGGGAGACTGCTATCAGCAATGAGTGATGTTTTATCTAAAGATTTGAATACCTTAAAAGGGGAAGTGATTTCAGTATTCAGAGAGAATTTCCCAGCTTGTCTTTGGACAACCAACATCTCCCAGAAACTCATAAAGGTCTTTCATTGGACTTTAATCAGAGCCCCTGGTTTGCAGCCTGCCTGTGAAATCTGGATTTGTGCATAGCTACAGTCATGTGAGAATCTTATAAAATCTCATACTAGTTACAGATATCTCTTGTTGATTCTCTGTCCCAAAAGAACCCTAACTAATACACATACAGATAGACAGACTGAACAATGGAATCAAATTGAGAGTTCAGAAATTGATCATCACATCTATGGTCAAGTGATTTTTGGCAAGTTTGCCCAACCGACCTAAGAGAAAATTTAGGAAAACATCTTCGAGATGTTTTTTAGGTAGTGGTTTCTTAAACCTTACACCAAAAGCATGACAAATGAAAGGAAAAATAGAGAAACAGGACCTCCTCAAGATTCAACACTTTTGTCCTTCAAAATTATTTTGTTAAGAAGGCAAAAAAGCAGCCTACTCCATGAGAGAATATTTTTGGAAATGATATATTCACTAAAGGTTTGATTTCAATGTTATATAAAGGGATCACACAACTCAATGAAAAAAGAACAAGAAACCCAATTGAAATTGGGTAAAATACTTGAATAGAGATTTTTCCAAAGAGAAAATACGAATGGCCACAAAGCACATCCAAGTATGCTCAACATCACTAGCTATTAGCAAAATGCAGATCTAAACTACAATGAGCTATTGTTTCACTCCTTACATAATGGCCATTATTTTAAAAATCAGAAAACTACAAGTGCTGAAAAAGATGTGGGACAAATGGGAACACTCTATCTCTATTGGTTTTATGTAAAATAGTGCAGCCTCTGTAAAAGACAGTTTGGCAGTTCCTCAGGAAGCTAATTATAGAACTGCCTTATGATCCCCCAATCCTACTGCTGGGAATATATCCAGAAAAACTGAAAGCAGAGATGTAAACAGTGTTTGCACACTGATGTTCACATTTGCTGAAAGATGGAAACAACCTAAATGCCTGTCAACCAATGAATGGATAAAACAATATGGCATATACATATGATGGAATATTATTCAGCTGTAAGAAGAAATAAACTGTGGAAGCACATGAAAACATGGGTGACCCTTAAGGCTATTACACTGAGTGAAACAGCCATAAACAAAGGACAAATATTGTATAGCCTAATTGAAATTAACTAAATAGAATGAGTAAACTTATGCAAACTATAGGGTATAAGTAGGAGACAGAAAGTGGGATGAGAACAGGGAGCTAATGATGAATATATGTAGTATGTTTAGTAAGGTCAATTTTAAATCAGTGGAAATGGATATAGTTTATGTTAACACATTTTAATGCATATAACTAATGCTGTTGATTGTAAATGTGATTGTGGCTGAAAAGGGTAGTCTGGTGAGGTTAATGTAAATTGAAAGTCAGCTAGAATATAATTTATGGACTATATAATACAGTGATTTTGGGGGTAGATGAGCATTGTGGTTAATTATATAAATAGAAGAATGTTTTATTACAAGGTGTTAATTATATGGTGATACATGGCAGAACACAGCTAATGTAAATTATAGACTATAGTTAGTAATATTGTAAAATTTTGTAACAAAGGCAAAGAATACACTATACCAATGCTAAAGATAAATAAAAGATATGGGTTTAATATTATGAAATATTAACATGATCAAAATTTTTTCCTTCATTTTCTTCATTAACAAGGAGGCGTTAATCATGTCATTTATATAATCTGTGCTCATTTATTCATCTTTCAGAACATTGGAGAAACAATTTATTTGGTTTGGAGACTAAATATGATATATGGGTTGGGACAGAATTTTTTAAAAATAATGCTACCATAATTTAAGTTGCCTTTTGTCTAATATTTTAGTTTGAGGTTGAAATAAAATTTACTATTTTAAAAAAGAAAGCAAAAATAATTTAATAAAAATAAACTTTGCAGGGAGTATCTAAATTTTATGTGAAAAAGTATATATGTGATTTTATAAAATAATATAAATGTATTAAAACCGAAAATATAAAAATATCATATAACCAAATATAAATATTATTTAAAAATGTAGAGAAGCTGATCTAGATACTTAAATAAATGAACAGATGATTTATGATATATAGGTTACAGATAGGTTAATTAGATGATAGATAAACAGAGATAGATATCGATGATACTTAAATTTTGAAAGACTCACCCACTTAGACCAGATGATTGATATTCTCCAGCATCACATCTTTGAACAGCTTTCTCTAGGATGTGTCTAGAAGGGCTCACTCTTCTTGTGTGAAATCTACAGCCACATCTTTGAAGGTCACTAATTCCTAAAACATTACAAAAATTGGGGTTCACACAGGGCCATACTTACCAATGTCCTGAGTGTGATGCACAAAATGACAGCAATAAGGAATTAGAAACTGTGTATATTAAGTTCAATATGTGTCTGGAATTCCAGTCATATCACTCTCAATGTTGAAGTGAATTCTGCATTTCAGATACACTCAAAGACACATTCACAATCTGAATACATAAAACTCCATTGTAAAGTAATATTACATAACACATGGCATGATACACACCGGAAATTTCCCAATACACTTGTAGTTATTTCTTCCTGATGCTGATTATAAAATTTGCATGTGAGTTTTCATAACTAAAACACTTGTTTCCACCAATTTCAAGTAATTCTACAGACTCATCTTAAGGTAAGCAGTATCCACATAGTATATCACATTATACAAGTATTATAAGATTTTCTGCTATATAGATGACCTCATTTTCCTCCCTTACTGTTGTATTGAAAGATGGCCTTAGCCTGACCATTCCTGTGGTAGGATACCTCCCATTCTCAACTTTCTCTGGGTTCTACAAACTCCAGTTTCATTGTCTTTCTTGTATCTTCATCTCATCTGTCTGTTAAAGATTAAAAGAAGCCCTTCATTGCTGCTTGTCTAAACTATATGCTTCCTGAATGCACAGCCAAAATTAAGGAAAAACACTTCCTATACATTGCATCCCATTTATAAATTTGAATAAAATTGATTTATAAAATTTGATGATGGACAATTGAGAAATACAGTGGTAAGGAGAATTTTAGTTTTTTTTTTTTTAATATTTCAAAATATACTCCACAAAATTTAAATAAAATTAAAATTGGGGAGTATAAAGACTTGATTCCTCATTTCCTTCTATTTATCAACTTTCTCATACTTCTGGGAACAATGCACAGCTCTATACGGCAGCAATTGTAACACTTGATTGATTGAATGTACCTAATGAAACTTCAACCTCCCTACTGGCTGTAAACTTCTCTTACTAAACTCCATCACCTCTGTTCACTTTATGCCTAAGCCAATTTTAGGCACTAACATGATCTATATAAGCATTATTTCTCCAATGAGGCCATGGGTATGGTGAGAAAAAGAAAATATATCTCATCATTGCAGAGAACACACAGCCTTTATGGGAGTTGGAACCAACAATTGTAATGGCTGCAAGAAGATTACTTGTTGATCAGTCCCTAACTTACCATAATTGTTCTAGAATCCTGTATAAACTTAATAGAAGCTCAAAATAGCTCCTGAATACACTGGATTATCCATGACAATAGTAGAACCCTTACCATCTGCTGGCAACAGAGGTGTGATTTTAGTTAAAGAATTCCCTACTCAGCTATGGTGCATTGTCAATAGCTTAGCTGGCAACTATCTTCTGGATTTTCACTTACAACCAGGCAAGCAGTAGGGATACAAAGCTGTGAATGGAGAAAGAAGCCATCAGTCTTAAGTGCTAACCAAAATTTCCAAACCCACTTGTCCTAAATCACAAGCCCTTCACCTAGAAGTAACCTCAGCCCAATCAACAGGAACATGAAGTATGCTTCAAGAGAAATAGGTAAAGGACTTTCCTCTCCCAGGGTCAAAAGTTTGGAAGTCTTGACTTCTCTGGCAAATAAAGGTGATATGAATATCTTCAATGTTCATTGTACATTGTAGAGAGAAGCTGATCCCAAACATCAGCTTTCATCTTATTTAATGTTTACTGGCCAGTTTATTCATATTCATTTCAGCATATGATTCCTGAGAACATTTCTGATGTCACTGTGAGCATTTATCCCATCTGTCAATAAATATCTATTAACCACATCTACCCTCATAGGAGGTGACTCTAATTACCTGTATTGTTCATTACTGCATCTGATAAAACACATTATTAAGCTATTGCTTTAGGTCTAAAACCAGAGTTATGACTCCTAGTGCTATAAAATATACCTGGCAAACTATGTCCTGATAATTGAATCAGACTTCCACATTCCATAATCATTTCAAGTCCCATAGTTTTCAATATCACATATTCTCACATTTCAAATTACTTTCACCACACTGGATTACCTCATAATAATCAGATGAATGATGAATAATCACTTCAGTTTAGCACCATAACCTCAATTTTTGCATTCATACCCATTAGCTATTTCTTTTTTCTCATTCAATGGTCATGTTATACCTGATTAAAATGAATGTTTGTAATTGAATTCCTCTCCTTCCTCTTTCTTCAGAAACCATTTTACTGAGTAAAATTGATAACCTCTCCCTCTTATCAGAATAAGTTGCCACACCACTTTAACTCATAATTTATTTTCAATTATGAAACAAAATATCCCCTATATTTATTTCTTCTCTTTTGCCTGATCTCCTGTTCCTCCCTTCAGAATCAATCTGCCTGAGCACTTTCTCCTTTCCTCACACTGCCACAAGTGTTTACTCACTAAAATCACTGACTTCCTCTTAAATAAATCATGCTATAATCTCAAATGATTGCTCCATGAATAAATCCAGGGTGTGTGTCTCAGCCTACAACTTGGAAATAAGGACAAACTGGACCTTTTGTGAACTTTATTTTTCCTAGTCTTCTATGATATCTCAGTCCTTTGAGTATATCCATGCTATTCTAGTAACTCCTTCATGTTGTGTTCTGCATTCTACTCCTCAAACAATATTATTAGAACATCTCAATACTCAACCATGGCCCCCCTTCTCTCCCCTTTTTATATACTGTCCTGACAATCTCACACATTTATTCAATTGCTTCAATTCATCCCACTGTTGGCTCTACAATGACAATGTATTTCTCTATTTTCACAGATAAAGGCACAAAAAAAAAAAACCAAATATAACTTGAAACATTACTCCCACCCCCATCCCTGGAAATATAAAAATACTCCTTCTCTAGAGGTTACTCTCTGATTAACCTGGATGTCAAATGAGATAAATATTTCCTCAAAAAGCACTTCACTGAATCCCAACCTAAGATAGCCTTTGCATTCGTGTAGCCTTTGTTACAACTATAATATTCTTTCAGTTCACTCATTTAATTTTTAATTATACATTTATTTCTTTGTTCATTTTTTTGTCTCTCCCATTGGCCAAACTGCATGAAACACTTCCCTGAATTGTAATATTAAGTATGATTTCCTTTTAAAATTACTAAAGAATTATAAATCCAGAGAAATTGTATTTCCATAATAACTGTTTTAAGGTTTTTAAAATAACATTTTTTTTTTCAAATTTTAATTGTGTAATATAGAAAACTGTAAAACACAAGAAGCAAAGAACACAAAAGTCATCCAGAATCACAAGCAGTTTACAGTTTGACATATCCTTCTAGGTCCTAAGCATGCATTTTTATGTGGTCAAGATCACACAGAATATATCATGCTTTTTCACACATCATGAATATTTACCAATTCAAAGCCCCAAAGCCATGAGGTATTGTGATAACCAAGAATACATGACACCATCTCAGTCATGGGAAAAATGTATTCCTGCCTTTCTTGAAGACAAAATTTCCTAAGACAAAAATAGCAACAGGCCTCTATAAATATTGACAAAGTTACAAATACTGCGCTCCCTTAATGCTCATTTTAAAACGAGACATAAAGCAATAGAGTACAATAAATATAATGCTTCTAAGGGAATTCATTATCAGATCTATATTGAATCATTAGCAAGTTCATATGTTTCTATTGAATTATTTAACAATGTTTTCCTATGGTATAGCAAGAGATGCACACACACATTAAGTTAGCATCAAAATGGAAATATGAACACATCTGCACACACCCCTCCCCCTGCACTTCCTCCTGCCCCCCTGCAGCCAATTTAATGAACAAGTCTTGGTGCATAATGCTCAGAGGTAGTTTAACAATTCCATGTCAAAAATGCTTCTTTTCTATTAATTTAACAGAAAGATGTTTATAAATTCATTAATTCACTAGCTCTACTTTTTATGATACATTGTCACCTCAAGATATCTAAAAAGCTTAGATGTGAAATAAAGAATGATCCATATCTGCAATTGACACAGGTATTTTACCAAAAAAATGCACATATACAACTATGGTTATAATCTACAACTGTCTTCTAGATATAGAGATACTACCAAGGAGCCCTTCCCTTTGCCCTTCTTCCTCTTCCTCAGCCACCATTTCAATGACTAAGTACAGGAATACTTTCTGCTCCAAGAGGTGGATGGACAGAGGTCACTCCCAGAAGACAGTCCATCCTAAAACTAGCACAAGAACCTTTATATAGGGATTATTTTACTACCTCTATTTTTGACATACTTTGGACATTAGGACTTGTCCTTTAACACACTGCAATAACTGAAATGCCTATAGCGAACAATGGTCAGACAACCTGAACTTGTCTCACAATTCACTGGCAAAGAACCTTTCCCTGTGCACTTCCTTCCCTGCCTCCACCACCACCCCATCCACACACTGCTCCAAGACATCTAGTTTAACAACCCCATTCCCCAAATACAGCCATTTCTATGTATTAACCAAAAAACATATTTAAAGTATTATTTTACACTCTTTACTTTAACATATGTTGTATACTTCTAAACATCTAGAAAGATTAGATGTTTCAAATAAGGACTTAAGTTTGTCCAGTATATACATAGTAGTGTTGAATAAACTATACACATGTAACAATGGTTATATTTGAAAGTGTCTTCAAAATAGAAATATTCTGATCTAAAGCCCTCCATTTCTCCCAATCCCTTTTCTCCACTACAAACACAGTGGATGAGTTACAGGCACATGTATCACTTAGATGTGGTTTTACAATTTCATTTCCAAAAGCCATTTTCAGAAGACTGCCTTTCTATGAATTTTAACACAAAGTATACAAAATGTGTTCATTTACTAACTACTTTTATCATACATTGGCAAACTCTTTAATATATAGAGACTAGATATTATAAAATTAGGACTCATGTGTCCAGTATATACACAATATATACAGTACAGCAAAGTTCAATGAATGCACATAATATACAGGGCAATAGATGATCAGAAATTTTCTAGTACACACCAGGAAACACCTTTTCCACCTTCTTCCCTCTCACCTCCCTCAAACCAATGAACAAGAGTACAGTTCCATTTCCTAAGACAATATTTCCCACCAATTTTAAAAGCTATTTACAGTGTTCTACTACCTCTATTTTAAGCACATCAAGCACTTCTAAAATATTTAGAAAGACTAGATATTTTAAATAAGAACTTACTTGTCCACTACATACATAGTATTAAATAAAATTGCACAGACATAACAAGGTTATAATCTGAGGTATCTCCTAAATATGACCATCTTGGCCTGGAACCATTCCCTCCTCACTTCCTTTTCTTCACCACCAGTTCAGTGGACAAGTACAGGCAACTATAATGCTTAGAGGTGGCTGAACAAATTAATACCAAAAGCCATATACAGAAGAGAAGCTTTCCAATGAATTTCAACACAAAGTATACAAAACATGCTAATTTTACTAACTCTACTTTGTCATACACTGTCAACCTCTTTAATATCTAGATATTGCAAAACTAAGACTCATTTGTCACCTATATACACTATATATAGACCAAATAAAATGCAGATAACATATAGAAAAAGTTTTTTCTGAAATTGCCGAAGTATGGACATACTAGCATATTACCTTTTGCAATTGCTTCCTCCCACCTCTTCCAAACCAATGAACAAGTATATAGACAATAGTATACTGCTCAGAGTTGGTTTAACAATCTCATTTCCAAAATGAATGCCTTTCATTTGGCATATTTCATTTTCATATTTCCCCTGAAACTGAACAAAATAATATTTACAAAGTAATATTTTATTGTTACTACTTTTAACATAAGTCAGGCACTTCTAAACATCTAGACAGACTGGATGTTTCAAATAAGGACTTATTTTGTCCGCTATATACAGAGCAGTCTTGACTGAACTGCAAACATTTAACAAGTTATAATCTGAAATTGTTTTTTAAATATGAACATTCTCACCTAAAACTCTTCGCTTTTATCCCTTGTCCACCAACCTGTGGGCTATAATGCTCAAGTTTTCAGAAGACAACATTTCATAGGAATTTCAACACAAAATCTATTCATTTACTATTTTTATCATACACTGGCAACTTCCTTAACACCTGAAAGACTAGATGTTGTAAATTAGGAAGTGTTTGTCCATTATATACACAGCAAATTACAAAACCAAATGCACGAACATAGGGACAATGATTAATCTTGCCTCATTCTAAACACACTAGCATAGAGCCCTGTGCTATTCCTTATCCCTCCTCCCCTAAACCAGGGCACAAAATGTGAACTATTCAGAGAGGTGGTTTGGCTATACCAAAAAACCCACAATATTTTATATGAATTTTAACAAAAAGATATTTACAAAATGTGTTCTTTTACTACCTCCACTTTTAACTTATGTCAGGCACTTCAGAACATCTAGGAAGAGATATTTGAAAAGTACTTAGTATTGTCAACTATACATGGAGTAATGAGGAATAAAATGACATACAGAACGATGGTTACAATATGAAAATATCTTCTAAATATGACCAGTCTGGCATAGAACCTTCTCTTCTCTTCCTCTTCTCAGCCTTCTCTACTTCACGTCCTCTAACCCACAGAACAAGCATGGCTGTGTATCACTCCCAGTGTCGCTTCCAGAGGCAGTCTAAATTCCATCTCAAAGTCATTTACAGAAGGCATTTTTCTTTCTTTTTTTTTTTTTTTTTAACGAACGGTCATTACAAGACGTGTGATTTTCTCACTCTATTTTATCATACGTGGGCAACTTCTTTACCTCTAGAAAGCGTAGATATAACAAAAGTTTTCTTTTAAAAGGTTGGAGGGAAAGTTGAGAGTAGCTTTTTCATATTATATACACAGACCTTCTATAAACGGCCAGTAAATCTTCCCAAAGTGTGTTCGGCACTTCTTATTGGCCACATGTTGCAGTTATTCTACTATTTCTCTTTCCAGCATCAAGAAAGATCTGGTAGAACGATGACCAGCCGCCGATGGCCTGCTAACCTTCCACCCGTCGTCGTCCAAGTTACCGCTCACCTTCCAGGCCCATTAAGGCCTTTGTCTTTCATTGTTGGGGCGACAAGTCTCATCCAGTTGGGACGCAGCGATCACCCCAGGCCCCCGGATCTGCAGGGTTTCACGACCTGAAGAGGGGCCGAACTTGAGTCCACGCAGAACCGCCTACTGGGCCCTCGAGGCGCCTAACGGCCCTCCGTGGCCTTCTCTCCCCGCCGCCTGCAGCCCAAAGGGGCCACGTCCCTGGTGCCCTGGCGGGGGCTTAGCCGCCGCCTGACAGGTTCCTGCAAGGAGCACGGGCGGCCGGCAGGGTCCAGGCTGGGAGAAGCCGTCGCCGCCTTCAAGACATCATGGGGGGAGAGGAGGGCAGGGTTCCGCCTCTGCCTCAGGGTCTGGTCCTGGCCTGTGAGCAGTCGCCGCAAGGGCTCTGGGTCTCCGTTGGGCAGGGACCACACACCACCCCGGGGGCCCCAGCTCACCGGCCATCCCGAAGCCCGAGGGACCCGAGGGCGGGGAAGGTAGCTGCTCCGCTCTTCACCACGCTTTCTGCCTGAACTCCATTCTATGATTTTTAATGAGTGCTGGGTAAACTATGTTAGCAAGCATTAGACAGAAAATAAAACAAAACAAAAAAACAGGAATAACTTTTTATTGTGTCTCTTCCACATACAGGGGGGTCAGTTCATACACTTTATAAAGTTATATTTTAACAATTGTCCTAGGAGCTAAATATTGTTATCCCCAAAATACTCATGAGCAATGTGATGATCTGAGATAATATATGCATAAAATCAGATGAGGAAGTGGTATCTAGAATTCAAAATTAATTTTGTGTAAGCACATTCTAATATTTCAAGGAACAATATAAGACATTCACTGTGCACTTGAGAAGTTTGAGGTTATTTAAATTAAGTGTTGATGGAATTTACTATGGCATAGATTAATGATTGAAAGAGTTTATGAATCAGGCACTATGCTAGGGGTGTGACATTTTGCTAATTGTATTGCCATGTGATGTATAGGTTGGTTTTAGCCTTGTCTCTATCACTAATTACCTCTAAAGACTTGGGCTAATCATGTAATTTCTCTATGCCTCATTTACTCTTTTGTAAAATGTGTTAAGTAATATTTACTTCATGAAGGTATTAGGAGGGGAAAAAAGTGAATACCTATAAGATGTTTAGAAGAGTATTGGTAAGCAGAATTGCTTAAAATTGTAATTGGTATAAGAATTATTAGAAATATTAATGTTTAGTGGGATTAAATAACTTACAGAAGCCATATGCTTATGCCAAGCAAAGCCAGAATATTGACCAAGGCAGTTTCACTTCATTATGCTCCTAAATTTTTGATGCTTTAACTTTAGCAATGATAGATAGCTTAAGGATTATACAATATCTTATCTGGAAAGTATCTTATAAAATGTAGAGAGTCATCATTTTTGTGATGGTGAAACTAAAGGCAAGTGGTTACAAGTTCCTAAATTGAGAAAATAGCTATGCAAGAGATTCACTATCTCATTTCTCCTAGTCCATTACTCATACAGGATTATTTGTGGCTGTAATAGCATTACTCCTTTTTGAGAGTGAGAAGATTCAATGCTTTTTATTCAGTTGTTAGCCATGACTTTCTTCCTTTTTATAGGCTGGTTACATATGCAGGAAAGAGTTTGTAGTTTTGTTATAAAAATAAAGAACTTGGCTTAATTTTATGCATTTTCATCTGCCTATCAAAATTAGAATGTCTGAAATGTATCAATGTCAGCAATTGTGGTGGTTTCATGGCTTTGAATGAAATAATTAGGCTATTATGAAAAAATGGGGGGTTTAACATTGAATTTGTTGTTGCTTCAGTTCTACATCTTTTCTAAGTTTCAGCTTTGGGCTCTGGATTTCAGATCTAATATGCCTGATGCCAGTTAGGTATTCTGTATCTACTTAACCCAGGAAAACCTCAAGAAATATTTATCTCTCTAATGTATTAATACTCTTATGTGAACACAAAGCAAACATTATACCCCATTCATTTACATAGAGTTTTATTATTTTCATAGTTCACCTTGAACTTTTTAAAAAATTTGGAACTCAGAACTGACTGATTTAGTTTAGGAGATACATACTTCTCTACTGTTTAGGTGAAGAAAACGTTGTTAAATGAAATGAAGACACTTGTGGAGCTCACATCTAAAATTGATGGCTGAGTCAAGAATAGAAACTAGAGATCATCTTCAGTCTAAAGTAAAGGAGCTAGAAAATTGATGGCAATTTAACATAGTGAATCACTAGTTTATAGGCAATATGAAATCAAAAGGGAGGATTCCAAGCAAAGAAATCATTATCCAAAGCCTTAGGAATATAGAAAACTGTAGTCTCCCAATATTATTTATCAGTATTAGTTAGATTGTGAGATCATATTTAGTTAGATGGATAGTCACTTTATAATAATAAATTCAAATCTTTATTTGGCTTTGAGTTCTTTCACATCCTTAGTTTCTTCAGGAGCTAAATTTTATGTGTGAACCATAATTTGCTCATTTTATTTTCAGAGGAGGGATTGGGGGAGAATAATTGATGTGCATTTTATTTCTTGGCACATGATTAAAATAATATTTTCCTTTTATGTCCCTTTAAATGAATAGGCAATTACTCTAAGATTTGTCTGAGATAATATTTTAAATATTATTTTAAAATAAAAGTATTCTTTTCACTTATAGGTGAAGAAATATTTACATAGTATAGCTGGAGGTATATTGAGAAGCCTTATTCCTTAATCTTATCACTGGCTTGTTGATAAACTAATTCTAAATCTTAAAACCACACCATATGTGAACTGTGGTCTATGGTTGGTGGCAAGGCCCCAGGATGTGTAAGTTCATTGAGGGTGGTGGGCCACACTTGTGGGAGATGTTTGTGTGGGATGTGGTGGGAGGTGTGGGAGGTGGGCAACATGGGAATCCCAGTAGGTTCCGTGTAATATTTTGGGTAATCTAAGCACCTCTTAAAATATATTTATATATATATATAATAAATAACATTTTTGTAAGCAAATGCACATATATGTATATATATTTATATATCGTTTTGCAAATGTTGGTATGTATTGTGAAAATTTTGATTTTTACCCACAATAAAAAAAAATAAAAAATAAAAAACCACACCATAGAAATTAATTGCTTTTAAGGCCCCATGTTCATTGAAATGGAATTTTTTATTTTGAGGGTGACATGGTCAGCCTAATATGTTAAAGAAAGGGATGATGAGCTAATTTAAAAATGAATTGATGAGAAAAGATAGCTACACAATTAGAGCAGAATATGTATCACAAATTGTTATGAAAGGTAAGTATTAATGATGCAGATTGTGGTAAACATTTACACTAAAAACAATTACACAATGTTTTTTACCCATACCGTGTTATTTTTCCATCAGTATTGAGAATCAAAGTTAAACTGAAACACTGGTAAGCCTCAAATTTAATGGCTATATTTTCATAAAATAAGTCATGTTCATTTACTGTGATATTTGCTGAATGATGAAGAGATTCAAAGTACATTTTTAAACATTTTTAAAAACATCTTTATTGAAATAAAATTGACATACGATAGCCAAGATAACAATTTTAAGATTGACCTTTATCTTTACCTCATCTATTTTTATGGACTGTATTTGGTGGATTCTAAAACACCCATTATTTTTAAACTTTAATATCTCTGGCTTCAAGTTGCATCTTAAATGATGGTATGTCATTGTTTAATTAGGAGGGTTTTATATTTTTTTCTTTCTTAGTAATATAAAATAATGGTGCACCTTAAAATCAAAGGCATCTTTGATTCAATTATATGTGGTACCTTAAGTTTCCATGGCCATTTTCTTCTAAAGAGCTTAAAGTACAGGTCTCATCTGGACTTTTGGTAAAGATGTAAAGTACATTCTTAAATAGCAATAATAAAAGTTTCATTGGGGGTAAGATAACCTCTTGGATGGGGGCGCTCAAGTCCGCCGTTGCATTTGAGCTCATGTGTGTTGGAGGATTTCCTAATTTATAATAATTCCTGCCATTCTTCTTGTCTAATGCTTACCAGGGAATGTCTTTCTTTTGAGAATGTTAAAAACAATAATAATGAAAAAAGCTTCACAGTGACTCAGTCTTTGAAAACTGATATATCAAGGTGAATATCAAGAAATGTGGCCTTGCTCGGTTGCCACAGGCAGTTTGCATTTAAACAAGTTGTGACTTTGATTCAGATTTTGACTTTATGGGTAATATATCCAAAGCAGGAGATGATGAATATACTGTTTCCATCAGAAATATCAAGTTCTTTGTGTGATGTGTTTTTTTCTCTGAGTGGTTATGAATTTAATAAATAATATGTTTCAGTGGGTATTATTTTTCATTTCAGTGTTTAATACTTCCACAATGTCTTGGATTCAGGGTTGACAGGTACCCCATAAATTATGAGCTGTTATTAGCTGCTTTCTCATTGCATCTTAATTATTAGGCTGAAAAGAGAGGGCAGACTTTTATAAGTATTCATATTTTCTGTTTGCAAGGCTTTTACTGGTGTCTAATAAATTTAATTTTACCTCTAATAAGAAGAGGAAATGAAGTTCTTTTTAGCAAATTCATAGCTTTGAAATGCATCTTGTAGCTTTATGAGTATGGCAACCCATGAAGGTGAAAGCCATTTAAGGAGCTGTTGCTGGGTTAAACTAACTGTAAAACTACTATTTTTGTTTCCATTTTATTGCTTAACCTCCAGGGTAAACTTCAGTCTATCTGATAAAGCAGTCATTCAGGAACTTTAAACTGTATATGTTTTGCACCATTGGAAAGACACAGGCTCCTATATTAAAGATACATTTCTCCAACATAATTTTAAATTTGGAAATGGATTGTGTCTTGACCTACTTATTTCCAAGAGCTGTTCATCCCTGACTCTTTGTTTTGCTCATAGTCTAAATCTATTGTTCTTTCAGGAGGGCTTCTAGCTGCTAAGGGGGTGAGGGCGGGAATCAGTGCAGGCAGTCCAGCTCATCGTACTGGCATCACTGTCACTAAACCACATCCACAATTAACCAGACTCGGGCTTCATGTTATCAGGTCACTCACTTCCTACAGGGAATGAGGACATGGGGAAGATTGTCTCCTGGCTTATGGAGATTGTGCTGAGGGGACGAGGGGTCCTATAGAATATTTTAAGGCTTATTTTACACATCAGAAGGTGAATTTGTTTGTTCATGTGGTTTTGTTTACGTTTTCATTTTTTTTTTTGAGTCAGGTATCTTCCCAAACAATACTTTTTTTTCCTTTTTTTAGGAGGTACCAGGGATTGAACCTGAGACCTTGTACATGGGAAGAAGGTGCTCAGTCACTGAGCTATACCTGCTTGCCCCAAACAATACTTTCTAAACATATGTTTTCATTTATTGTAGTTTCTTGGTTAAACAAATCAATTTTATTGATACATATTAATAAAGCATAAATCCATCCAAAGTATATAATCTATGGTATTTGGTATAATCACGTAGTTGTGCATTCATCACTTCAATCACTTTAAAGCATTTTCATTATTGCAATAATAATATTTTAAAAACCCAAAGAAACAAGATGCAAAGTACATTTATTCATTCAATATTTTACTTTTAATTAAAATCCCTTCTCTTTAATATGAGAGCATTTGACTAGTAGACCTCAAAGTTTTTTTTCCTGCTGAAAATGATTGCAAACTGCTACAATTTCATTTTCTATATGGGAAAAATGAGTTATGTGACAATTTTCTTAACAATTGTTAGAAAAATAATTTGGTAGAACTAATATTTTGATACTAATATCAGCATTATTATTTCTATGGTTAACAAAGCAATGGCAGTTTATTGAATTTAATTTACAATCTTATTGTGACAAAGTCCAGACAGGTTTACCAATTTATGAAGGAGATAACTTAAATTCAGAAATTAAGTGATTGCTACTCAAATTTATACACTGTGTATAATTAAATAATAGACTCCAGTTGGTAATTCTTTGTCCATAAACTTTTCCCACAAACTGTCCAGAAATTTTTCTCTTTATTATGCAGTCGCAGGCTCTTTAAATATTTTGGAAAAAGCATACATTGGATGATAATAAAATACAGATATGCAACCTCCATTTCAAACCATTGAGAGTAAATTGACTTAAACATATGATACATGGACTCAGGGGCAAAACCAGCAAGGTAAATTGCCTTATGCTCCTTTCAGTTTCAGCTATTGTTTTATTCTGTGTTTTAAGTATATGATTATAACTGAAATGTTTGTAGAAATAAATATACTTCTGTTATAAAATTTCAGCATTTTACTGTCACAAATAATTAAGAAAAAAGTAAACAAGCAACAAAAAATTAGTCAAACAAATTGTGTTTGCTTTTTGCAGAGCTTTTCCTTCCAGTTAGTAAATATAGATATCATTAATTATTTTTTCATTTAATTTTTACCTAATTTTTTAGATAGCACTTACTACACTAGTGAATCTTTGCATTTGTTTTTACATCATTTAGCAAAAATATTGCAAGAATTATACTTGAATCAGCAAATTTTCAGTTTGTGAAATATCAAGAGCTACAACCTTTCCAATTGCTTAACTTTATATTAAATTGGAATTGGGCAAAGTTTGCTACTAAATAATATTTTTTAAAAGTTTTCAATTGGATAAAAGAATTCATATATTTTTATTACTGTCAAGATTTAAAGTAATGTTTAGAGAGAGTTATGGAAATCATCATGATTTTTATTAAATATTAGATTTTTATTTTCTGAAACATTGGAATCATGACAACCATAGTTTCATGATATGTATTTTATCAGCCATATTATCCATAAACTGATTTATGAATTATGTCTGTTCAGGTGACTGTTAATGCATTTTAGAGCACTGGACCATGGAAAAAAGAATAATGTCACTGTGTTTATCCTCTTGGGATTTTCCCAAAAGAAACATAGAAATACTCTGTTTTGTATTCTTTTTAATTTGTTACATTGCTATTTGGATGGGAAACTTGATCATAATGATTTCTGTCTCATGCAATCAATAATTTGACCAACCCATGTATTTCTTCCCTCATTACCTTTCACTCTGCGACCTTTGCTACACATCCACAGTGATACCCAAACTAATAACTAACTTACTCACAGAAAGGAAGACCATTTTGTACAGTAACTCCATGATACAGCTATTTATCATTCACTTTTGTGGAGGCACTGAGATCTTTATCCTCACAGGGATGGCATATGACAGCTACATGGCCATCTGCAAGCCCCTGCACCACACCGTCATCGTGAACAGGTGGAGGTGTAGCACGATAATCATAGCTTGTTATTCTGGAGAATTGGCCCACTCTGCCAGTCAGTTTCTTCTCACCATCGTCTTACCCTTCTGTGGTCCCAATGAGATAGATCACAGCTTCTGTGATGTGCTTCCTTTGCTGAAACTGACCTGCACTGATACATAAAGAATTGGTCTTTTGGGAGTTGTGAATTCAGGTCTGATTGCTTTGGTCTTTTGTTACTATGATGGTTTCTTATTTTCTGATGCTACACACCATCAGGGCCTACCCTGCAGAAAGCTGTAGCAAAGCTCTTTCCACTTGCAGTTTTCACATAAGAGTTGTGTTATTTTTTGTGCCTGGTCTCTTTATTTACATTAGACCACCCATAATTTTTCCAGAAGATAAGGTGTTTCTCTTTTCTGCATCATCATTGCCCCCTTGTTGAATCTTCTTATTTATACTCTGAGAAATCTGGAAATGAAGAATGCTTTGAGGAATGTGTGGTGCCATCAATGGCTTTTGGAAGAGAAGTAATTTGTATGAAAGGCAGTTCTGAATTTCACTCTAGCCTTTGTGAAATAGGTGTCTATGCAACTCTAAGCCATAAAATTGATCTGGAATGATATACAAACTACAGTTTGCCCATTGGTCCATAACTCTTCATGACTGGGCAATTTTGATAAATTTTCCCTTGTTATTTGTTCCTCCATTCTTCCCACATGCTTGACTCTTGTACCTATTTTATTTAAACATAGGAATTCTTTTTTCCCTTCTCTTGCACACCATTTGGCAAAAACTGTTAGGAGGCCATCTGGTAGAGGAGAAATGTAGTTTATATGCTCTCCGTTCCAGGATCACAGAGCAAAGCATAGAAGGGTGAATTTTGGGCTGAGGCCAATAGATAAATGAGTGGAACATATTACTTACTTGGCTACTCACCATTTATAAACCTTCTTCTATACATATTGAAACTTCTTAATAAAAGAATTACATGTTCCCACTTCCCCTAAACAAGATGTTTCTACAAATATATTCTGAATCTCACCATTAAAAAAATTCAACATTCCCAATGTCTTTGTAGGTAACTCTGGATAAGTTAAGTAAAGTATTACTTGTTATTCTACTAGATTACAATACCACCTGAATAATCTGTAGTTTAAAGATTAGATTACAAATTTATCTATGGAAAACAAACCTCATATGAAATAATAATAAAGAAAAATGCAACTCATTCATATACACATATATAAGTAATTATATTTGTATATCCATGTACATATTTATATAACTCTAACAACTGAATAAAAGTATTCATTATTACAATTTTAGTTGCTGAAATTTGTCCTAAGTATTTAGTTAATATTTAGATCTTCATTTCTTCCACTTTCTATTCCACATTCCCTTTGCTCTCAGACTGACATTCAGCTATTGAGATTTATTATCTCATAAGTTAACCAAATTTCATTTCTAAATTTCTCAATCCTCAATGGTGCTACAATTTTTGTTGCTTTATTTTTCATTAACATTCAATTTTCACCATGGTATTTATAATAGGTGTGTAAGAGAATTCCCTGATTGAAGATACTGACCAACTCTTCCCTCACTGTTATAAAACAACCACATTTCTCCTTTGTCAGTAGCAATCACTACATCCCCTTGTTTGTCTGATGGCATAGCACAGGCATGAGGAGCCCATATTGACCAGGTGGCATTCTCAATTACCGATTCAATAAAATCATTGCTGCAATCCCTGATGAAAGCATAACCTCTTTGTAACTATGGCCACAAACCATCTGAACTAAAAATGGTGGGAGAGGAAATATTCATAAATGTGTTTTTAGTGTAATAGTAAAAGGAGTTACTTGCACTTAGTTACCTTGATTCCTTTAACCATTTATTCAGGATACAGAAGAAACCATATTACTTATTTGACAATACATCCTTAAAGATAAAGCCCCAGATTTTCAAGGGGTTTTCTTTGAATTGGTGCTTGAATGTTCAGCAAGGCATTACACTATTTAACCATACCAGTCACTACAGAGTAATGGGGCATATGATAAGACCAGTGGTTTTCTTGTGGATGCATCTGCTGCCACCCTTCTTTTACTGTGAAATAATGTACTTGATCAGACTCAATGATTTTGAGTAACATGGTTATTTGAGTTCCAAGGATTTCTATAAGCTCATGGATTATACTGTTACTACAAGCATTATGAGTATAAAAGGTAATCGATCCAAGTGCTATCCAGAAGATGTGCTTATTTCTATGAGTACAAATTCTACCCTTTCATGATGGAAGATTTTCAGTGCAATCAACTTGTAACCAAGTGGCTGAATACTCCCACTGAAAGATGATATATATTGGATAACCCATTTTGGTTTCCAAAGTTTACCACATCTATATTTCTCATTCTGCTTGTATATCTTACAATGTAACATTGAAATTTCCATAAATTTCTGGGATATATCTTTTCTTTTGTATCTACACAGATCTGTGTGAATGCCTTACCAAATATAATACAGCAGAAATGAACTCCTATAAATTCCAAGAGTAGCTATTAAAAATGTACAATTACACTTTGTTCTCTTAAGTTCTTGCTCTTGACATTTAGCTGACATACTGCACAGAAACCCATAAAAGTCCTTATAGAGAGACAATATTGAGAGGCCATAGGACGGTTTTCATGGCCCTTAGCCCAGCTTAAGTCGCTTTCCATAGCCAACATCAACTTCCAGACATATGAGTGAATATTTCCCCAGATGTTTTCAGCTTCCAGATAGTGATTCACCCTCAGACTTAGAGTTTTCCATCTAAGCCCCCAATATCTTGGAGCATAACCAATCTGTTCCCACTATATCCTATTTAAATTCCTGATCTACAGAATCATGAACATATTAATTGGTTGTTTTACATAAAGTTTGGAGTTGTTTGTTACACAGCTACTGTAGCTACAATAATTTGTACTCTGTAATAGCAACAGTGAGATTAACCTTGGTGAGGGAATTGTTATCTTGTTAATTTCTTGCAATGGTCTCCATTCTAGAAACCTTGGCCATTTTATTATTGAACTAATAAGTAAGAATTTGGGTGGCTGAGATAAGAAGATGACTGACATCTAGAGAACATATAATCTTGTCAATCATTGTTGAGAAACTTCTCTGCAGTGAACACCCATTGATGACTGGCAGTTTGATATTATTTATGAATTCCAAAAAGAGACATTTATGTTTGTAAACTGGTCTGTTCCTCTGGTCATGATACCCTTTGATTGATTTAAATTTCAAAGGCTTTATGTTTACTTGATTAAGTTAAGATTAGGGCTTTGATTTGACCACATCATTAGAGTGTGCAGGGTTGAGTCCCTGCCCCCTTGGTGGTCTATGTAAATGGACACTCACTCAAGGAGAACACAGAATATGATACACATGTGAAGAGACATGGAAGAGGAGAGGACTTTGATTCTGCAGACACAGGAAGAGAGATGAACCAATCAAATTTACAGCTGACCTTGTGAAGAGACCAGAGCAGCTGAGCCCAGAAAGAAATGAGCCCTCCAGCCTAGAGCTGACATCAGAAGAAGCTAGGCCTATGTAGCCTTAAGAGGAAAGAAAAAGGCTCGACCCTCAGAGATATTGGCAGATATCTTGTTTCAACACATGGCAAGAGACATTTGGTGAGAAATTACCTTGACTTAGACTCTTTGGGCCTTGTGTCTGTATGCTTCTACTCAAATAAATACCCTTTATAAAAGCCAACCGATTTCTGGTACTTTGCATCAGCTCCCTTTGGGCTAATACAGAATTTGGTACCAGAGAGTGAGGTTATGCTTTGGCAATTACCAAAAATGCTGAAACAGTTTTATAAATGGGTAAGGGGAATTTTTTTAAGGAATTGTGAGATGCTTAGTAGAAAAGGCCTAGATTACTTTGAAGAGAGTATTAGTAGGACTATGGAGCCTAAAGTTATTTCTAATAAAGCCTTAGAAGGAAAGGATGAAACTATTATTGGAAACTGGAGGAAAGATGATCCATGTTTTAAAATTGCAGAGAACTTTAGCAAGATTGAATCCTGATGTTATATGGAAGGCAGAATTTAAAAATTATGAACTTGCACATTTAGTGAAGGAGATTTCCAAAATAAATGTGAAAAATGTAGCCAGGCTTCTCCTTTCAGCTTATAGTAAAATGCTAGATGAGAGAGATAAGCTGAGAAATGAGATGTTGGGCACAAAGACACCAGAAATGGATTCTAGAAATTCTAAATCTCTGGAATCAACACAGTAAACACTAATGTAAACTATGGACTACAGATACTAGTAAAATTCATAATAAAATTGTGTCATCAATTGTATAAAAAATACCATACTAATACAAACTGTTAATAATATGGAAACTTTGTGTGTGTGGGGGGGGGATATAGGAATTCTTTACTATTTTTATGAGTTTTCTGTAAACCTACACTCTCTCTAAAAAATAAAATGAATTTTAATAATTAAAAACGTTATCGACAAAATTACAAAAAATAGAAAATTCAAAAAGAAAGTAATGATTAAGAAACTCCTCGAGGAACAATGGTTTAGAAAAGGGATAAAATCTTTAATTAGAGACCACATAGAAGTCAGCAGCAAAATTAAAATCTTCAAAATATGCTCAATATAAAAAACAGAATCTACAAAATAAGAAATAACTGAATAGCCCAGGAAATCTCATAATTATTGCTTTTAAGGATACAAATTTAAGCAATGAAGTACCATATTTTGTCTTAACAATTGACAATGACTGAAACAAAGAGTGCTGGTTGGGATGGAAGAAAATGGGGGCTTTAATCCAATAGTGCTAAAAAGTAAAAGTGTCTCCTGCTTTCTAGAATGGCAGAAAAACAATGTGTAGTCAAAGTCATAAAACTGTGTATATTTTTAAATCATAAACTCCTCCAAGAAAATTCATCAGAGATATTTTCTAAGATTTGTGTATGTGAATGTTATTCATATGTTATTTATAATTTTAAAATGGAAAACAATAATAAAGATTAAGTGAACCTCATATCCTGGGTTGCTTTTGTAACTTGGATTTTTGTTTTAGATTTGTCTTGAATACTATTCAACCTTTTAGATAATTAAATATAATTATTTAAAAAGTGAACAAAATATTTATGATTGAAATATCCCTGTAACCTTCAAGTGAATCAAGAAGTAGAGCACTGCCTTTATCCCCAAAGCCAATGTACGACAATTATTGATCTTAATTTTCCCCTTTGCCTAGAATGAGCTATTCCTCTGACTTTTATTGGTAATCTCTTTCTTGCTTGGTATTCTTAAGTAGTGTTATATCATGGACTTTCCTAGTGTCCACCTCACCGATTGCCTTAAAAATTGAATAAGAACTCTAAGTATATGGAGCATACTACATACTTGTTATTACTTATTCTGCTCACACATCATATTGGAAGTCAAGTTCAACTTTGGATGCAGATGTGAAAGAGGAAAAGAAGAACAAAGCAATGTGCAGAAATGATAAGGAGATGGAGAGAAATTAAAATGAGTTCAGCTGTATTTTTTTACAATTTTTTTATAAATGGAAAACATGTTTCTGTTAAAGATCAAATTTAATGGTAAAACAAACACTTTATCATAATTAACTAATTATTTAATGCAAAACCAAGTAATATCCACAATTATTAACATTGCACCATTTTAGCCATTCTAGATTTGATGTGATAAAAAAATAGGATAAAAAATAAAGCCAAGTACTCTAAGTACATAAAAATGTAGATAATACTCAAATCAAAGTTATTAGTTATTAATTCTCTTCCAGGTTTCTACATATGTAGCCAACCAATAAAAGAAAGTTAAAGCTAACATATGTGAATAAAAAGCACTGAAATTTCTCATGCTCCCACACATAAACAATGCTATTATAACCACTAACAGTCACTTTGTAAATAGAATAATGAACAAGGAAAAAAGGTCATGATTCTTTCTCTATTACACTCTACTCTTTTAAGAGCATGAAACCATATGTTCTTAGATTCACTATCACCAAACTGATAGATCTAATCTCCATGCTTTATAAGACATATTTCAATTAAGATGGTACCTAACCTATGGACTAACTACCAATGCTAAAGATATAGTCTCACAAAACCCATGAACATAATTATGTGAACTTGACTGGGTTTATAATCTGGCTTTGTTATAAATAATGTATAACCTCTAAGATGTTTAACCACACTAAACATCAGTTTTGATTTGAGTCTACTCTTTACTTTGCTAGCATATGAGTCAGTAATAATCAATACTTCATGGAATTTCTGCCTGTTTATCCTAATAACCTTAAGTTCTTCTAAAGCTTAATTTCATGTGAATACATTATTTTCTTATTTTATTCAGGTGGGTTTTTATTTACATGCATATAATTAAAATAATGTTTTTGTGTCCTTTCAAATTAATAAGCAAAATAGATGAGTTGTGCCAATATTTAAAAATATATCTAAAATTTAATAAATTGTTTTCACTTATAAATAAGAATATATTCACACAGTATAACAGAAGGTATGGTGAGAAGCCTTACTCCTCATGGATAGTCTTTAAGCTATATTAAATCTTAAAATTACATCATTCAAATAAATTCATTATTTTAAACCATCTTCATTGGAATGGAATTTTTATTTAAAGATTGACCTGGTTTTAATCTGTAAGAGATTGAAATGAGGACGCTATCTAAAGCGAATTGATGAGGAAAGATAGCTACACAAGCACAGAAAATGCATCACCAATATTCCAATTTTAAAGAAAGTTGATAAATATTAATGATGCAACTTGGGGTCAAAATTTGTAGTGAAAACAATTGCAGCATGTATTTACCAATTCAGTGTCATTTTTCCATAAGCTTGAAACTCAAACTAAGTTAACAGAAGCACCCCAATTACTTAAATATATTTGCATATATATCACATCATGTTGGTTCAATAAAATATATTCCCAATGATGTATAGTTTCAAACTATATTTATTCATTTGATACTGAACTTTAAATTAAAAGCCCTTGTATTTTGAATGAAGGGATTTAACTAGTGATCCTCACAGTTTACTTTCTGCCAATAATGATACTATGATGCTGTAATTTCATTTTCTTTATGAGTCACATTTATTGGTCTGAGCTCTCGACAACTGTTGGAGTACAGATTTGAGAAAACACTAATGTCTTGATAATAAAATCAGATTTTAAAATATCTTTGGTTAATAAAGCATGGTCTTTTTATTTTCTTTGAACTTTGGAAACATTCTATAACAAAATACAGACAAGTTTTTCTCTTTAGGAAGAACATAACAAATTCAAAGATAAACTGATTGTTAACCAAAATTGCACAATATGATATAATTAAAAATATGACCCAGTTTGCAACTTTTTGACTTTCCATAACTTTTCCCCAAAACTTTGTCTAAGATTTTTCTGAGAGTTACGCAATGTTAGGTTCTTTATTGGTGATGGCATAGACATATATTGGACAAATACAGAAAACAGAAATCCAGACACCAATTCAAAACATGAAGAGGAAATTGACTTCCAAAATATAAACTACATAGTCAAGGGCAGTGCCATCAAGAAAAATCTGCCTTATGATCCTCTTATTTAGTTTTCACTATTGCTCTATGGTTCATTTAAATATATGATTTTAATCTAAAATACCTATATAAATAAATTAAAATGTTATAAAATTTTAAAATGTTATAAAATGCCAACAACTTACTGTCATATATATTTAAGAAAAAATGGTAAATGATCTATTAAAATTAGTCAAAACAATTGTATTGGCCTCTTGCAGAGATCTTTTGTCTACTAGTCATTTAATATATAAGTATCATTAAGTTAATCTTTTCTTTTCTTTTTCCACCTCATTCTGAAATGACTTTGAGGCAGAATACATTCCACTAGGGACCACTCTTAAAACTTTACATTTTCTTCTAAATCATTAAACAGAATCATTTTATTACCTATGCTTGCATATTTAACAAATTTGGAGTTTGTAAGGAACAAGAACTTGGACCTTTTAGTAGTAATTTGTATATTCCATTGGAATTGGGAAACACTTTTTAAATTTTTAAATTTTTATTTTTAAAAATTTTACAAATTCTGTAATTGAGAATTGTTTTCTACATAGTAATATATTTTAAAAGTTTTTATTTTAATGATTATATGCATTAATTTCTTCTAATTTCCTACTTTGAACATAATGTCAATAAGCATTTATGGAAATCATTATGAGAATAACAGAAAAGACACTTTCATTAAATATCATATCTTCATTTTCTAAAGCATAGGTATCATGTCAATTAAACATAGTTTCATGTATGTGTATTATCATCAATATTTGCCCTAAACCCTTCTGACATTGACTTATGAAATCTATCTTTCAGGTGACTGTTAGGCATCTTACATTTTTACTGCACCAGAGCTGGAAAATAAAAATAATGTCATTCTCTATTTATTCTCTTGGGATGTTCCCAAAACAAACACATAGATATACTTTGTTTTGTATTATTTTTATTTTGATACATTGATATTTGGTTGGGAAACTTGTTCATAATGACTTCTATATCATTGCATTCAGCTAATTGATCACCCATATATTTCTTCCTTGATTACATCTCACTTTCTGACCTTTGCTACACATCCACAGTGATGTCCAAATTAATGACTGACTTACTGGCATAACAGAAGGCCATTTCTTATAATAATTGCATGGCAGTTGGGTGTGAAACTGTGAACAATAATAAACTTCTGAAAAGCATTTGTGGAGATACTTAACAAGTTAACCTATGAAAGAATGTTTATAGACATTATGAAGTTCATGAAGAAAACTTGATATGTGATAGAAGAAATTGTAGATTTATAGTGAAATAATAATTGGCCATTTATTGGTGCTCAAAATATACAATTTTCTATAAAAAATTGTCATGATTGATTATGGTGTATCATACCAGATCTTACTGCAGCATTACATAATATGTATTTTTTGCACCTTGTAACTTTCTAAAACTTAACATTCTGAATTCATGAACACATTTCAACCAGTGTATTATATAAAAATTATGATCTGCTTTTGAGAATACAAGTACAATTAGCAAAAAGTCTATTCATATTAATAAAAATGGAAAAAATTAAGTGCAAAAATATCAAAATGGATCTAATATTTAAGGAAATTTTATCGTTTCTTTAGCCACTTAAAGGAAAATTAAACTTTTTTAAAAATTTGAAACACCAGACCCAATTTTACTGGAGTAAACAATTATTCTAAACATTAAAGGAAGAAATCATACTAATCCTACACCAACTCCTTCATAAAAAATAAAGAAGACATATTCGTCAATTCATTTAATGAAAGCAGTATAAACATAAAATCCAAACACAATGAAAAAGGGAATTATGGCCCAATCTCAGTCATCAATATAAATGAGAATGCTAAACACAATGTTAGTAAAATGACTTCATCAAATCATAGCAGATACTTAACACTTCATGACCAGTATATACTAAGAATATATGCTTCTCTGTTAGACATTCATATATTTAAGGAGAAAAACTATATCATCTCAAAAATAGTAAAAAAAAAATGTGATGAAATTCTTAACAGAGGAAGATTTTAAGAAAACTTCTTCATCTGTTCCAGGTATGTGAAAGTAGAACAAAAGAAAACTTAGAGTGAATATCATGTTCAATATCCAAAAGATAGGAAATAAATCCAACAAAGCTCAGGGGCCTTCTACCTTGGTAAAATTTCTAGGTGCCCAATGTAGTGGGGCAAGTTGAGATAACCTTCTAAGTGAAGGAAAAGGTATTGCATCTGGTCACTCCTACACCCATAAAAGAGGCACTACAGCTAGTGGATCTCTTTGGATTTAAGAGATAACACATTCCTCATTAAGGTGTGCTAATCCAGCCCATTTACCAAGGGACCTGAAATGTACTAACTTTTATTGGGGACCAAAATGACAGGCTTCTTAAATAAACAGCAAAATTTAACACTTGCCCATTCGGCTCTAGACATCTCCATTGATATTCAAATTTTTAAATTAGATAATCTGTCCAGGAAGTTATCAACACAAGACCCACATCAAAATCAGACATTGATTTGATCCACTATTATCTTTCTTGACTCATTTTAAATATACTTCATCATTTATGTGCTTCCCCTTAAGGTTCTAAGTTCCCTTATTTTTCAAACAGTATACATGTGGAATTTTGTGAAGGGAAAAACTGTTGTTGACATGTTCATCATTACATCTAATTTCTGCAATTATACTCCTGACCTGAACACTTGGCTTTCTGTTGCACAAAGGATAATGATACATTAAATGTATATGTAGCAGTTTGATATTATTCATGAATTCCAAAAAGTAATATTGGATTATATTTGTAAAATGGCCTCTTGCTCTGGGCATATAAGAGTACATTGGACCCACAGGTATAACTTTTACTTGATTAAATAATGATTAAGGCTTTTTATTGGACCACATCAGTAGGACATTGCATCCCCACCCCCTTGGTGGGCATGGACTCACAGAGAAACTGCACTGCAAAGAAGGGTGTTTGGAGTTTTTGAGCTGGATCCCAGGATGTAAGCACACAGAGAAGCTTGGTCATGAGGAAAGAGAAGAGGCTCCGGGAAGAGAAGCAAGCCATTTGCCTGATAGTCTAGAGCCGGCATTGTGGAGAGAGCACAGGAGCTGAGCCCAGAGAGAAGGAAGCCCCAGGAAAAGAGGAACCCAGGAAGCCTGAACCTTCACGAATGTTGGCAACCATTTTGCTCCAACACGTGGCAATAGACTTTGGTGACTTATGCTTTATGGTCTGGTAAATGTATGCTTCTACCCCGAATAAATACCCTTTATAAAAGCCAACAGATTTCTGGTATTTTGCATCAGCACCCATTTGGCTAACTAATATAGTATATTATTCATTTTCCTTAATGGAGGCCATGGTTAAAAGGAAGAAGTACTATAGAATATCAGTTCAGTTCTATTCATATTTGCAAACCTGGTGAACTTTCATCCATTTTCTAAGCCTTAGTTATAGTCTTCATATGTGTATTGTGGGAGTGGATGATACTAGATGATATTGAAGGTATCATCCAGATCACACAGTTCGAAGTTTCCTGCATAAATGAAGGAAACCCCTCATGGACCAAAGGTGATCTTGGCCTATATCCCAGTTTTCAGTCAGTCTCACTAGTTTGTCCAATATTCTTTTTTACTCCCTAATAAAAGAGCCTCCCTGAGTATAAGGGAAACAGTCTTGCATAGTTTGAATGGTGAAAGAAAACTTCAAAAGATACTATTTGTATGATGGAGAGTGAGGATTAACAAATTACACCCAGAAATCTTTTCACCTATGTGCCTTCTAAGTTCAGAACTTTTCACAGGGTAGGAAATTTTCCATGCTGCACATTTACAAAGAGAATCAACTGCATATTAATGAAGTATTTTTAAAATGAAGTCATAAGTACAGTCATAGAGGTACATTTATAGGATTGAAAGATGATCACCATCCAACTTGAAATTTCATATTACTGGAATATCCTGCTGATAGAGTAAAAGGATGAATAACATTATTCATATATTTATAACTTCCATAATTATGCTGTGAATAGTATATTTGCATTGAATTGCCTTATTTTGGAAGTATAGTTTTTTTCAATGTAAAGACATAAAATGTAAAATAATATTTGCAATGTTTTCTGGCATGGCTTTTTCATTGTTGTTGTAATAATGGAATCCTCAAAAAAATGGAAGTGTCAAGGACCTCTCTCAATTCATGAGAGGTGACTCATTCACAACATGTTCCTTAAAACAGAACACAACTTCCAAACCCTGTAGTACTCAAAATTTGCCCTGATTAAAGGGCAGTGATATTGACTATATGTGGAATCATGAAGGACAAAACAAGCCCTAGAATGTCAGACCTGGAAAGTATGAGGTCTTCTGATCCATTCTTTTGTGCACAGGCTCAGAGAAGTAAAGTCACAGAGAATGGCTGACAGGTCTTCCTTCTATGAGGTTTGCAACTGTAGATAACAGCACACACACCCCTTATGTCCCAGCTGAATATGTTGACATTCACAGATCTATGAAAAGAATGAGATGGGTCAAGGACTCAGATAGGAAAGGCATCATTTCCCTTCAAACTGCTTGTCTCAGCACCACACTTTCCTCATGGTATTCTTCATGTCTGTGTTTCTCTGTGTGTAGATAAGAGGGTTGAACATGGGGGCAAACATGGTGTAAAATAAGGCAAACACCTTGTTGTCACTGATAGAACCAGCCATGGGGACATAGGTGAAGATGCGGGGCAAGAAGAACATGAGTGACACAGTGATGTGTGAGCCGCAGGTGGAGAGGACTTTGCGGCGGCCATCAGATGAGCGGGTCCTCAGGGAGGACAGGATGATGACGTAGGAAATCACCAAGGCAACAAAGGTCAAAATAGACATCACCCTTGTGGTGGTAATGCCTGCAATATCCAACAGACTGGTGTCAGTGCAGGCCAGCTTTAGCAGGGGGAATACATCACAGTAATAATGGTCTATGTGATTGGGGCCACAGAAGGGAAATTCTATGATAATCAATACATGCATGAGTGAATAGATAAATGATCTGATAACAGATGCCATCACCAGAACATAGTACACATCTGCTCATGATGATCATATAGTGAAGGCATCTGCAGATGGTTGCATAGCACCTGTAAGCCATGACCACCAAGATGAAGATCTCAGTGGCACCAAAGAAGTGAGCATAAAACATCTGGGCCATGCAGCTGCTGTAGGAGATGGTCTTTCACTGGATCAGTTTTAGAGCTACAGTTGAGGTGAAGCAGATGTCCACAAAGGACAAGTTGTTGAGGAAAAAGTACACGGGCTGCTCACTGAGGTGGTGAGCAGAATGAGCACATTTCCCAAGATAATTACAAGATAGCAAAGTGAGAACAGCCCAAAGCAGACAACCTTTGCATCCTCATCACTAAAAAGGGCCAGGAGATAAATTCTGTGATGTTTTCATGTCCCATGGCTGCTGTGGGATTGATAATTTAGAGGGGGAGATTAATATATATGAAACACTAGACCTTTTGAAAATGTTGCTTCATTTTCAAAGTCATTCAGTCCCTCAATACATATATATTGATTGATTTAAAATAAAATTATATTGAAGTATATCATTTATAATGAACATACATAAACAATAAGTGTATAGTAAAAGTTCTGATTTATAAAACAAACATGAATTTCATCATACAAGGCTCCCATACATCACCCCACCACCATCTTGTATTGTTTTAAAATATTTGTTACAAACTATGAAAGAACACTGTCAAAATATTATTACTACCATGGATATCTTAAATTTTGTGTATTTTCCTCCAACCCCCCCCAAGGATGAACACTCTGTACTAGTATTATACATTTGTTATATAGTTTATGAAAGAATGTTCACATATTTGACCAGTTAACCACAGTTCCATGGGCTTTTTTCTTTCATTTAATAAATCTTATTTTAAAGGAAATTTTAGATAACAATATATGTGACTCATATGTACATAGTACAAATTCAGAAAAATATTAAATAGTGTGGTTACTTCCAAATGGTGAGTTTACAGGTCATATTTATTTTTTCTTTATGTTTTTCTATACTTTCCAAATTTTACAAACTGAATTTTAAGTTTTTTTAAACAATAAAAAAAAAATGTTACATAGAAAGTATAGGGGATTCCCATAAACCCAACTCCCTCCCCTCTCACATTTTCCCCTATTAATAACTTCTTACATTAAGTGGTACATTTGTTAAAATCAATGAACAAACATTGAATCATTGCCACTATCCAAGGTCTATAGTTTACATTATGGTTTACACTTTGCCTTGTACAATTTTATAGGTTTTGACAAAATGTATAATGGCCTGTAACTGTCATTGCAATATCATGCAAAACAATTACAACCTCCTAAAGAAAAGCCCTATGTTCCACTTAGTCTTCCCTCATCCTCCCCTCAGACCTTCTGGTAACCACTATCATTATCTTTATCACTATTGTTTATTGATTCTTTAATATCACTCAGTCACTCTTCTTGGTGATAGGGGTATAGCAATAAAAAAAATATATAGAATCTCCACTAACACATTGAGTATAGTTCATTAAATAACATATAATAACAAAAATAATGCAAATAATTAATTGCAATTGTAAAAAATGCCAAAGTCTCACATTTACCATGAAAAACAAGGTGAACACTTAAATGAAATATTCTTTTTCAGGTCAATTTCGAGATGTAAACTTAGTATTTACAATGAGTGTTTTATATTTCTTGCTTGTATAAGAAAGCAATGATTATCTATTCTTCAAGGGCAGAAAAGGCACTGTGTATTCACAGTACATTCCAGTGAGTATCACTGTGATAAATCTTGAAAATTCAGTAATGTCATTAGACTCCAGTAAGCTCATTAGTTTAAGTACTGGGCCCCTGGTTGAAAATCTCAGAAACAGTCTTCAGAACATTTTTACAACATAAAAAATAATTTAGGGAGAAAAAGAGCAAAAGGCAGATCTTTGGGGAAAAGTTTTCCTCCATTGTATGGGCTTCCAGTACTGTTATGGCTTCCTGGAATTTACCTTACTTCCCAGTTCACTTTCCAGTCTAAGACAGGCATTCTCAACATTTTCATCCTATGCTCCACTTTCTGGCACTTCCTTTCAGGGCAGCACCGTTGGAGGAACAAATTGCATCTAGAGATAATTCTTCACTTCTCTGATTCACCACCTTTAATCTCTTTGAAGAGAACCACTTTATTTCCTTGCCAGGCTCAATAAATACTTGTGGGGCCAAGTCCTGGAATGTTCTTGTTAAAAAGGAAGCAGTTGGACTCCCATTGGCAGACAATCTTTTGCTTATTTCATATTCTCCCAATTATTAACAGAAGTTTAATAAAATAAATAAATATATGTCTGTGACAAAACAAAAAGGAAGTTTTTATTTGGTGCAAATTATTATGCTACATCTCTTACTTCCTTTCTGTAGTTAGTAGTTACCTGATCTAAAATGTGTGACAAAACTGCTAAACTCAAGGCTCAGTTTTATTTTAAAAAAATTAAAACCCTAAACACTATATATCATTTTGCAAATGTTTGTATGTATTGTGAGAATTTTTATTTTTACCCACAATAAAAGTAAATAAAAAATTAAAAAAAAAATTAATCATATATTTCTGAAAATTTGCAACAGCAATTGAACAATGCCCTTTACTTTGCATGGTTTCCTATGAAGTTGTTTCAGAAAAAAGCACATTTGATATACATATAGACTATGAGTATGATTTTAGAGAGTTCATGGATTTGTTATTTGAATTTCATCCATGGACTCCAAATTAATATACTGTAGTCTAATATCTTGTAAAATCTCAGGAATTTTTACTGCCACATAATCAAAAGTCCAATTGCAATGGTCCTGAATGTGGTGTAATTTTTTAAAAATAAAAATTTTTTTCACTGTGAGTCATCTTCCTTATGCTTGAAAATGGAAACTCCTCCTTGAATTTTACTAAAAAATATAAAATGATTAAGTAAGTAAATATATATACCATATGTTTAGGAATAATCAATATAGTAAAGATATCAGTTTATCCAAAATAATCTATATATTGAATAATTTAAAATCAAATATCTGACAAAAATTCATGAAATTTATTTAAAAGTTGATTCCAAAATTCAGAAATAGATAATATTCAAAATAGGTAACTTAACTTTCTAAAAATAGAAAAGAAGTATACATATCCTTGCAGATGTTGAAGTATATTATAAAACTATGGCATTTAAAGTATAATTGTAATAAGCAGATTGATAGACTTGAAGGCAGTCAGTAAACATACCCTTAAGTGTATTGGGATTTATTCCATGTGTAAGTTAACATTTCAAATCTTATGAAATAAAAGCTTTTTCAGATATTAGGACTTTCAATCTCCATCTGAAGATGAAGGAAATAGGAAACTCTGTCTCACTAGTCATAAAAATTATATTCCAAATGGTTGAAAGATACAAATGTATCAGACAAAAAAGAAAAATATACTGGAAGAGCAATTAGCAGAATGTATTTATAGGTTAGGGTAGTGAAAAATTTTAAAGCACATAAAGCAAATTCATAAAGAAAAATATAATACATTTCAAACTTCTGTGTGACAAAATTCTATATGAACAAAAGTATTTTAAAGAGCAGCAGAATGTGAGTAACTGTGTGTAACTCCTACAAATCAATAATATAAATATAAGTAACCCAATTTTGCAAATAAGATTTGTTTAGGATTTGTAATAGGATTGGAATAGAAATTCCAGTTGTTCAATAAGTATATATAAAAATACTCAACCTCATTAGGATAGAGGAAATGCAAATTAAACAATGAGAAATTTTTATCATACATTTCCATGAAAATAAAATGGAAAAACCTGTCCATATAAAATCAGCATGTTACCTCTTGAAACTGCCTTATATTCATTGTAATCATTTTCAAATTTAGAAAATAGAAGTGATCTAAACTTCTAACAATAATAGAAAGTAAATAATGTGTGATATGTGCTTATTAAGGAAAGCAAGTCAGAAATTTAAATTTTGGCTTTATCTGGTACATCTAACATGAATAAATCACTAAGCTATATTGTTGAGCAAAAACAGGCACACAATAATAATCAAATATGATAATCTGTATATTAAAAATTACTCCAAAAAATGTAATTTAGATTATATGAATACCTGTGTACTCTTTAATGAATAGAAAAAGGTGTGGAAGGAAATATTTCCCTTTGGGAACAAAGGGAGTGAAAGTCAAAGTGGATTTTAGGGTTATACACTATTCTTATTTCTATTTAAAGGATATAATATTTCAATACTATTTCCATAAAGTTAATTAAAAACTCATTAAGTTTTAATATGATGTAAGAATAATATATTATGTCATCAATGAAATAAAACAAAGTAAAATACAAACCACAATCCAGTATTACAATTCAGGGAACTGTCACAAAACTCATTCTTTGGTAGTTATCACATTGTTTCTTCAATTACTCTTGGTAAATTGCACATAGATGCTATTCCCTAAGCATTATGTACCATGAATTTCCATTATTTGAATTCTAGATGCATCTTACATGTATAACAAAATCTCCATACCTGTATCTGGATATGATTTTAGTATCAGCATTAAAAAGTAGGAGTCTGTTTATACTTTTATAATTCGATAACATTTGGCTAAATCCTAAATTGATCTTTTAAATCTAATTGCTATTACTGAGTTATCAAAGTTATAATTTGTTCTTTTTCATGGTTCCTTGATTTGCTGAATTAACAATGACTCTTATTATCGTTTTAATGGAAGGAAACAATAAGTTTGTAGCAGGTGAGAAGATGCTGAATATTCAGGGTATGCTACACAAAAGGTTAACAGCCTCTAATATGTATATACTGAATATACTGAATATACTGAATAGAAATGCCATCATATTTAAAGCTTCTAATTACCTGAAATCATCATCTCTGTTGCAATAAATTCATGAAGAGAATCCACACTGGACAAAATCCTGAAAGGGACATTCAGGACATAAATGTTTACACTGCCTCACCCTGACCTCTAAAAGGAATATAAATAGAGAGCAAGGCAGATTGTGGATGGGGTCCTGCCCGGGGGTCCGTGTTGTGGGCGCATGGAGTAAGAAGCTTGGGACATCTAACTGCACAGATCGACGGCGTGGACTGAACGGTAGAGATTCATGAGTTTTAAGCCTGACTGTGGTGGTTAACACAGACAACTGAGCCCCACGCTTAGGGAAAAAAAAAAGCTGTTTGGAGCTGCAACTCCCAGGGCTGGGCAACCAGGTGACAGGCCCAGTGGAAGGGGGCATTCTATGGGGGGGGAGCTCTGGCAAAGGGGCAAGAGAGCTTTATTTTCTGGGGATTTGGCTGCCTCGAGCCCCTTGCACCTTGGGTGAACAAAACAGCTGGAGTGAATCAGCACTCGGTGGAGGGGAGGGGTGAATCTGTTGAGGGAGTTGATTTGCCTAGCTGCCCAGGGATAAGCCCTGGGCCCCGCAGAGCCGGGAAGAGGAGGCACACTCCAAGAGAGGGAGGGTTCTGGTGGAGGACAGGGAGGGGAATTTTTTTGCCATCAATTTGGCTGCCTGGACCTCCTCATAGCTTTGGGGAGCAGATAAGCTGCCTTGAAGCAGCACCAGGCTGAAGGGAGAGGGGAATCTACTGAGGAAACCTGATTTACCCAGCAACCCAGTGACGCTGGGGCTCGGCTCCAGAAGAGGCGGAGTCGGCTGTCTTTAGCATTCTGCACTGACTAAAATCAGAGCTCCAGCTCCCCTGGGGAGTCCAGGAAGTGGGATGTGCTTGACTAGTTTCCACAAGCCCAGTTAGAGTCCCCTCCATGAGGGGGGTGGCCTAGAGGAAGACTTATTTTGGGTCCTGTATTTTGCCATTAAAAAAAAGAGAGAGAGATGGTCACTTCAATAAATGAAAAATAAATTCTTTTTAATTTAGTTTAATAACTAAAAACTATTCAGGATCTGCATATAGCACCCTGCGGGGAAATTGATTGATAAACACAAGCAGGCAGAGAGGATCCACGTGGACCCTAGGAGAATCATTGATCCTCCTTAGCTCTGTTTGACTGCTTGTCTGTGTGGTTGTTTGGTTTTTCTCTATTTGTTGTCTCTTGCTTTTCTTTCCTCTTTCCTCCCCCTCCCCCTTTTTTTTCTTTCATTTTTTTAAATTAGGTGCTGCTAGATTTTCTCTTCTTTGCTGTGCTTCTTCTTCAGTAATTTCCCATTCTCAGTCTATATTGATTTTGTTTTTTTGTTTGTTTGTTTGGTTTTTTTTAGAAAACTGCCTTTATTCTATTAGTAGTTGGAAAAATTAACTGGTACAGAAAAAAAAGTTTAGCTGGAGAGAAGAGCACTGATGGCTCCTCAGGGAGGAAACCTAGGTACAGTGAGGAGAGAGGAGCATTGTGATTTAGAGCCAGACCCTGCAGTCCAGATGAGACAGGTCAAGCCACCTTCCAAAGTACCTGACTGCCTCAGGCATGAAACCAAATTCCTATTTACTTAGCCCAGCTCTGGGGAGAGGATACTGGGGTATGTGGGGCTGAAAAGGGGGTCATATGGCCATTGTTTATCATAGAAACTGACAAAATGGGTATTTTTAAAATGAATTTTCCATCTGACTTTATTTTCAAATACACTTTCTTTAAAAAAAAAAAAAAACAAAAAACAAAAAACCAATACACTTTCTGCGGAGTTGACAAATATCAGTATTAGGAAATCCAATTATACAAAAAATACTACATCTAGTCCAGGGTAGATATATTTATTTTTGGTAACATACATTAAGTGGCACTAATTACACAGTAACTATAAGGTAACTAACATGAAATCACAGAACTGTAATTGCCACAGCTGCATGGACTTGGGTCTTTCTAGCTGAGCACACTTTAAAAAAAAAAACTGGATGCCCACCCCAGAGCTAGGCCAGTGAAATATGTTTAGGAGGACAGCTCTGAAGTGGTGACTCATGGGTGTGAGTACTTTGCAGCTGACAGATGATAAGCAGGACATGTTAGTTATAAAGTAGTTACAGCCTAATTCACAAAAGTTACCAACTTTTTCTCTTTCTAGAAAAAAGCAAGAAGTTAAGAAATTCCTTGAATTAATGCCTGGTATGTTAGGTGGGAGTGCAGAGGGCTGTTAGAGCGGTGTCAGAGGGACCCTGGCGGGCCAGACAGGTTGGATGTCATTAATAATCATGGTTGGCTTCTAAAATACTGGTAGCAAGATGACTTTTGATTTGTAATCTTAGGTAAATTATAGATAAATGAAAAAGGCCAGTAATCATACACTAAGATTAATAAACAGCACTTCAAAAATTAACCGCATGAGAGCTGTGCTTGCAGTGAGGTTTCACAAGACAAGGCACCCAGATTTTTTCTTCCCACGTCTGGCTTGCAGAGCTGCTCTTGTGGCCATTTCAAAAACCTCCCTCACTCCATCTTTGGTCTTTGCTGAACACTCCATGTACCCAAAAGCACCAATCCTATTTGCCATATCTCTGCCTTCTTCGGGTTTTACAGGTTCCTGCTTCATCTTGGCTAACTCCCGCCTTGTGTGCTCATCATTCCGAAGATCTTTCTTGTTCCCAACCAGGATGATGGGCACATTGGGACAGAAATGCTTGACTTCTGGGGTCCATTTTTTCTGGTATGTTTTCTAAACTATCAGGGCTGTCGATGGAGAAACACATCAGTATAACATCAGTATCTGGGTAGGAGAGGGGCCTCAGACGATCATAATCTTCCTGTCCAGCAGTGTCCCACAAAGCCAACTCTACCTGCTTTCCATCCACTTCAATATCAGCAACATAGTTCTCAAACACTGTGGGCACATACACCTCTGGGAACTGGTCCTTGCTGAAGACTATGAGCAAGCAGGTCTTGCCACAGGCTCCATCACCAACAATCACCAGCTTCTTCCGAATGGCAGCCATTGCTCACAAATGTGCTGCGAAATTCACGGCCTGTGTGGCAGAAGCTCTGCAATGTACCTTGGACTTCTCAGACGAAAGGCACTCAGGCGGCAACTTCAAGTCCGGTCTCTTCGCGCCGGGGACGCCGCTCCGCGAGTCGCGAGTTCGGAGGCACTGGTGGGTCACTGAGGAGACCGCGGTGGACTAACGAGAGAACCGACCGAGGACCGCGGGCGGAGGGCGGGGAGCGCGAGAGAGCGAGGGTGGGCGGAGGCCTTGATTTTGTATTCCAAACTCTCTCTTATCCTTCCTTCATCTTTCTGCCTTCTGCTTTCTGTTGTGGCTCTTATATACCACGTTTTTTCATATGCCCACATCTTAAGGGTGTCAATTGCTATTCTATCTATTTTGTTTCCTTCTTTTTTTTATTAATATTAACTCTTTCCTTTCAGCTCTTTCTACACTATTTCTCTCCCTCCTCATAATTCTAGCCTTCTAAATCACTATATATATATTCCTCTATTTGGTTTCCCAGTCCATTGTAGGTACTCCACTTTTTTTCCTATTACTCTACAATGCCTACATTAGCTAAATATTTCTTTCACTAAGTCTTTTACAGCCCCTCTTCTAACTTTTATCAATATTACTATTAACCTTCTTCTTTTCTCACATCTTTTGATTCCTCTGGCCCTAATCTTTTGCTTCAAGGGAACATAGAAAGAAGCAAGGAAATAAAATAAGAAGAAAAAGTGTCGAAGAGAAAACTTAACACACACACAGAACACACAGCTAAATAAAACCCTAGAGCAGAGAGAGAAGTTAATCAACCGAATAAATCCATCAAGATAAAATGATGACTAGAGGGTAACAAAAAATTACAAACCATAATGAGAAACAGGAAAATATGGCCGAGTCCAATGGGCAAACTAAAAACCAGGAAGTGATGCAGAACATTGAACAACTAAACAAAGTTATCCAAACAAATATCATGGACCAACTTAGAGAAGTGAAGGAAGAGATTAAGGATATTAAGAAGACACTGGGAGAACATACTGAAGAAATTGAAAACATGCCTAAAAAGATAGTGGACATGATGGTGAACAATGGCACAATCCAAGAAATCAAAAAGACGCTGGATTCACATAACAACAGATTTGAACAGACAGAGGAAAGAATTAGTGATGTGGAAGACAATACAGCTGAAATCAAAGAGATAGTAGAACAGATAGACAAAAAGATAGAAAAAATCCAGCATGAACTCAGGGAATTAACCGACAACACAAAACGCACAAACATGTGCATTATGGGCATCCCAGAAGGAGAAGAGAAGGGAAAGGGAAGAGAAGGAGTATTGAAGGAAATAATGGCTGAAAACTTCCCAACCCTATTGAGAGAGATGGATGTGCAGATCCAGGAAGCACAGCACACCCCAAATACTATAAATCCCAATAGGCCAACTCCAAGACATATACTTGTCAAAATGTCCAATGCTCAGGACAAAGAGAAAATACTCAAGGCAGCAAGAGAAAAGAGAACCATCACATACAAGGGAAGCACAATAAGATTAAGTGCTGATTTCTCAGCTGAAAACATTGGAGGCAAGAAGACAGAGATATGACATAGTCGAAATACTAAAGGAAAAATACTTCCAGCCATGAATTCTCTATCCAGCAAAACTGGCATTCAAAAATGATGAAGAGTTCAAAATATTCACAGATAAACAGAAATTAAGAGAGTATGTCAATAAGAAATCTGCACTTCAAGAAATACTAAAGGAAGTTCTACAATTTGAAAGGAAAAAACAAGGGAGAGAGAGTTGGAGGAGAGTTTAAAAACAACTAAAAAGACAAAAAGAGAAACAAAACAACATATGACATATATTAACTCAAAGAAAAAAATGGCTGAACTAAGAAATTTCTTACGAGTAATAACATTGAATGTTACTGGATTAAATTCACCAATCAAGAGACACAGATTGGCAGAATGGATAAGGAAATATGATCCATTAATACGCGGTCTACAAGAAACCCACCTTCGAACCAGGGATTCAAGGAGGCTGAAAGTGAATGACTGGAAAATCATTTTACAAGTTAACAATAGCCAAAAAAGTGCAGGAGTAGCTATTCTAATATCAGACAAAATGGACTTTAAATGCAAAACTATTGTAAGAGACAAAGATGGACACTGTATATTAGTAAAAGGGTAATCTCTCAAGAGAAGAGAACAATCATCAACATTTACGCACCTAATCGGGGTGCCTCAAAATATGTGAGGCAAACTCTGGAAAAACTAAGAGGAGAATTAAATTCCTCTACAATTATAGCAGGGGACTTTAATACACCATTATCAACATTAGACAGAACATCTAGACAGAGAATCAATAAAGAAACAAAGGCTCTCAACAATACATTAGAGGATCTGGACTTAATAGACATATACAGAACACTACACCCAAATATGGCAGGATTTACATGCTTCTCGAGTGCACATGGATCATATTCCAAAACAGACCATATGCTAGGCCACAGAACAACTCTCAATGAATTCAGAAAGATTGAGATTATACAAAGTAATTTCTCTGACCACAACAGAATGAAATTGGAAATCACTAAGGGCAAGAGAAACAGGTTAGGCACAAGATATGGAAGTTAAACAACACACTCTTAGACAAACAGTGGGTCAAGGAGGAAATCTCAAAAGAAATCAGTAACTACTTTGAAAGTAATGAAAACGACAACACAACATATCAAAACCTATGGGATGCAGCAAAAGCAGTCCTGAGAGGGAAGTTCATAGCCATAAATACATATTAAAAAAGAAGAAAGAGCTAAAATTGAAGACCTAACTGCACACTTGGAGGAACAGGAAAAACAACAACAAAATAAACCAAAAGGAAGTAGAAAGAAGGAAATAATAAAGATTAGAGCAACACTAAATGAAATAGAGAATAAGAAAGCACTAGAAACAATAAACAAAACCAAAAGCTGGTTCTTCAAGAAGATCAATAAAATTGACAAACCCTTAGCCAGACTAACAAAGAAAAAGAGAGAACAGATGCAAATACACAAAATAAGAAATGAGCAAGGGGATATCACTACTGACCCCACAGAAATAAAGAGTATCATAAGAGGATATTTTGAAAAATTATATGCCAACAAGAATAATAATTTAGAGGAAATGGACAAGTTTCTAGAAACTCACAAGCAGCCTACATTGATGAAAGAAGAAATTGAAGAACTCAACACTGCAATTACAAGTAAAGAGATAGACTCAGTCATCAAAAACCTCCCAACTAGGAAGAGCCCAGGACCAGATGGCTTCACAGCTGAATTCTACCAAACATTCCAGAAAGAGTTTCCAACACCCCTGCTTGAGATCTTCCCAAAAATAGAAGTAGAAAGAATATTGTCTAACTCATTCTATTATGCCAAAAGTACCCTAATATGAAAGCCAAACAATGATACCACAAGAAAGGAAAATTACAGACCAATTTCTCTAATGAACCTAAATGCTAAAATCCTCAACAAAATACTTGCTAATCGCATTCAACAACATATCAAAAGGATTATACACCATGACCAAGTGGGTTTCACCCCAGATATGCAAGGATGGTTCAATATAAGAAAACCAATCAATGTAATACACCACATAAACAGATTGAAAGAAAAAAATCACATGATCATCTCTATAGATGCAGAAAAAGCATTCAACAAAATACAGCACTCTTTCCTGATAAAAACACTACAAAAGATAGGAATAGACGGAAACTTTCTGAATATGATAATAGGTATATATTAAAAACCCAAAGCTAACATCTGTATCAATGTTGAAATACTAAAAGCCTTCCCTCTGAGATCGGGAACAAGACAAGGATGTCAACTAGCACCACTCCTATTTAACATTGTCTTAAAAGTACTTGCACGAGCACTGAGGCAAGAAAAGAACTTAAAAGGCATCCACATTGGAAAAGAAGAAGTAAAAATTTCATTATTTGCAGATGACATGAACCTATACATAGAAAGCCCTGAGAAATCTACAAGGCTTCTAGAACTTATAAAGGAGTTCAGTAATGTTGCAGGCTATAAGATCAATGCTCAAAAATCAGTAGCATTTCTGTACACCAATACTGAGAAATCTGAGGATGAAATCAAGAAAAAAAATACCATTTACAATAGTAAATAAAAGAATCAATTACCAAGGAATAAATTTAACTAAAGATGTAAGGGACTTATATACAGAAAATTACACAACACTGTTAAAGGAAATCAAAGAAGAATTAAATAAATGGAAAAATATTCCCTGTTAATGGATAGGAAGAAAAAACATCATCAAGATGTCTATCCTACTCTGTATCCTAATCTACAGATTTAATGCAATCCCAATGAAAACTAACAGTGTATTTTTTAAGGAACTGGAAAAACTAACCACAAAATATATTTGGAGAGGTAAGAGGCCCCAAATTGCCAAAGACATATTGAAAAAGAAAAATGAAGTTGGAGGTATCACATTACCTGACTTTAAAACATACTACAAAGCTACAGTGATCAAAACTGCGTGGTATTGGCACAAGGATAGATCTACTGACCAATGGAACCGAATTGAGAGTTCTGATATAGATCCTCACATGTACAGTCCTCTGATATTTGACAAGGCCACGAAGCCCACTCAGTTGGGAGAGAATGGCCTCTTTAACAAGTGGTGCTTGGAGAACTGGATATCCATATCCAAAAGAATGAGAGAAGAATACCATCTCACACCTTATACAAAAATCAACTCAAGATGGATCAAAGATCTAAATATAAGTGCCAAAACCATAAGGACCTTGGAAGATAAGGTAGGGAAACATCTAGAGGACCTTGTAATAGGAAATGGTTTCATGAACTTCACAGCCAAAGCATGAGCAGCAAAAGAAAAATTAGATAAATGGGATCTCCTCAAAAGTAAAAACGTTTGCACCTCTAAGGACGTTATTAAGAAAAAAAAAAAGTCAGCCTACCCAATGGGAGAAAATATTTGGCAGCCATATATCTGATAGGAGTCTAATATCCTGCATATATAAAGAAATCCTACACCTTGAAAATAAAAAGACAAACAACCCATTTAGAAAATGGGCAAGTGACCTGAAAAGACACTTCTCCAAGGAAGAAATACAAATGGCTAAAAAGCATGTGAAAAAATGCTCAACATTGCTTGCTCTCAGGGAAATGCAAATCAAAACTCCAATGAGATACCATCTTACACCCATCAGAATGGCAGCTATTAAAAAAAACAACAGACCCAATGTGTTGAAAAGGATGTGGAAGAATAGGAACTGTAATCCACCATTGGTGGTACTGTGGAATGGCCCAGCCACTGTGGAGGACAGTTTGGCGGTTCCTCAGAAAACTAACAATAGATCTTCCGTGTGATCCAGCAATTCCACTGCTGGGTATATACCCAGAAGAACTGAAAGCAAAGACAGGAACAGATATATGCACACCAATGTTCATAGCGGCATTGTTCACCATTGCCAAAAGCTGGAATCAGCCCCAGTGCCCATCAACAGACGAATGGATAAGCAAAATGTGGTACATACATACAAAGGAATATTATTCAGCTGAAAGAAGGAATAAAGTGCTAACACATGGAATAACATGGATGAATCTTGAAGACCTTATGTTGAGTGAAGCAAGCCAGGCATTGAAGGATGAACAATATATGACCTCACTGATTTGACCTGAGGAAAGTGAGCAGTCTCTGAGAACCATAGTCTGAAAGATAGGTTAACAAGGGAGAGAAAGAGAAGAGTAGGCTGTGAGCCATCACCCATATGGACATAATCTACGTTAAAGGGATAGAGTATAGTTGCATATTTAAGGATAAGACAGATGGGTAGTGATATTACTGGGTTTGGGGGTGCAGGGTTGACAGGTGGGTAGGTTAGGAAGGGCAGGTTGGAATACCCAGAGCATGTAACTATGAATCTTGTCATTCCATGAGTCTAGACAGGGGAGTGTCATATGCCCCAGGAGGATGGGGAGGAAGGAACAGTTAAGATCAAATGGGGTATTTAGTGGACAAGGGAAAGGTTTTTCATTACCTTACAGTAATGGACACAGGACATGGTAAATATCATCAATATCATCACTTTTTAAACTGTACCGTCTAAATGGTAAACTATACTGTAAACTATTGACAATGTTTAGTTGCTCAATTTTACTATCTGCATAACAGTTATAACAATGCTAACATCCATTTTAAAAAGGGTTTTAATATGGGTTGGGGAAGGAGGAGTTTGGTTGGGTATGTGGGAGTCCCTAGTATTCCATGTGTCACTTTGCTGTGACCTAAAACTTCTTTGAAAATTAAATGAAAATTTGGGAGACACTGGGGAACGAGAGAGGTAAGGTGTCAGTACACTGGACATCTGATAATACAGTGATAAAAGGAAAAAAAGAATAATTTTTTTTAAAAACAGGAATTTCTTTTTTTTTCCATTTTTTTGAATGTCCCAATCCGCTAATTATATTGTTTTTAGTTTTATTTTTTTGTTTTGTTTTGTTTTGTTTTCTGAGTTTCCTTGTGTTTATCTCTTGCATTTGAGCTTATCAATGTTGTTTCTTTTTCCTATTAATTGTATTTGGTTATTATATGGGCTTCATGTTCAAGGAAGGTTTAGATCAGAGAAGGGTTACAATGGGGGCTGCAGAGGGTCATTGGTGGAGGGTGTCTGGGAGGGGGGATTCATGGTAGTAAGTTCATCTGAATATACATGAAAGATATATAAAATTGTTCAAATGATCAAAGGATGGGGCATGGACACGGTGGGTGGACAATCACTCAATAAATGAGGGAATCTGAATTCCTAGCCTGGAGAGTTTTGTCACATTTTCCAAGGGAGCAGTGACAGTCCTCTGAGTGCAGGGACAGTGTCTGGCAAAAGAGGATGGCCCACTGATGATTTCTTGTTATTGATGACTAGCCTTATGAGTCTTCACTCTTGTAAATGAAACTTAGCCTACTGTTATGTGGTGCCTAAGGGTCGCCACCTGAGAGCCTCCTTGTTCCTCAAATGTGGCCTCTCTCTAAGCCAAACTCAGCATATGAATGCATTACCTTCCCCCCAATGTGGAACATGACTCCCGGGGATAAGCATCCCTGGCAACGAGGGATTAATACCAAGTGCCAACTAGCAACGTGACTGGGAAAAGACCTTGAAAAAAGGGGGGAAAAGGTAAAGACAAATGAGTTCATGTGGCTAAGAGACTTCAAAGAGAGTCGGGAGGGCATCCCAGAGGTAACGCTTACACACACTTCAGTAGAATCTCATAGAACACCAAAGTGGATATCACCCCACACAGAGGGGTTCCTGAGAGCTCTGGAGACACCCAGGTCCTATATAAGGGGGATAGCCCCAGAGACTGATGACTTATCAGTGGGCTCTACTTTGGAATCTGTGCTCCTGAGAGTGACAGAGTTGAACTCAAATAAGTCCTCACTGCACATAGTTCATCAGTTCCTTCTATTCAAACCTATTTGTGATGCTGGAGTTTTTAAGTGTTCTTCCAGAGACTGGAGCCTCTGGCCTACCTATGTGCCAGCTGTGCCTGGAATCTCGGTGGAGCTGCAATTCCTACCCTACAGCTCAATGGACTCATCCAAGTCACCTGGTGAGGAGGCGAGGATGGGTAATGGCCATCCCAGGGAATAGAGAGGGCCTGCAGCTGCAGGCTGGATAATCCTACCCATTGTATCCGTGGGATATAAGCCCTCTCTCACTTGGAGATGGAGTGGACATCACCATCCCAGTCTCCTCAGGATTGGGGGAAGGACTATGGACTATAGTGGTCTTAATGGTATTCTGTTGTACACATATTGTGATTCTAGCAGTGGAAGAAATAATAACAGTGAGGTGGAGCCGGTGGCCACTGAACACTTTCAGGGCAGGGAGGGGAAGTGCAGTTGAAATACAGTGGCTTTTTCGGGACTTGGGGGTTGTCCTGAGTGCCGTTGTGGCGACAGATGTAAGCCATTTTATATCAGCACATACCATTCAGAACTGTGTGGGAGAGAGTGTGGTTCTACGATGTGAACTGTGGTCTACATTTGGTGGCAAGGCCCCAGGATGTGTATATATCCATTGATGGTGATGAGCCACACTGATGAAGGATGTTTGTGTGGGATGTTGTGGGAGGTGTGGGAGGTGGGAAACATGGGAATCCCCGTAATTTCTGTGTAATATTGAGGTAATCTAAGCACCTTTAAATAACATTTATGTAAGCAAATGCACATATATGCATATATATTTATATATCATTTTACAAATATTGGTATGTATTGTGAAAAATTTGATTTTTACCCACAATAAAAAAAATAAATAAATAAATTTTAAAAAATTAAAGAGGCTATAAAAAAAGTCTACTTTGAGGTATTTAATTGATATTTAATTGGAATTAGAATTGGTTTGATCTCCTGTGTTCTTAAAATGTGTATTTAAGCATGTGTAATTTAATTAAAATAATTAATATATGATAATTTACAAGGACTTAGGTAATCAATGCACTGCTAGAAAATCATGTTTGAAATTGAATTTTAAAATAAGATCAAAATCCCACACATTTGGTACTGAAGGGTTGTAAAAACCTTTTTCATGGTGTATAATAAATAATATTACCAATATTATATATGTAATAATACAATAAAAATAGTTTTCACATTTACCTATCATGAAAAATGAAAAACTTATAGCACATTGATTGTATAATCATGTTGTATGGGAAAATTTTATTCATGTTATTGCAAAAATATCTTAATGACATCAATTTATTATTTACTTTTGTCTGGCAATAAAATTCCTGGAGAAAAATTGCTGTATCTTATTCAAGACACGAAAATAAACAAAATGTCACTCTTAAAAAAACCAAAACAAACAAACAAAAGGATATAAATAGAAAAACATTCAACCCTTGATGTTCAGAGTTACATTGATTCCTTAGCCTAGGACTAGTCCTCACTCCTAGAATATAATTTGAGATTTTACCCACAAGGAAGGCAGGTTATCATTGTGCTTGATGGAGCTTGAGTTAGACTAAATGGTTTCAAATATACTTATCTGTGAATAATATTAGGCAAGTTTCATACATATCTGAGCCTTATTTTTGTCATCTAAAAAACAGTGATAATAACAGTACCTATCACAAGGATTCTTATAAGAATTAAATGAAATGATCCATATAAGACACTTGGTTAAAGAGTCATGTGTCTAATACATTGCAATAATCCACCAAATATTAGATCTTTTATTGTTAATTTTAAAAAGAATTATATTATGTCAATGTTTCACCATTTATAACACAAGGGAATCACAAGGAATAAATTTTGTTCAGTGAGATTAGCTCATTATCTTTTACCACTGAATATGGATATCTATAGCAGTTACAAAGTATTAAATATTTTGAAATTTTCTGGAGTGAAAATCCCAAAATAACTTTCAGGGAGTGGACTGGATAACAGGATTTCCCATTTCACAGATAAGAGAACCAAAATCATCTATGAAGATCTCCAGTAGTCTATAAAAAGATAATTTCTCTATTATAATTAAGGATAATTGAATTCATAATTTCCAGAAAATAATCATTTTGTTCTTATATTCTATTCCTGACATTTCATAGTTTTGTTTTTTTAAAATTTCAATAACGTGTGAGTTCTGCCTTTTTAAAAGAAATAACTATTCATTATATAATTTGAACTTCTCCAAATGTGACTACTGAAATATCCTTCTATAATATCACATTCAATTCAAAAGTCAGGAATTATTGCAAGAACTTAAGACACAGTAAAACTGGAAATGGAGGACTTGGTCTTGATTTGTCATTACCTGTTAATGTGATTTAGGAAATGTCCTGCAAACTCATCCTTTTCCTTATGGATCAAAGGAGGAATTGTGGTGTTCATGCATTCTTCCAGATGAAAAAAACTATTTTTTTAAATCAGGTGACTTACTAAGTTATTTATTGGTAAGTTCATCAAAATTTTAAGACTTGCTCACCTACCCCAGGAACATCCAGAATACACACCTTTCACCACAACTGTAAAGAATCAGCGTGAAAGCTGATGTACCATGTCTGAAGAGCTCTGTCATCCCTTTACTCTGCAGTTCAGATATTACTGTGGGAACTGCTGCCACAGACTTGGATGCTGAATTCAATGAGAATGATCTGATCCTGGGTTAGCATATGCCATGTGGTTGGCTCTTAATTCCAAAGCAAGGTGGGAGTGGAGAATGTAATAGAGTTGAGTCAAAGCAGTAATCAGAATAGTCTTATTCACAGAGATGTATAGCATTGGTTATTTGATGATGGTGTACCTAGAAGTGAAATAGATGGGCATTCTACTAAAATCTTTCTAGATCTGTATAATCAGAAAAGTTCTAAATAAAGTGAACAAAAGTCTAACTTGAATCACAAAACAGTGTCTTACACCTCAATCAATCCCAATAAATTTGAGAAAGTTTATAGACTTAGAACCACTATAATGAAGAGAAGTCAAAGTTCCCTTGGGCAATGACCCTGCTTACCAAAAATTTATATTGTTAATCTTCTTCCTAGCCTTCCCCAAAGTGATCTATGGCCTATTTCCAGGGTGACTATGCATTGGGTAAAAGGAAATGATAAGGCATTTCAGAAATTACTGAACACTGGCTCTGAAGTGGCATTAATACCAATAGATCCAAAATATTGCTGTGTTTCCACCACCTAGAGTAGTGCTAATGGAAGTAAAGTGATCAATGGAGTTTTAGTTCATCTCACTATCTCTCTTGGTTGCATTCTGGATCACTTCCACATAGTTTTCCTGCAATTTACTAAACTTTTTAATAACCTTTTTTTTCTTTTCCATCTTGGACTACTTTTGGCAGTCTGGAGAAGCCTATGAATGAATCTCTAGCAAAATACTTTAAAATAAATAAATAAATAAATAAATAAATAAATAAATAAATAAATAAATAAAATAAAATAAAATAAAATACATAGAATTACAAATCAAACAATATATATTGATGTAAAATTAACAAAATATTAAAAACAAAAATTTGTGGTAGAGTAATAGTTGTGGTTCATCAATCATGCATTAAAGACCAATGTTGCCATGCATGTGTGTAAACTACTGTAATTTGGAACTGGGGGTGAGCATAAAAACATTTTAATGTAATTTTTCATCTATAAATGATATTAAAATATTTGTGATCTGATGATCAAAAGTAGGGATAATAATACTGTGGCTTATTGCCTACCTTTGTAATTGATGGAGAGACAAAATTTCAGTGATAATTTAGTGAAAATAAAGACATATTTTTCCATCCAACTTCATCATACACTTTCTGTCCATTGATTTATTCCATACAATAAATTTTATTTATAAAGAAGGTTTGGATTGCATAAAAGTTACATTGAAAGTATAGGGGATTCTCATGTACCTCTCCCCCTCCTACATTTTCCCCTATTAATAATATCTTACATCATTATGGTATATTTGTTACAATAAATGAACAAATATTGAAGCATTGCTATTAACCAAGGTCAATAATTTTCATTATGGTTTACATATTTCACTGTACAGTTTTATAAAATTTGACAAAGTGTAGAATGACCTGTAAGTCACATTCCAAATTAATATAGAAAATTCCAGTACCCTAAAAATGCCCTATATTCCACTTATTCTTCCCTTCCCCTCCCCTCAGAACCTCTGGTAACCACTATCTTTACATCAATGTTACAAGTTCTTCTGATACTACAATAATAATAAGTCTACTTTGGTCCTTGGTTATATTTTGCCCCTTATATTTGTTCATTCTTCAGTCTTGAGGATTTGGGAATGGTGATGCCTACTCTGCTTCAAATTTATAGGTGGCCTAGATATTATGGAGCAGATGGAAGCAACTTTTTTTTGCCTGCATTTGTAGATACTCTTTGTTTTGGGGGATGGGAGTTGGCCATTGTCATCACTTTGTTAGTTGCCCTGGATGAATCCGCTGGACTGGTGAGTAGGTGTTGACTGCAACTCTACTGAGATTCATGCCTCACCTGGCATATGAACAGACTGAAGATTTAAGTCTCTGGGAAATATATTTAATGAGTGTAGTGCTAATTGTAAGTTCAAATAAAACTGGTAGAAGAATCATATGCAGGGAAATTATAAATGAGTGTAACTGTTACATTGAGAGAACAGATTACTGTATATTTCAAGGAAAGGCTCGTTGATGAGGAGCTGATTTCATGGGGTTGTGTGCCTTGCCTATGGTGTCTGTATTTCTCCAGAGCTCTGGGGAGCACAATTGTTTGGGTTTTGTTTGCTGTGGCAGTTAGTGAGGTCTACCTGAGACATGCATAATTGAAACCTCTGAAATTTTGAAATCTCATAGCCATAAAAACTCTTTTAAATTTAATGTTCCCCCTTTTGGTCAAGGGCTTTTTCCAAATGTATTGTTTGTTGGCACTTGGTATTAATCCCTTGGTACCAGGGAGGCTCATCCCCAGGAGCCATGTCCTACATTGGGGTGAAGGTAGTGAGTTTATTTGCTGAGTTTGGTTTAGAGAGATGCCACATTTGAGTAACAAGGAGGTTTTATGGAAGTAACTCTTAGGTAATAGCTATTATTAGGCTAAGTTTCAATTTTACAGAATAAGGTACAAGCATTAATATAATAGGTTTGGCATATTGGTCTGTTTTCCTTTTATTAGGCACTACCTACGTACTCTAGAGATTCTTGCCACTCTATTTGAGAATGTAGCAGGACTCCCTAGGACGGGAGTTTAATATTTCTTTCATTACTGTGTGGGTCTCCAGCCACTGATAAAATATCTTATTACCACATAAACACATTCATATTCCATAGAGGCATATTCCACACATCCCTCATCACCAACAAACTGCACCAATGTACCTCCCTTGCCATAGATGCTGAAAAACCACCCCCACAACTCTATTCTCAACCATAGACCTCATCTTTCCCAGAGTTCACTTATTCTTTCCTCCAGCCTTCCTCCCACAGTTCCAGGGATGTGCCATCCCATCCCCTTAATTGCACTCACACTCCAGCACCACCAACTCCATTTAAAACTGCATCCCTATCACCTCTGTCTACTGTCCACTGCCAAACCACCACCATTAAGCTTATCATAGATTCTGCCCAGATTGAGCATTAGCTCACCATTATCTACTCCCTTTCTATCTCCTGGACCCTATATTCCAGATTTTATGTCCCTGAACCTGCTGTATATCCTTGGTACATATCAGTGAAATCATGCAGTATTTGACCCGTAGTGACTAACTTACTTCATTAAACATGAGGTCTTCAAGTTTCATTCATGCTGTCGTGTGTGTCAAAACTTCATTCCTTCTTACAGCTGAGTAATACTCCATCTTATGTATACACAACATTTTGTTTATCTATTTGTCCATTGATGGAAAGTTGAGTTACTTCCAACTTTTGTCGTTAAAAATAATGCCATGATGAACATTGACGTGCATATATCTGTTCCCATTCCTACGTTCAATTCTTTTGGGTGTTGTATTAGTCAGCCAAAGGGGTGCTGATGCAAGGTACCAGAAATCTGTTGGCATTTATAAAAGCTATTTATTTGGGGTAGAATTTTACAGTCATAAGGTCATAAAGCTTAAGTTACTTCCCTCATCAAAGTCTGTTGTCATGTTTTGGAGCAAATTGACTGCCAATCTCTGCAAGGGTTCAATCTACCTCTTCCTTTTAAGGCTCTGTGGTCCCAGCTTCTCCAATCTCAGCTGTGGGCTGGGATAAGTCTCATCTCTCTCCTGGGGCTTGTTTCTCTATGGGCTCAGCTACAGCTGATGGCTATCAGGCTTTTGCTCTTAACAGGGCCTCTGCCATGTCTATGGAGTGGCCTCTATTCCTCTGTGCTCTTCTGTGTATTTACTTCCATCAAAACTCTCTCTTCTCTGCCATGTCATTTCCTCTGTGAGTCCCTGCCCTGGGGTCTCAATGTCCTACTGATGAGGTCAAATCAAAACCCTAATCTTAGTTTAATCAAGTAAAAGTGAAACCTCTGAATCTAATACAATTTAATATGCCCAGAGGAACAGATCAGTTTACAAACATAATCCAATATCTATTTTTGGAATTCATAAACAATGCCAAACTGCTACAGTTATATTTCTATAATTGAGTAAATTCATATGGCAATTCTATACTTAGCTTCCTGAGGAACTTCCAAATCATCCTTCACAATAGCTGCACCATTCTACCTTCAAACAACAATAGAGGAATATATCTATTCCTCCACATCCTCTCCAATACTTGCAGTTTTCTGTTTTTTAAATAGCAGTCAGACTAATAGATATAAGTGTTATCTCATTGTAGTTTTGATTTATATTTCCCTAATAGCTGCAGATATTGAGCATCTTTCCATGTGCTTTTTTTCAATTTGTAAAATGATATATAAATATATATGCATATATGTGCATTTGCTTACATGTTATTTTTTAAAAATATATTTTAAAAGATGCTTAGATTACATAAATGTTGCGCAAAAATTACAGGATTCCCATGTTCCCCACCTCCCACACCTCCCATAAAATCCCACATAAACATCTTTCATTAGTGTGGCACATCACCTGCAATGGATATATATGGACCATAGATCACATAGTAGACCACACTCTCTCCCACACAGTACTGCATGGTATATGCTGGTGTAAAATGCCCTATATCTGTCATTGTAATGTCACTCAGGATAATTCCCAAGTCCTGAAAAAGCCCCTGTATAACAACTGCTTTTCCCTTCCCTGCCCCGAAAGCGTCTAGTGGCCACTGGCTCCACCTCACTGTTATAATTTCTTGAATTATATTGCTTGAATCGCAATATGTCTAAAACAGAATACCATTAAGTCCACTCTAGTCCATAGCTCTTCCTCTAATCCTGAGGAGTCTGGGAAGGTGATGTCCACTCCACCTCCAAGTGAGAGTGGGCTTATATCCCATGGGTACGATGGATGGGATTATCCTGCCTGCAGCTGCAGACTCTCTCCATTCACTGGAATGACCATTGTCCATCATCATCTCCTCACCAGGTGACTTGGATGAGTCCATTGAGCTGTAGGGTAGGAATTGCAGCTCCACCGAGATTCCAGGCACAGCTGGCACATAGGTAGGCCAGAGGCTCCAGTCTCTGGAAGTACACTTAAAAACTCCAGCATCACAAATAGGTTTAAATAGAAGGAACTGATGAACCATGTGCAGTGAGGACTTATTTGAGTTCAACTCTGTCACTCTCAGGAGCACAGATTCCAAAGTAGAGCCCACTGATAAGTCATCAGTCTCTGGGGCTATCCCCCCTTAAATAGGACCTGGGTGTCTCCAGAGCTCTCAGGAACCCCTCTGTGTGGGGTGATATCCACTTTGGTGTTCTATGAGATTCTACTGAAGTGTGTGTAAGCGTTACCTCTGGGATGCCCTCCCGACTCTCTTTGAAGTCTCTTAGCCACATGAACTCATTTGTCTTTACCTTTTCCCCCCTTTTTTCAAGGTCTTTTCCCAGTCACGTTGCTAGTTGGCACTTGGTATTAATCCCTCGTTGCCAGGGATGCTTACCCCCGGGAGTCATGTTCCACATTGGGGGGAAGGTGATGCATTCATATGCTGAGTTTGGCTTAGAGAGAGGCCACATTTGAGGAACAAGGAGGCTTTCAGGTGGCGACCCTTAGGCACCACATAACAGTAGGCTGTTTCAATTGCAAGAGTGAAGACTCATAAGGCTAGTCATCAATAACAAGAACCCATCAGTGGACCATCCTCCTTTGCCAGACACCAGCCCTGCACTCAGGGGACTGTTTCTGCTCCCTTGGAGAATGTGCCAGAGCTCTCCAGGCTGGGAATTCAGTATTACCTCATTTATTGAGTGATTTTCTACCCACTGTGACCATGTCCCATCCCTTGATCATTTGAACAATTTTATTTATCTTTCATGTATATTCGGATGAACTTCCTCCCATGAATCCCCCACCCCAGACACCCCCCACCAATGATCCTCTGCAGCCCCCATTGGAACCCTTCTGTGATCTAAACCTTCCTTGAAGATGAAGCCCATAGAATAACCAAATACAATTAATAGGAAAATGAAATAATAATAATAAGCTTAAATGCAAGAGATAAAATATATGGAAACTCAAAAAAATAAAATAAAAATAAAATATAATTAATGGATTGGGAAATTCAAAAAATGGGAAAAAAAAACAAAACAAAAATTAATTATTATTGTTTTTTCCTTTTATCACTGCATTATTGGATGTCCAGTCTGTACCGTGGCACCTTCCCCCTCTCATTCCCTAGTGTCTCCCAAAGTTTCATTTAATTTTCAAAGAAGTTGGTAGTGATATTACTGGGTTTGATGGTGCAGGGTTGACAGGTGGGTAGATTAGGAAGGGAGGTTAGAATACCCAGGGCATGTAACTATGAGTCTTGTCATCCAATGAGTCAAGACAGGGGATTGTCATGTGCCCCAGGGGGATGGGGAGGAAGGAACAGAAAAGATCAAACAGGGTATTTAGTGGTCATGGGAAATGATTTTCATTACCTTACAGTAGTGGACACAGGACATGGTAAATATCATCAAAAATTATTAAACTGTACTGTCTAAATTGTAAACTATACTGTAAACCATTGATAATGTTTAGTAGCTATGTTTCACTATCTGTATAAAAGTTATAACAATGCTACCATACACACACACACACACAAAGGTTTTAATATGGGGTGAGGAAAGCGGAATGAGGTTGGGTATACGAGAGTCCATGTGCTTTTAGCTATTTTTATTTCCTCTTTGGAAAAGTATCATTCAACTCAATTGCCCATTTTAAAATGGGTTGTCTTTTTATTATTGAAATTTAAGATTTCTTTTTATATGCTGGATATTAGACATTTGCCAGATGAGTGGTTCCCAAATATTTGCTTCCATTGTGTAGGCTGACTTTTCATGTTCTTGACTCCTTTGAAGCACACAGTTTTTTAATTTTGAGGAGATAAATTTATCTATTTTTCCTCTCATTTCTCATGCTTTGGGTATAAAGTTTATGAAACCATTTTCTATTATGAGATCTTGTAGATACTTCCCAACATTATCTTCTAGGAGCTTTATTGTTTTGGATCTTATATTTAAGTCTTTGATCCATCTTTAGTTAATTTTGGTATAGGGCATGAGATGGTGATCCTCTTTCATTCTTTTGGATGTAGATATCCAGTTCTCCCAACACCATTTGTTGAAGAGACTATTCTTTCCCAGTTGAGTGGGCTTTGTGACCTTGTCATATATCAGTTGACCACATATGTGGGAATCTGTATCTGAATTCTCAATTTGGTTTCATTGGTCAGTATGTCTATCTTTGTACCAAAATCATGCAGGTTTGGCTAATGTAGCTTTGTAGTATGCTTTAAAGTCAGGCAGCATGATTACTCCAGTTTTGTTTTTCTTAAGACATTTTGGGCTTTTCAGGGCCCCTTACCTTCCAAATAATTTTGATAACTTGCTTTGCTAGATTTTTGTGATTACATTGAATATGCAAATCAATTTGGGTAGAATAGACATCTAAATGATATTTAGGCTTCCAATCTTTAACATGGAATATTCTTCCATTTATGTAGGTCTTTTTTTTATTTCCTTTAGCAATGGTGTGCAGTTTTCTGTGTACAAGGTCTTTACATCCTCAGTTAAATTTATTCCTAAATACTTGATTCTTTTAGTTGCTATTGTAAATGGATTTTTCCTCAATTTCCTTATAAGATTCCTCATCAATACTGTTCAGAAACTCTATTGATTTCTGCATGTTGATCTTATATCTTGCTACTCTACTGAACTTGTTTATCAGTTCTAGAAGCTTTATTGTAAATTTTTTGCAAATTTCTACATATAGGAACATGTTATCTGCAAAGAGTTAAATTCTTACTTCTTCCTTTCCAATTTGGATTCCTTTTATTTCCTTTTCTTGCCTAAGCGCTCAAGGAAGTACTTCTAATACAATGTTAAATAAAAGTGGTGACTGTGGGCATCCTTGTTTTGATCCAGATCTTAGAGGGAAAGCCTTTAGCATTTCCCCATGAAGCATGATGTTAGCTTGACCTTTTCATATATGCCCTTTATGATGTTGAGGAAGTTTCTTTCTATTCCTGTCTTATCGATAAAAGATACTCTATTTTTTCAAATGCATTTTCTTCACCTATAGAGATTATCATGTGATTTTTTTCCTTCAATCTTTTAATGTGGTGGATTACATAGATTGATTTTCTTATGTTGAGTCATCCTTGCATACCTGTGATAAAACCCACTTGGTCATGGTTTGTAATTTGACTTATGTGTTGTTTGATTTAGTTAGCAACAATTTTGTTGAGGATTTTTCTATGTAAGTTCATTAGAGTGATTGATCTGTAGTTTTCTTTTTTTTTTTTTTTCAGCGTCTGTATGTGGCTTTGGTATTAGTGTGATGTTTGCATCATAGAATGAGTTAGATAATGTTTCCTCCTCTTGAATTTATGGGGAGAGTTTGAGTAGGATTGGTATAAGTTCTTTCTGGAATGATTGGTCTAATTCATCTGTGAAGCCATCTCACCTGGGCTTTTCTTGGTTGGGAGGTTTGTTTTTTACTTTTTAAATTTCTTTTTATTTTTTAAAAATATTTAGATTACATAAATGTTACAAAACAATACAGGGATTTCCACTCCCCACACCTCCCACACCCTCCCTGATAAACAACATCCTTCATCAGTGTGGCACATTCATTGGAATTGCTAAATGCAACCTGGGGCATTGCCACTGAGCATGGACCATAGTTTATATTATAGCTTTCACCTTCTCCCACACAACTCTGCAGGTTATGGGGAGATATAAAATGGCCTATAGCTGTCATTGCAATGTCATTCAGGATGATTCCCAATTCCCAAAAAAGCTCCCGTATTACACCTGTTTTTCCCTTTCACTGCTCCCAGAGCCTTCAGTGGCCACTGCCTCAACATCAGTGTTGTAATTTCTTCCATTGCTAGAATCACAATAAGTCTATTGTAGAATTACAATAAGTCCACTCTAGTCTATAGTTCATTCCCCAATCCTGAGGATTCTGGTATGGTGATGTTCACTCCACCTCTAATTGACAGGGGGCTTCAATCTCATATAGCCAATGGATGGGCCTTTCCTGCTTGCAGTTATAGGCTCTCTCTTTTCCTTGGTATGGTGGTTGTCAATCCTCACCTCCTTGTTAGTTGTTCTGGGTGAGTCCAATGAACTGGAGAGTAGGTATTACAACTCTGCTGAGCCTCAGAGCCCAGCTGGCACATGAATAGCCCAAAGATTCCAGTCTCTTGGATGTACACCTACAAACTCCAGCACCAAGTATAGGCTTAAATAGAAGGGACAGATGAGCCATGTGTAGGGAAGCATAACTGAATCCACCTCTGTCACTCTCAGGAGCACAAACTCAAAAGTAGGGTCTACTGGCAAGGCACCAAGCTTTTGAGCTATCTGCCCTGACCATAGGACTTGGGTGTCTCCAGAACGCACAGGAGCCCCACTATTTGGGGTAGTATCCACTTTGGCAGTCTATGAAATCCTACTGAGATATGCATAAGCATTACTTCTGAGGTGACCTCCCAACTCAATTTGAAGTCTCTTAGCCATATGAACTCATTTGTCTTTACCTTTTCCCCCTTTTACTCAAGGTCATTTTCCAGTTGCATTGCTAATTGGTGTTTGGTAGTAATCCCTCTGTGCCAGGGAGGCTTATCCCTGGGAGTCATGTCCCTGCTGGGGGGCAGGTAATACATTTATATGCTGAGTTTGGCTTAGAGAGAGGCCACATTTGGGCAACAAAGAGGCTCTCAGAAGGCAACTCTTAGGCACCCCACAACATCAGTCTGTTTCAATTTCAAGAGCAACAGCTCACAAGCATAGTCATCAATATATAGGGCCCATCCATGAACCATCCTCCTTTGCCAGTCATTGTCCCTGCACTTGGGGACTGTTGCTGCTCCATTAGAGAATGTGGCAGAGCTCAGGAGGTTTTTGGTGACTAAATCAATCTCATCACTTGTGATTTGTCTGTTGATTCTTCTATTTCATCTTTCATCAATGTAGGTTGCTCCCATGTTTCTAGGAATTCATTCATGTCATCTAAATTGTCCATCTTATTGGCATATAATTTTTCAAAATATCCTCTTATGATAGTCTACATTTCCATGGGGTCAGTAGTGATAACATCTCTTTCATTTCTGATTTCATCTATTTGCATTTTTCTCTCTCATTCTTTGTTAGTCTGGCTAAGGATTTGTGAATTTTATTAATCTTCCCAAAGAACCAACATTTGGTTTTGTTAATTCTTTCTATTTTTTTAAATTCTCAATTTCATTTAATTCTTCTCTAATCTTTGTTATTTCCTTATTTCTGCTTGCTTTGATATTAGTTTTTTTTTCTTTTTCTAGTTCCTCCTGGTAAGCATTTAGGTCTTTGATTTTTAGCTCTTTCTTCTTTTTTAATTTAGGCATTTATGGCTATAAATTTCCTTCTCAGCACTGCTTTAGCTGCATCCCATTATTGTGTTCTCATTTTCATTCATGTCCAGGCAGTTACTGATTTCTCTGGCAATTCTTCCCTGATAGTTTAAGAATCTGTTGTTTAAATTCCATGTATTTGTGCCTTTTCTGGTTATTTGTCACTCAATAATTTCCAGGGTCATTCCAATGTGATTGCAAAAATTTCTATGTATAATTTCAATCTTTCTAAATTCATTGAGACTTGTTCTATGATCTAGCATGTGGTCTATCCTGGAGAATGATCAATGAGCACACAAGAAGAATGTATATCTTACTGTATTGGGGTTTAATATTATGTACATGCTCACTAGGTCTTGTTTTTGTAGCATATTATTCAAGATTTCTGTTTCTTTATTGTGCCTATGTTGAGATGTTCTGTCTAATGTGATAACAGTGTATTGAAGCACCCCATTATGATGGTAAAGGCATCTATTTCTCCCTTTATTTTTGCCAGTATTTGCCTCCTGTATTTTGGGGCACCCTGATCAGGTGCATAAATATTTATGATTTTTCTTTATTCTTAGTATAGTGCCCCTTTTATTAATATATATTTTCCTTCTTTGACTCTTACAACAGCTTTACATTTAAACTCTATTTTGTGTGATATTAGTTCAGCTACTCCTCCTCTTTTCTGATTACTCTCTGTGTGTAAAATTGTTTCCCAACCTTTCATTTGCAACCTATTAGTGGGTCTAAGGAAAGCTTTTTTAGACAGCATATAGATGGGTCATATTTCCTTATCCATTCTGTCAATCTGTGTCTCTTGATTGGAGAGTTTAATACATTAACATTCAGTGAAATTACTGTATAAGGCATTACTTATTGTATTTTTCTGCCTATATATTCTTTAGGCTTATATAAGTCAAATTTTATTTTTATTTCTCTTTTTATCCTTTTAGTTATTCTTACTAATAATCTTCCATTCTACAATCTTTCTCCTGTTTTTTCCTTTCAACCTGCGAAATTCCTTTTAGTATTTCTTGAAAGGCAGGTCTCTTGTTGATGAATATGTTCAATCTCTGTTTATTTGTGAATAGTTTGAACTCTACTTCATTTTGAAAGACAATTTTGCTGCATACAGAATTCTTGGGTGGCAGCTTTTTTTCTTCCTGCACCTTAACTACAACATAACATGGACTTGTCACCTCCACAGTTTCATATGAGAAACCAGCACTAAATCTTATCAAGCTTCCTTTATATGTGATGGGTCTCTTTTCTCTTTCTACTTTCAGGATTCTGTCTTTGTCTTTAGTGTTTGACAATCTGATATGTATGTGTCTTGGGGTAAGTCTGCTAGGATTTATTGTGCTTAGAGTATGCTGCACTTTCTGGATGAGACATCTTGTCCCTCACAGAGTTGAGAAAAATTTGACCATTACTTCCTCAAACACTCCTTCTGCCCCCTTTCCCTTCTTTTCTCCCCCTGGAAGCCCATAATGCATATGTTTGTGTGTTTTATGTTGTTATTCAATTCCCTGAGTTTCTGCTGGATTTCTTCCATTTTTTGTCTATCTGTTCTACTATCTGTGTGATTTCAGATGTCTTATCTTCAACATTGTTAATGCTTTCCTCTGCCTATTCAAATATGCTGTTATGTGCTTCTAGTGTATTTTTAATTTCTTGCATTATGCCTTAATCACTGTAAGATCTGTTATCTTTTGATGCATGTTCCCCTAGTATCTTCTTGATATACTTTATCTCTTCATTTTATTGCATTGATTAAGGATATTTGTATGGACATCTTTGATTAGCTGTTACACATTGTCCATTTCTTCTTGCATTTTGATTTGTTTATTAGACTGGGCCATGACTTCCTGTTTCTCAGTATGGCTTGTAATTTTTCACTGATATCTGGGCACCTTTTTTATCTTGATGGACTTTTTCAGTTGGTTAATTTCTCTTTCTAGTTTAGGGTTTTATTTTTCTTCAGTTTCATATTAAAGGTTTTCTTAATGCTTGGTTCAACTTATTCTATATCTTTTTAGTTGCTTGTATTCTACTGAAAAATTATTAGATACAGAAAAAAGGGAAAAAAAGAAGAGAAAAAGAAAAAGAAGGAAGGAGGAGGAACAGAAAAAGAGACAGAAAAATAAATAATAAAAGGGGAAAATAGTAAAAAGGAATAAAAACTACAAAGGTGAAAAAAAGGAACAGGAAAAAGTAAGATAAAATAAAAGAAAATACCAGACAAATAAGAATAGAAGAAAAAAAATGAAGACAAAACAAGGAAAGGCAGAAAGGAAGAAGGGAAAAAAAGGAAAAGGAAAAAAGGAAAGAAAGAAAGTAAAGACAATAAAGAAAGAAAGGAAAGAGGAAAGAGAAAGAAAAAAATAAAAAATAATAAAATAAAAATACATAAATAAACACACCTGCAGCAACAGTCTCAAGACTCAGTGTCAAACAGTCAATCACCTCTATGGCCAGCCTCTCCCCAGCCATCTGAAAAGAAAGAGAAGGGAAAAAAACAATTAAAAATCCTCCCTCTATGCTTCCCTTCCCAACCCTGCTTGTCCCAAGACTCCCTTCGTCCCCAGAAGACACCTGGGTATGTGTCAGCCCACCTGGTCTGCCCCCTCTCCTCTCCCCCAGGGGGGCTGGTTTAGTGCCTCTTGCCTCTCAGCCCATTGTATGACTCTTTTGGCTCCTCTCTCCCCAGGGGCTGGCTGGTTGCCTGTCAACACACCTGATCTCCTCCTTCCTCTACTCTCCTTGGAACGGGTTAGGTGCAGGACCAAGGTTCTCCTTTTCCCTGGAGCTGGTTGGAAGCTGGTCTGCCTGCCCAATCTTATCCCCTCTGCTCCCCTTACCCCTTGAGCCAGCTGGCTGCCAACCAGCACTTCCAGTTACCCCATGGCTTCCCTCACCTTGAAAATTGGCTAGCCACCTGCACGACACTCAACTGACTGGTGGCTCTTCTCTTATGAAGACCTCCTTGGCACCAGTCTGTCTGCTGATTACCCCCCCTCCATGCTCCACTCTCTGCCTAAGTTGTCTGGGTCCCAGCCCACACAACTGATTGTCCTGTGGTTGTCCACTCATGAGCCTGCTGCACATTGCAATGAACACCTCCTTGCCAGGGGGTTATCTCTTCACTCTCAGAGCCAAGAGGATCACCTCCCTGGCTTCCCTCTACCTGGAGCAATCTGGGCTCCCCCCTCTCCCACCACCCTCTCCTAGAGGCCCTATGGTCCAGTGGCTTCATATATGCCAGGTAAGCCCACCTACCTTCCTGAAGTTTCTGGAGGAGGCATGCAGCCTGCCATTCCTTATTCTGCCATCCTGGATCCCTTTCTCATTGATTTTTCATGATGCTATTATTGAAGATGCTATTATTCATTTACAGGACTTTCATTTATATCTTTTTCAAATAATGAAGGACTTTGTTCATACTGTCTTGCTTCATGAAACCTATATCTACATACACCTATTTAAAGTCTTCATTTTTAAGTAATTTGCATATTTCTTCTTCTCTGTAATTCCTCAGATGCAATATTCTTGGATCTAATGACTATATCTCTTGCCCATGTTTTCACTTATGTGCTATGTGAGGTCTTCTTCACTGAATATATATTGATGTGATTGTCCTTAAATTGTATTTTCTCTTGCAGAAGAGAACTTCAACTCCAGAAGTTTGTGATGATGGTGAAATGACCTGGAAGGAGACTCATTTCCTATATCACCGTATGGATCAGAGCTGCTCAATGATCTGAAATGCATTTTGGACATTGTACCAGTTAGGAATAAATTTGCATGTAGTCACAGGTATTTTTCATATGAGTCTGTTTACATGATGAATAGAGTTACCAAACTTAATAAATATAGTATCCTTTCAATAAAGCTTTATTTCCTTAAGACACATATAGACCATTTCCTCTTCAGATTTAATAATAAATACACACATTTGAAAGCACACTGCCCATATTTAGAAGATAAATGTAATTTTTTTCTATTAAGGAAACCAATTATATGAATGGGAAATGAAGTTTGTTATGTATTGCTAATTAACAAAGGAAAACATACAATATAACATTGTTTAAGCTATACATAGAACATAAGTATACTTTTTTTTTTTTGCTTACAAAAATGTTATTTATATATATATACATATATTTTAAGAGGTGCTTAGATTATCGAAAATATTACACAGAACCCCCTGGGATTCCCATGTTGCCCACCTCCCACACCTCCCACCACATCCCACACAAACATCTCCCACAAGTGTGGCCCACCACCCTCAATGGACTTACACATCCTGGGGCCTTGCCACCAACCATAGACCACAGTTCACATCGTAGACCACACTCTCTCCCACACAGCTCTGAGTGGTGTGTGCTGATTTAAAATGGCCTGCATCCGTTGCCATAACGGTACTCAGGACAACCTCCAAATCCCAAAGAAGCCCCTGTATTTCAACTGCTCATCCCCTCCCTGCCCCAAAAGTGTCAAGTGGCCACTGGCTCCACCTCATTGTTATAATTTCTTCCATTGCTAGAATCACCATATGTGTACAACAGGATACCATCAAGTCCACTCTAGCCCATAGTTCTTCCCCCAATCCTGAGGGGACTGGGATGGTGATGTCCACTCCAACTCCAAGTGAGAGAGGGCTTATATCCCATGGCTATGTTGGGTGGGATGATCCTGCCTGCAGATGCAGGCCCTCTCCATTCCCTGGGATGGCCGTTGCCCATCATTGTCTCCTCACCAGGTGACATGGATGAGTCCATTGAGCTGTAGGGTAGGAGTTGCAGCTCCACCGAGATTCCACGCACACCTGGCACATAGGTAGGCCAGAGGCTCCAGTCTCTGGAAGTATACCTAAAAACTTCACATATAGGTTTGAATAGAAGGGACTGATGAACCATGTGCAGGGAGGACTTATTTGAGTCCAATTCTGTCACTCTCAGGAGCACAGATTCCAAAATAGAGCGCACTGATAAGGCATCAGTCTCTGGGGCTATCCCCACTTTAAAAACAACAAGGAATAATAATACTACCTCTGGATTGTTGATTTATACTTAATTTTCCCTTCCACATTTTTTTATTCAGTTTGGCTCAGTTTTTTAAAAAAAAGAGAAATGGAGTAAAGTTGATGGTTCTTACCTTTCCATGGGGCATTAGAACAAATAATATACAATCAAGGTAGCTCATGAGACATTATTTTATTTAATTGCTTGAATTGTGGCCTCCAAGGGAATACTTCAATAATGTTCTCTAGGGTACACATCCCCAAAGCCTTAATAGTATATTTTTGTAATGGTTTGAGATCAATCTTAGGTCTGCGTTTCTTGGTTATCCCTGGGCTTTCTTAACAAGTTGTTTAAAAAGTAATTTATTTGAAACAGGCAATAAAATGTACTGCACACTCTTGCTCATATATTCAGGTCTATATATTAATTGAATATTAAGCAGGAACATTTCTGGAGTACATTAATCTTAGCCAAGGAATTTTCAGTAAATGAGTCACTTAAGTGCTTTTATTATTAGGTGAGTTGATACATTTATTGTTTCATTTTCACTTTAGAATGAAAATATTGAGTTCCAATAATCTTTCCAGGAGACAAGTCCATGTATTGGCCAAACTGCCAAAATAACCACTTTGTTTGATGAAGATGTTATGTATAAGTTCTTCCTTTTCTTTTTCCAAATGACATCCATCCTGGTGGAATAATGCCACTGGATGAAAAGAGGTAGAGGATGTGTCAGAAACAGTGAGTAACAGATTCATATTAAGATTATCAAATGGGTGATGAAGGATATCTAAGTATCTCTGGGCTTCAGTGAATGACTAACATGATAGATATCAAGGGTATGATGAGAGTAATTCTTGTGATCCCAAAGTTATAGGGACAAGGCTGTGAGCACAGAAGAAAGAATGTATTTGATGGGTTACCAGGTTTAGAAGAATCTGAGGATTTGCATTTCTGTACTTTTCCTTAAATCTAGAGGGGGGGTGTTCTCTGAGAATTCAGGCATTCATTTGACCTCTACTCCTTGTGGCTTCCAGGACCTCCACACACTTCTGGTGTGGACCAACTCCACATGTATACATATTTGACCCCCATTAAAGAGAAATATTGTGAATATCAGATGCATGAAATGATCCCATTCAACTACACATGTTAATGGGAACACAGTACTCATGCCTGAGGTTCTTGTCCTAGTGGCACCAGGAATGTTATGGTATGTTTGTGATGGATCTTTAGCCTGACACTTGTCCTTGACAAAGCTTAAAACTTGATTCAGAATGGCAGAATGTATTTTTACTGTATCCTGAAATTTATACATCGTGTCCAGTACTCCTAGGGTTCTTACTCTTTGTCACTTACCCATCTTAATTTGCCACTTTAGGAAAAATAAGAGCTTTTGATTCAACTATTGCTTCAACTATTTTTATCACTGCCATCCCAATCATATTTTGTAGTGAGTATGTATTCATGAATGATGTATTATTGAATGGGGAATTAATTTTTAAAATTTTTGAAATTAGTATAACATGAGCGGATCAGTTCAGTTTTCTTCTTTAGACTAGCTCTGATTATATTGACTATTGAGTTATTAGCCATGAAAATAGATCTGGAAAGGAAAATAGAACAACCAAAAAATTGTAATTGGACCATTTTGCTGGGTAGTTAGCATTTTAAAATTTATTTAGAAGTTCTAATTAATTCTCTGTTAGCTTAAGAGACGAGGTAGGCCCATTCATGGTATATATTTCTTAAAATACAAGCATTATTTTACTAAACTCAGATTAATGTAAGAGCCAGATTGGCTGTTCTCTGGAAGCTACCTGCCTCTGGTGATAATAAGTCTGATTATTTAAAATATAGTAGATTCTGCTTATAATGTTTATCTTCATAAATCCACTCATACAGATTGTACTCACTGTAATCTTGTGCTATTAATAAGTTCTAACTTTTGAAATAATGCTACAGAGCCAATCAAGTGTTAGCCACAACATTATTTATGGAGACTGACTAAGCCTTTCAAATTTCCTCATTTTATCCTGCTCACTTAAATTTTACTAAGCTGGATCAATTTTCTTATTTTGCCCACAGTAACCAAGGAAATGAGAGTTCTGGAGCCACATTCATTCTCTTGGGTTTCTGAGAATACCTGGACCTCTAAGTATGCCTAGTCTTGATTTTCCTGACCATCTACACAGCCACTGTGGTGGCAAACCTCGGCATGATTGTCATCATCAGAATCAATCCTAAACTCCACACCCCTATGTACTTTTTCCTCAGCCAGCTCTGCTTTCTTGATTTCTATTACTCCACGGTAGTTATACCCAAACTCTTAGAAAACTTGGTTGTGGAAGACAGAACCATCTCTTTCACAGCGTGCATTGAGCAGTTCTTCTTTAAATGCCTATGTGCAGTGATGGAAACATTCATGTTGGCAGTGATGGCATATGATCAGTTTGTGGCAGTTTGCAACCCTCTGCTCTACATGGCTGCGATGCCCTGGAAGTTAAGTTGCTTGCTGGTCCCTTTCTCATATTCTTGGGGTATAGTGTGTTCCCTAATACCTACTTTCTATTGGAATTATCTTTCAGAAGAAATAATATCATAAATAGTGTTGTCTATAAATGAGCATGCTGCAATTGTTGCTGTGTCCTGCTCTGACTCCTACGTTAGCCAGATGATCATTTTAGTGTTAGCCACATTCAACGAAATAAGCAACCTGATTATCATTTTTACTTCCTATGTTTTCATTTTTATCATTATCATGAAGATGACCCTGACTAGGGGGCACAACAAAGCCTTTTCCATGTGTGCCCCATACCTATCTGCAATTACCATCTTCCATGGAGCCATCCTTTTTCTCTACTGTGTTCCTAACTCCAAAAGCTGGTGGCTCATTGTCAAGGTGACTTCTGTCTTTTACACAGTGGTCATCCCCATGTTGAACCCTCTGATCTATAGCCTCAGGAACAAAGATATGAAGGAGACCATACAGAAATTAATCAATAAAAAAATTATGCTGTCACAACAGATAAAGTTAGTAAAAATTTACTTACTCATCTCAAGTGTAATGTGGAGAAATATCCAAGTCTTCTAGTAGTTTTAATTATTCAAATTCCAATGTCAAAAAGCAAAGCAATACATTTGTCTAATCAAACTCCCAGTTGATTGATCTACTCAACATCTCTTTAAAGTTTTGTAAATTATCTATAAATTCATAAGTAACACTTAATTAAATCTCAGGGAATTTAAATTGCCTCTAGACTCAGGCTTTTGCATGTAATGATTTCTGAGCTAGTACACATGACCAGGTAGTTGCTCAGGGAAATATTCCATTCTTTTGAAATCATTCAGAATGATTTTATAGTGATATCCAAAAAATTTATATCTTGAAATGAATGGCAATACTTCACTGTGAAATATAATAAACTAAGCTATTCAATACTTAGTCATTCAATAATACATTATAAATTGCAAATATGGTTTGGTTAAATTATATTTGTTAATATAAATTTTATTTACTCTTCCTACATTAAGACAACAAAAAATGAAAATTAAAAACTGCATGGTTCAGAAATAGCTTTCTATAATGAATTTCTTATTCATGACAATCTTAGGTTTTGTATAATTTAGCTAATGATGCATAACAAAAACAAACATAAAATTTTAGTGCTTTGCTACCTGAGGATTTTAATAGTTTTAATTGTTGGACCAACTGGACAGCTCTGCTAATATCAGCTAAAGCATCTGGGTCACCTGATATAGACAGGTTTTCACTGGTGAACTCACTTCTAGTATATAAATCTGCTTGCTGATTGGGTAGCAATTCAACATATTGAAACTATTGAAATGGTATATTGAAGTTTCCTACTATTATTATAGAATTGTTTATTTCTCTCTTCAATTATGTTAATGTTGCATCATATATTTTGGGGATTTTTTATTAGACTATCTATCTATCTATCATCTATCTATCTATCTATCTATCTATCTATCTATCTATCTATCTATCATCTATCTATCATCTATCTACCTATCTATCTCTCTACATATATTTCATTCCACCCAACATTTATTGTGCACATGTTATATGTCAGGCACTATGCTTGGTATCAAATATGTAGAATATAAGAAAGGGCAAGTTATCTTTTCATATCTTACACTAAAGTTTGAATTAAAATGTTGAGCCACAAGAAGCTGCATTACCTTCCCCCCAACGTGGGACATGACTCCCGGGGATGAGCCTCCCTGGCAACGAGGGATTAATATCAAGTGCCAACTGGCAGCTTTGCACAGTGGCAGTATTGTAGCTAATGAGGTTTATCCGAGGCACGATTATTGCTAATTGAAAACTTTTCCCAACTGCAAACTGGCAACACAACTGGAAAAAAACCTTGAATAAAAGGGGGAAATGGTAAAGACAAATGAGTTCAAGTGGCTAAGAGACTTCAAAGAGAGTTGGGAGGTCATCCCAGAGGTAACTCTTGCACACACCTCAGTAGGAGCTCATAGAACATCTAAGTGCCTATCACCCCACACAGAGGGGCTCCTGAGAGCTCTGGAGACACCCTGGTCCTATATAAGGGGGGATAGCCCCAGAGACTGATGCCTTATCAGTGGGTTCTATTTTGGAATCTGTGCTCCTGAGAGTGACAGAATTAGACTCAAATAAGTCCTCCCTGCACATGGTTCACCAGTCCCCTCTACTCAAACCTATATGCGATGCTGGAGTTTTTAGGTATACTTCCAGAGACTGGAGCCTCCTGCCTACCTATGTGCCAGGTGTGCATGAAATCTAGGTGGAGCTGCAACTCCTACCCTACAGCTCAATGGACTCATCCAAGTCACCTGGTGAGGAGACAATGATGCGAAATGGCCATCCCAGGGAATGGAGAGGGCCTGCATCTGCAGGCAGGATCATCCCACCCACCATATCCATGGGATATAAGCCCTCTCTCACTTGGAGTTGGAGTGGACATCACCATCCCAGTCCCCTCAGGATTGGGGGAAGAACTATGGACTAGAGTGGACTTGATGGTATTCTCTTGTTCACAATGTTCTCTTGTTTCTAGCAATGCAAGAAATTATAACAATGAGGTGGAGCCAGTGGCCACTTGACACTTTTGGGGTAGGGAGGGGATGAGCAGTTGAAATACAGTGGCTTCTTTGGGAGTTGGAGTTTGTCCTGAGTACTGTTGTGGCAACAGATATAGGCCATTTTAAATCAGCACACACCACTCAGAACTGAGTGTGAGAGAGTGTGGTCTACAGTGTGAACTGTGGTCTATGGTTGGTGGCAAGGCTCCAGGATGTGTAAGTTCATTGAGGGTGGTGGGCCACACTGTGGGAGATGTTTGTGCGGGATGTGATGGGAGGTGTGGGAGGTGGGCAACATGGGAATCCCAGTGGGTTCCGTGTAATATTTTGGGTAATCTAAGCACCTCTTAAAATATATGTATATATATATATATATATAAACAACATTTTTGTAAGCAAATACACATATATGCATATATATTTATATATCATTTTGCAAATGTTTGTATGTATTGTGAGAATTTTGATTTTTACCCATAATAAAAAAAAAGAAAAAAAAAGAAGCCCCTTTTCCTTTCTATTGAACAATATGTGGTTAATATAGAAAAAATATTAAAATTGAATTCATAAAATCTCACGGAATAAAACATATATGACTATTAGATTTTGTTTTTGTTTTTGCTTCAGAAAGCTGGACAAGGCATCTATATTCTATCACATCTTTTTAGCAACCACTAACCAAAGTGAAAGCCTAACTTAGCATAAAATGTAAGGGGGAAAGGTCATAATTATCCACAGAGAATTTGAATCACCAAATAAATTCTTTTACAACAATCACAAACTTACTTTTCTAAACACTTTTCTACTGGTAAAAATTACAAAAATATTTCACATTAGAAATCTGTAGGCTGGGAGCAGATGTAGCTCAGTGGTTGAGTGCCTGTTTCCCATGTATGAGGTCTTGGGTCCAATCCCCAGTACCTCCTTAAAAAAATCTGTAGGCTGATATAGCAAGTTAAGACCATCATTTTTACCTACGAAGTTTGTCAAATAATTATTTATTACTCAATTTAATTTTTCAAAAAATAGGTCAAATATTTACACTATATTGGTTTGGTCCCCTAAAAGCCATTTATCAAACTGACATTAAACTGCAGGTCATATGCTCCAAATGGTACATGCATATCACTGAAGCTGGATATGCGCATGTGCATATTACATACCTGTGAAATGGCTAATACTATTGTGTTTGCTACTTCCATAAATAGTTCTCCCCTGTAAAAATTCTCTAGCCTATGTTGTATCAAAATAAAAAGACAACAAAAGAAAATACTTTGGCTCTTTCAGATATTTGCTCAAGATTTTTAAAATGCAATCATTATAATGCTTTCTGGGACTTAGAGATTATTGAACATTTGATTAAAGTCAACACTGCTTACAAAGTACCTGACATGGGGAGAATATTCAACATACTCATGTGGAGAGCACATAAGTGAATGCATATTACAGAACTCTGCCTTCTATCTGGTCTATTTCTGTTGTTTTGTTCTAGCTTTACATGGCTGTGGATCCTTAAAAGACAGAGATTTAAGAAGATAATATTATATTAACCTTTTCTGTTATATTAACCACTTTTAAAACAATTTGATGTTTATTATGATGTGGTATTTCAATTGGCAATATGCTAAACATAAAATTTGCTGCATTATGGTTTTATCTACAAAATTCAAATATCATATTGCTAAAATATTCCACAATGAATTCAGTAAACATTTTTCATTTCCAGCTGTCTGAGAGATGAATCCAACTATTTTTACCAATTACAACTAAACTAAGATCAGCTATGTTAAAACCCTGCAAACTGAAGCCAATTATCCCAAAATCTAACATAACACTTTCCATCAGGATAAAAAAATGAACGTCCAAAGTAAAAAGAACTACAGGATTGATCAAGTTACCGATCAAAAACCACTTCTCTGTTATTTGTATTAATAGTTACTCAAAGCTTGAAGGTTCTGCCTTCATTGTTGATTCCTAGAGTCACAGCTTCAATGTCAAGTGTGACAGTGGAGCCAAAAGTATCTTCAGGCAAATGATTTTATTTTCTATGAACAAAAACTGCACTGTTAGTACTAATGCACACTGCTTGATCCTACTGCAAAGAGTCATATCCATACTGTTTTTCTGTACACACTCCTATAGTGTCTCTTCTGTCTGGCTGTCCTACAGTTTCAACTCTGAATGTTAATGTCTGCCCACAGAAATAAATTGGAATGCTGTAGAGCAAAGAAAATATGTGTGTGCATGTGCAAGGCAATAGATACATGACAGTTTGCACTTTACTAAATTCAGCAAGTTTTGAGGATTAATGGCTAAGTTCTCTTTACATTCCTGCAAGTAGCAGACCTGGTAAATCTTTAGTAGCAGACCTTGTAAGTCTTTATCAAACATATACATGTTACACTCTTTGAAGCTCAGGATGTCTCCCCACCAGTCTCCTCTCAGATCTTATCTCAGTGTCTTGAGACTAGAGGCACCTGTCTCCTACATTCCAAGGCAGCCTGCTTTCTGTCAGTTGTCATGGCCTTTATTTGAACTCCATCAGGTTCTTTCTCTGTCTCTTAGAGATTTTATATTCATATAGTGGTTTTAAAAATCATACTGATTAGTCATAGCATTAAAAATTAAAATGCCGAGACTGCATTTCCTGTACTCTACAACTGTCAGACTCTGAACTATTCATTTTAACATAATTTTCTAGTTTAATACTTGCACAACTATTAGCTATGTATTACCTCATATTATTATTTTTATCATTTTACATATAATGAAGTTGAGACTTAGAAAATTTGAGTAACTTACCAATTATAGCTCAGCAAATGGCAAAACCTGAAATTGAAATTAAATTTATTTCCAAATCCATGCTTCTTTTATTATGTTGTTCTTTCATGAGCTAGTTTTTACACTCCTGACCATTCTCTTTTCCTCATGCAGGAAAGACTTATCAAAGTCAAAAAGGGTATTTAGCTTTGAAAAAAGATAATACTTCCTTTCTACCTTGACTTGTTCAGGAAAAACAAAATGGGATCTTTGTCTACAGGATTTGCACTAAGAAATTTTTATTAACCTGAAATTTTCAGCAACATACTTCTTAATGGCTCAATTTTTTTGTATTCATAATTGTCCAAACAGAAACTATTATAGTTATAAACTGCATGTAAATATATGATCTTTTTGCTTTCTCAAAATAACATATACAAATATAACAAAGATTGAATGACTCATAACAAGGTAATCACATATATAGCTTTAATCAATACCCCTCTATAATACCTAAAGAGGCCACCTCCAGATACCATTCTATAACCATTGGTTAGCTTGCTTGGGGGAATATAGGTTGCTGGGGCAAAAAGCATTTTCAGTTACCCTCCAGTTCAGAGATTGTACAGTCATATAATAGCATAGTTTTTTAATGTTATAATATGGCTAGTAAAGTTGCCAAATTAAAAGCTAACAATAGACATTTAAAAGCTAATGATCAAGGGTTCTTGGTGAGTTGAGAACATTGGGTGACCCTAAGAAGGCACTAAAGTGGGAATGAAAACATATGAGTAAAAATGAGCTACGTGTCAGAAAATGAAACTTTCATCATACTACCATGATACTACATTATTTTTGAACAATAAGGCAATTATTGAAGCATCAGGAGGAGAGAATCAAAGAAAAACTTGAAGATAGATAAGGCCTTGTTTCCTTCAACACCCTACATATTTTTCAAAACTCATAAATTCCTGTGAGGTGGCTAAAAAGATGCCTTCCCAGGGAAAGTTTACCTCCATTGATCTTTCCTCTGGATGCCAAAACCCTATCAGTTTTATTTCCTCTAAAGTTTTACCAGATCTTTCCATATGCTTTTTTTTTTTTTTTTAAAGATTTTATTTATTTATTCATTTATGCCCCCCTTGCTGCTTGTGCTCACTGGGTCAGCTAACCACGTCGTGCGGGCAGGCTTGCCTTCACCAGGAGGCCCCGGGAACCGAACCCGGGGCCTCCCATATGGTAAACGGGAAGCCACAGCCGCTTCCCCATATGCTTTTTAGCACTCAATTGACATTCACTGTTTTATTAAGGCTTAAAGAACATCAACCTTCAGAATAATACAACTGTGAAAACCACATTTTTCTACAACACCATAGAAAACTATTTCCCTCAAGGAAACTCCTTAATTCAAGTTCTGCTTCTTAGGATAACTTTCCTGGCTTCAAAATCTTGCTGACCACTCACTAGATATGCAACACCAAACAGATTCCTTAACTTATAGGTATTTTAGGTTCCTTAGGTGAAACATGGGGAACTTGTGTTATAGTTCATGATGTTTTACAGAGACCTAAATTAAGCAATGTATTTTACTGTTTTAGCACAATGTCTGACACATGGTAAATCTTTTATTTAAGTGTTTTTGCATCATTAATATTTTTATTATTCTTATTGTTATTATAACAGATTTTCTCCAAAAAAATCATGATTTTAACTGAAGGAAATCAGAAAGCTGAAGCCACATTCATCTTATTGGGCTTCTCAGAGGACGCCAACCTCCAAGTGTCCCTCTTCCTAGTATAATTGACCATCTATACAGTCACTGTGGTGGGGAACTTGGTTTTCAAGATTTTCAAGATCACTCCCAAACTCCACACTCCCATGTACTTTTTTCTCAGCTACTTGTCCTTTGTGGGTTTCTGTTATTCCACTATAGTTACACCCAAATTCTTGGAGGACTTGGTTGTGGAAGACAACCATCTCCTTCACTGGGTGCATCAGGCAGTTCTTCTTGGCTTGTGTATTTGCAGTGACAGAAACATTCATGTTGGTAGTGATGACCTTTGACCAATTTGTGGTGGTCTGTAATCCTCTGCTCTACACAGTCATCATGTCCCAAAAGCTCTGTGCATGCTAAGTAGCTGGACCCTACACATCAGGCATAGTCTCTTCCCTGATGCTCACCTCTTTTCTCCTAGAATTAACTTTCTATGGGTCTAACATCATAAACAATTTTGTCTGTGATAGATTCATTGTCTCTGTCTCCTTCTCTGAACCCTACATCAGTCAAATGTTTTTTGTTTTTGTTTTTGTTTTTGTCATTGTCATATTGGATGAAGTCAGTAGTCTTGTAATCATCCTCACTTCTTATATTTTCATTTTTCATCACTGTAATAAGAATGTCTTCTGCTGGTCAGTGCCAATAAGCTTTCCCCACCTGTGCCTCACACTTGACAGCCATCACCATTTTCCATGGGACTGTCTTGCTCCTGTGTTGTGTACCCAATTCCAAAAACTCAGGGCTCATTGTCAAAGTAGGTTTTGTATTTTAAGCAGTGGTGATCCCTATGTTGAACCCTTTGATCTATAGCCTCAGGAACAAAGATGTAAAGGAAACTATCAGGAAGTTAATAAATCATGCAATAAAAGTTTGTTGATGATTTATTTATTTCCAAAGGAATCTGATTTATTATGTCCAGGATTATTCAATGCTACCAATAAAGATGATGATTCAAATTATTTTATTCAATTCATCCATCCAGATTTTTAAATGTATTGTAATAGACCAGTTACCTGATCATTTAATTTCTATTCAGTTCAATATTTAATAAAATAACTTTGATCCATATGTTAAATAAAACAAATGTGGTGGATTGAATAGAGTAAGCCCAAAAATTTCATCTCCACCAGAGCATCAGATGGTGACCTTTTAATAAAATAGGGTCTTTGCAGATGTAATTAAGGTAAGGATCCAGGTGAGATCACAGTGGATCATTATGACAGACAGGAAAGGACCCACAGAGACACACAGGGAAGAAGACCATGAGGAGATGGAGGCAGAAACTGGAGTTAGGTTGCCACAAACCAAGAAACATCAAGAGCAAGCAGAAGGCAGAAGAGGCAAAGAAGGATTCACTCTTATAGTCCTTGGAGACAGTGCAGCCCTGCTGGCACCTTTGTTTCAGACTTTGGCCTCCAGAACTGTGAAAGAATAAATTTCTGTTGTTTTAAGTCAACAAGTGTGTGATAATTTGTGGCTGCCCTAGAAAACTAACACAGCATGTAAATACAGCAAAACCAAAATCCTTTAGCTCATATATTATTGGCATGGTAAATGAAGCTTTAAACATTTTTCCATACCAATTAAGCAATGAGAATGTCTGGGCTATTTCTGGACTACCAGATATTTCCTTTTTATCTATATGTCTATCCATATGATAGGACCACATGGTTTTGAATACTGATTACAGATTTCAGAAGTACTGCTACTTTACTTTAGTGGTCAGCTGGTAATTGGATAGATGTTTCCTTAAATGCCTGGGACCAGGAAAAGAAAGATGTCCCAACCTTGGCAGATGAGTTTTAATTCCATGCCTTCAGCCCTGTTGATGCAGGCCTCCAACACTCAGCCAAGCTTGTGCTGAGCCTGATGGTCAGCCAGAGATGAGAGACCAGGGCCTTCTCAGATCTTTCCTGGGCATGCACCCAGATTTGGACATGTGTATGGTCTCCTATATTCCTAGAAATGTATCTGAGCTTCTCAAAGCATCTCATTCCCCTCAAATTTTCTCCCAAGTTTTTTATTAGTCTGCTGTTTGTCCCAACTGTAATCCATTTCCATAGGCAGTAGCAACTAATACATTTGACTTCAAATGTTTTCTGACAAATGTTCCCTGTGTAGCCACCTCAGCACTGCAAAAGTCCTGAGAGAGATGGCATAAAGGAAAGCCCTTTGAACCAGTACCCCAGGGAGCCACTAGACTAGTCAAAACAAACAGCTACCATTCTTTGAAAATGAGGTCCATTATGCTCCCTCTGGTACCAGTGCCCATACCAGAACATGGGCTATTGTCTTCTATGCCACTACCAAGCTCCTGAGTGGGAAATACAAGTGCAAGATAAAATACACTCTATTCTTTCTGACATTCAGCTGTTTTTTCTTAACAAAGCATTCCTTTCCTTGCTACAAGTTTTTGGTTAGCTTTCAGAGTTCCAAATAAAGGTGACTTTGACAATTTTTTTTTTACTCTTTGCTTTTGAAGTTATTTACTTTGCCATTTTTACTGGCATCACTCTTTGAGGAGGAACAATGCAAAAATAAGAAAAATTTTAAAAAATTCAAGAAAGGGTGACAAATATTTTAGGGAGGCAAAGAATGAACATACAAAAGATAGATTATAGGAGTCTCTGAGGAAGAAAACTAAAATAAGACATTAAGAAAATGATTCAGGGACTGGAGTAACTAGAAAATACTTGTGGCTTCAGGTCTCCTGACAGTACTATCAATTGAGAGAACCCTATCTGAAACTCAAGGATGAGGGAGCTTAGGTGACACTGCCCACTGATATCAGCCTTCTAGAACACATAGTGAGAGGAACAAGAGGAGAAAGTGGACATGGAGAGGCAAATGTGAAATAATAAGTGATAATATGCATAATATGTTTTCAACAATGTATTGAATTTATGGGAGAATCAGCAAAATCTATTGTTTTATTCTTCTCTTTGTTTACTACCCTGCTAAATATACAATACAGAAGTTCTTAAACAAATACTGCTTCTCTCCATCTAGGAAAATTATTGTGATTATTCTGAAATTTCCTTTAAGAAAAAAATCAACTAGGAGTGGTTCTCACACTTTAATAATCATAAATATCACCGAAATTCCATCTTTAATGGAGATATTATTGGGTCCCATTGCTAGAAAATCTGATCTAGGAAATCTTATTTGGACCTGGAAATTGTCATAACCCAGAATTCCAGTCAGTTCTGGTATAGGTGATGCAGAGACTACCAATTGAGAAAACCTGCCTTAGCTTAGTTTTATTAATTCCAGAGGGCATTTTAATGATAAACAAATGAATCTGGTAGTCAATTTCATGTTTCAAATTTTCTGTGTAATTTCAAGAATCTTCTAATCGTTAAAGATGGTATAAGATACCTGGCATTTGACTGAATTACTTCTTCTGAAGCTTGTGAGGAATAAATTGCTAGTGATTCTCCTGAGTTTGTCACAAAGCTCTAAAGTTAGGTATAAGATCCATGAAGTCCCAGTTGCACTCAACTTATGGAGAAATGGGAGGTGGTGGCCAGTTTCTCTGTAGTGGGTGAGTTGCTTCAGATTTTCTTAGAAACAGTGAAAATATAGTAACTGGGGTCTTTAATTTTTCTTTTTATGTTAAGTCAACGTAACTGCTTTCCAACTCTGGACACAATCATGTTAAATAAGAAGTTGAAACTCTTGAAATAATTGATTTTATTCTCTATTAATAAGTATTTCATAAAGATATTTATCCATATCCTATTATATAAATATCTTAAAATGGGTGTACATAAACTTTCATAGAAATTGACATGGTGTGCTACTATTCATATATAATGATAACTTTCTGGTTAATGTTGCTAGAAATCTTATCTGATAACTCTTGGGGTTCCTAAGATATATATTTATATATAACATGGTTGGGTTATAATAGCAGCTAAGCCTTGGGCCATAAACCCTAATAAAGGAGATATCTCCACTGAGAGGTCAAAAAGAGCTGTTGCCTTCCTTAGTTAGCATCAACCCCACAGCAATTGAGCTATTCAAATAAGGAAGTATGCTTTATGTAATAAAATGTGCTAGTTTACTAGGCTTTGTTCATTTCTTTATTTTTCTTTATTTTTAGAATGAAAAATATATTCTCTTAAATATTTTAATTGATTCAAATATGTAAGCAAACACAGGAGCAGTATATTTTGCTTTTGGAGTAAATGATCCACATTATTTCACAGAATCCTTCACAAGTTTATGTATTTCTGTACAAACATTTGCTCAGTATAATTTATGAATATATGCTAATGATACATGGAAACAAGGGGAAAGATAACATGTGTACAAATATTACTCTTATACATTACAATTAAGTATTTTCTTTGATGACAATTAAGTGCAACAGAAATTCAAAGATGTTTTAGAGAATCAGCTTGGTTTGATATATACATAGAAGTTATTTGAGTGAGGCATGATCTTCACAGAGAAAACTAGCTCCAATATATTTTTCTTCTTTTTTTCCCCCTCTAAATACAGTCATAACCTATTTGCCACTGACCCCCATAAATCTTCTCTTTGACAAGAACAACTCTGACCTATCCTCTTCCATTAAAGGAATTGTAGTAATGGCTAAAAGAAATCTGAGTGTGGAGACCACCTTTGCCCTCTTAGGTTTCACAGATCACCCAGAGGTTCAGATTCCTCTCTTTCTGGTGTTTCTGTCCATGTATATTATTACTGTTGTAGGAAATCTTGGGATGATAGCAATTATCAAGATTAACCCCAAATTTCACATACCATGTACATTTTCCTTTAGTCACCTTTCTTTTGTGGATGTTTGTTACTCTTCCATTGTCACTCCCAAGCTGCTTGAGAACTTGGTCATGGCAGATAAAAGCATCTTCTATTTTAGCTGCATGCTGCAGTACTTCCTATCCTGCACTACTCTGGTAACTGAGTCCTCCTGTTGGCTGTGATGGCCTATCATTGCTTTGTGGCCATCTGTAACCCTCTGCTTTAAATGGTGGCCATGTCACAGTGACTCTGTGACCTGCTGGTGGCTGGGTCATATCTCTGGGGTATGTTTGGCCCCTTGGGGCTCCTTTCTATGCTTCCCATCTAAACTATTACAGACAAAATAAAATCAGACACTATTTTTTGTGAATATACTGCTTTTATTGCTGTCTCAAACTCCAATATACATATTCCCCACCTGTTGCTTTTTGACTTTGCCACCTTCAATGAGGTGAGCACTCTATTGATCATCCTCACTTCATACATCTTTATTTTTGTGACTGTACTGAAATTCTGTTCTGCCACTGGACATCGCAAAACCTTCTCCACCTGTGCCTCCCACATGACTGACATCACCATACTTTCCCTCTACTGTGTGCTTAACTCCAAAAAGTCTCAGCAAACAGTCAAAGTGGCCTCTGTATTTTACAGAGTGGTCAATCCCATGCTGAACCTCCTGATCTACAGCCTGAGGAACAAAGATGTGAAGGATGCCTTCTGAAAATTAATAGATACAAAAGTTCTATTTCATTGAACCAACCTCAAAAGTTGTTTTCCATCCAAGTGAGTAACTGGGCAAGAGCCTAAACTACTTCTAAAACATACAGTGTGATATTTTAATAGATAATTGTGATTTTAATAGATTGTGAACTGATAAGTTCAAATCCATTGACAATGCTAAAGAAGTTTAATACTGGGATACATTACATAGGATTTTGATCCATAAAGCATCTGTTTCTTCAAATTCTTTAAAAAGAAACAAAAATACTACAAATAACAGCTGGTAAAGGTAAATTTTGTTATAAATAATAACTTACTTTTCTTTGATGTTTTCTACATGACATGAGGTAGACATGTCATGAAAATTTTGACAAACTTTACCATATTTAAGACCCAAAGTGATACATGAGGTCAGGTAATATTAATATTCTGTTTTAATAAGAGGAAACAAAACCTTTGAGGGGTTAAATGCATTGCCCAGTGTTTACATATAGTGAGTAACAAAATGAAGTCTCAGAGAAGGATATATTCTAAAAGTCCATTTCTTAATGCAATTTAGCCTCAAGTCTGGTGTATAAACACAAACACTTAATTCTACATGATGTATTCAGTGACTGCATAAGCTTGAAGAGTTTGAAAGAACAGGGATGACTGCTAATGCAGAAAGTAGGAGCTGAGGTCTACTTTCCAGAAGGAGAAGTGCTTTCCCCAAGACTAGAAGACAGAATAAAATTTAGTTCAGGTGATTGGGGAATCTTGAAGGCAGGTACAACAGCAAATGCAGATTATCACACAGTAAAATATCCCTGTGATTTCATGAACTTCTGTGTGGGTGAAGTTGGTGGAAATAGGGAAGTGCAGTCTGGGTAGTAGAAAAGTGAGTATAATCTGGGCTGCAGTAATAGGCAGGGCTTTTCTCTCCTGCCCATTGTTCATGAAGCTCTGGTGTGCACTTTTATTCTTCATGGATATTATCAATATTATTATTATTAGGAATTTTTATGCGTCAGTCACTACACTAAATGGTTTATGATCATTTTCCAATTATTTAATCCTTACAAAGTCTATATTTGTATTTACAAATAAGAATCCTGAAGTTTAAAAGATTGCCCCAGGTTCCATAGTTATACCATACGAATTTAAATTCAAACACAGATCCATTGGACAACAACATCTGCACTACTAATAACAGTGACCATTGGACTTTACTGAGTCATGGAACTTAGATTTCCTTACCTTTGGATGGGAAGAGTAATGATTCATGGGACTTTTCTGAATATAGAATGAGATAATCTATATAAAAATTCCCATGATAATACCTAACAGGTATAATTTACTTTCTGAAGTAGATAACAATTTGTCCAAACATAATAGGTTCCTAGTGAACATTTGTAATATTAAATCGATGATGTCAATGTCTCCCTGAAAAGCCTCCTTTAACAATGTCTGGAGAAGTATATGCATTAATTAATATACATTCAGAATTTTGGCTGTAGTGTGACTGAATCCATGGGAGACAGAGAAGGACTCAATGATATTTTTCAGGATTTCTGAGCAACATGTGTGGACTCTTGGCCAGTATATCCAACATTAGTTCATAAACTGGTACAGGTCCATGTGTACTGTTTTCTCTCTTAACTGAACACATGGAATAGAGTTACTTAAAGGAAAATTTTGACTCATCATAGGAAAGGGCTTTCTGATTTGTTAATGCATATCATTATAGGTGACTTGCCTTTAAAGCTACTTGTTTCACTTGCCCCTGGTGATATTCAAACATGTGGAAGAAACATTAGATCGTTCTGGGGAGAAACAGGTGGGTATGCTATATGGTAAAAGAGAAAATAATTTTTTGATACCTCCATTCTTTACCATCCTGAGGTTCTGTGAATTCTATGAATGGGTGTTCTATTGAGACAGTCAAATACTTATGTTGATAAGTATAAAGGACAAGGACAATTATACCTATTGTGTAGATGATGACACAAAGGTTTATGGAAATTGTAATTTCCACAAGGTCATATAACTAGAAATTACAGATTTAAGGCAAGAACCTATCTCCTTGAGCCCAGATCAAGTGCCTTTTCACTCTATTATCTTTGAAGCTGTCAGTATAAGAGGCCATAGAAATTATTTTTGTCCTTCAGAAAGGACAACTAATGGGTTCATTTCAATATACCTAGATTATGCCCAGATTGAATTTATTCAAAAGCCTATATTCCCAGTGTTACTGGATCTGAACATGTCCCCAAATTATGCCTTCTCTAATTCCAAGCTATTAGGACCAGAATGAATGCACTAAACCATTAGATGGGGATATTGAGGAATCATATTTCAAAATGTCTGTACTAAATTTCACATGAAAGAATAAGCAATTACAAAATCCAGGAAATCCCTACAAGTTAAAACAAATTAGAGCAAGAAGTCTAACTTTTACAAAAATTTAAATAAATTATAAAGTTCTTAATATTAAAACTGTCATATTGGGGCAAACAGGGGAAAAAATAGATAAAATTAGATCTCTTCTTTATTTCACATACCAGATAAGTGTCCTAGAAAATGAAGTTTAAAATTTAAATGAAGAAAATTTAGCAAAACTCCACTGCAAAAACAACAGAAAAAAAGTTCAAATGACAAATAAATAATTGAGAAAAAATCATCATGCATTATACATAGTGAAAAAGTAAACAATCAACTATCATCTAGAAAAGTAGGCATTTGATTAATTAGTTCTCATGAAAAGAATACATATAGGTTTATGTATTTGAAAAGTTTCTAAATCTCATTTACAGTTAGAAAAACAAATTAAAACTGCCCTGAGATATCATTTCTCCCTATATACAATTGGTAGAAATACAAAAGTTTATTGACTAATCCTGTAAGTGAATCTGTGGGGAAAAAGACATTATTGTACTTTGGGGACAGGACTGTAACAAGTTACAATCCCTACAGAAGGTGACTTTAAACACTAAGCAAAATTGCACATGCATTTATCACTTTTAAAATCAATCACAAATCTAAGAATCCACTCTAAAGGTAGAGTAGCAAAAATGTAAAATGACATGTTAATTAAAGAAAGGGGGTGATTTCTAAATATTGCTATGGCATGAACTCCACCATGCATTAAGTTAAAACAGACAAGATGCAGAAAAGGGTTTATAGTATATCAAATTGTATGAAAGAAGAGGAAAAGGTAAATCAAGACCTAAACAAAATGGGAAATTAAGAAAGAAAATTTTTGGAAAATACCATATAATATAGTTTTGCTTTTAGAAAAGGTAATGTTTCACATAGTCTAAAAAATAGATTTGTATTTAAAGAAAACAGAGACAATTTCTACCATTTAAAAACAAATCAAAATAAATTAACCTGTCTATAACATTGTAAACATGCCCATGTAGGGTAAAATATTTTCTTTAAGGGACTTTACAGTATTATGCCAGTATGTCACTCTTACATAATAATTATTTGATTATAAGGTAAATAATATAGAAATGGCATTGAAACCAAAATTGTTAGTCTAAGAGATGAGTTACAGCTGTAATGTCAGGGAAGATAAGTGTGGTGGCTTGGAGCTATGTACCCCAGAAAAACATATTCTCAATCTTAATACATTCCTGTGGGTATGTACCCAATAAATAGAATCTTTTGATACAGTTACTTCAGTAAAGGTGTGTAGTTTAACTGAATCAGGATGGGTCTTAATCTTTTTACTGAAGGCCTTACAAAAAAGGCCAAAGAGAGAGAAACCACAGGAGAAGCAAGAAGCTGGAAGTCAATAGAACTCAATGTATTTGCATAACTTCTCCCTCACTGTGTTCTTGCCTGACCTCCCTACTTAAAATGACAACTCTAGTTAATCTCTTTAGTGCTACTTATTACTGGAAAATAATTGTATATTTGTTTTGTTTATTTTTTAATTTTCCTATTAAATGTAAGTTTGATGAAGGAAGGAACTTTGTTTCTCTTTTCCCCCAAAACCTAAGATAGTGCCTAGCTCATGTTAAACCTATTATAAATATTTGGATATTGAATGAATTAATTAATAAATGAACACTTGTTCATTATGTACTCAACCTCCTTTCTCTGTTTCCTATACCAGAAAGCAATTTTCATGAAAGAGTTACTGTTTTAATACTGATTAATTAATGCATACTCTTCCAACAGTCTATGTTCAATGATGTTGATAATTACTACAAAGAGATTATATTTCTTCAGAAAAAAAAAGTTTGGATGTGATTCATTTTTACAATTTTTCTCATATTAATAGCATGTCTTTGCATATAATGGGTATGCAAAAATAATTGCTGATTAATGGACACATAACTTTCATTTTTGCATAATTGGATTTTTAAAAAAATTTATTCCAGACACACATTTACAGCCTAAAATAAAAATATGGAATGCTTCATGAATTTGCATGTTATTCTTTTTTTTTTTTTTTTTTAAAGATTTTATTTATCTATTCATTTATCCCCCCCTTGCTGCCTGTGCTCGCTGGGTCAGCTAACCACGCCATGCGGGCAGGCTTGCCTTCACCAGGAGGCCCTGGGAACCGAACCCGGGGCCTCCCATATGGTAAACGGGAGCCCTACTGATTGAGCCACAGCCGCTTCCCGAATGTTATTCTTTTGTAAGGGCCATGGTAATTGTTCTCTGTATCACTGCAATTTTAGTATATGTGCTGCTGAAATGAAAACCACAATAAAACTTTGGCAAAGCTGCTTTTTGTCAAATTTTTGCTAAAGGAAATCATTTGGGATATGGTCTCCATATGTAAGTAATTTCATCAGACTGTATTTAATTTTTAAATTTCAATATTTCTATTTTAATCAACCTGACTAGATATAGGAAATCAGGCCAAATAGACATTTTGTTTTATTTTGTTTTGTTTTGACTGCCTAGTTTCAATAATCACTTTTTCTAAAACTACCTTGATTGTTCTTTGTTCTTTGAAGTATTTCCTCTCTATAACTGAATCCATAGAGTTTAGTAGTTATGGCTCTATTCCCAGTTCCATGGAAGTTCATATTTATCATTCAGTAAATATTCTTGATATACTGACTTTGTGCTAGTCACTGTCTAAGGGCTTGGCACAGAGCAGTGAACAAAACAACAGAAATTCCCTGTTTTCTTGGAGCTTTTATTTTAGGCAGGAGGAAAACACAATGTACAATAAATGCAATAAAGATGTTTGAAGCTTATTATGTACTTTAAACAGTAAAATTGGGTAGAAGGGTAATCCCTGCAATACAATAGTGTATTCATGGAAGTGTGTGTGATTGACAAAGGGCATTTGAGCAAACTTAAAAGGAGAGCTTTCTAGTCAGAGAATACACCAGTAGAAAGGACCATAAAAATGGCTCCATTTTTTTCAAGGAACTGCAAAGAAGTCAAAATGGCTGGAAAAGACAGGGGGAAAGAGTAATAAAAGAGATTTAACAGAGACTAGACCATTTATCCAACTGAACATTTACCATTGTATTAGTCAGTGTTCTCTCGGGAAACAGAATCAACAGGTGATATCTGTTAATAATATGAGATTTTATAAGTCTTTCACACAACTGTAGGGTTGCACAATTCCAGGTTCTGCAGGCAGACTGCAAACCAGGGGCTCCCATGAAAGTCCAATGAAAGATCCTTGATGAGTTTCTGGGAGAAGTTGGCTGTCCAAAGATGAGCTGGGAAATTCTCTCTGAATGTTGAAAACACTTCCCCTTTTAAAGCATTCAACTGATTGGATAAAAGCATCATCCATTGCTGATGCAATCTCCCTGACTTGTGTAGATGTAATCAGCCATCCACGCAGTAAACTCACTGGTGATCTAAGTCCATAAATGCTCTTGTATTACAATTAGCTCAGTGCTTGCAGGACCAAACACCTGGACACAATTACCTGGCCAAGTTGACACATTAGCCTAACCATCACAACTGCCATAAATATTTTTGCTTTAACTCTCAATAATTCATGAGCACCTGAAAGCTGGATCTTCATACTTCTCCAATATGGCTTGAGTTGGTCATATGGAGAAAGAGAACTATGCCTGGCATATTTAGTCACTCATTAGTATTTGTTAGTGATGAATCTTGTGATTATATGTATTTTTATAATTATGGGAAGGTGTGGGAGTGATCATGGGTTTAGGGGAAATGACTTTAAATTATAAATGGTTTCAGATTAAATATCTCTAATACTGCTGCATTTTCCTCCAAATTTTCTAGTATTCAAAAATTATATCAGGGAAAGGTGATTAATTTTAATTGTTTACTGTGGGAATGCTTTGGTTAAAATGTCTTTCAAACAGTTAAAACCTGCTTTGCTGTGCAAGCAATATACTGCTGCATGGGAAATAGCTGTTGTTATTGGTTTCTGCTGAAAACAATAAAAATTTTCTTACTCTGCACTGTTACTTAGAGCTTTCTGCTTCTCCATTATCTCTTGTGCAGCCCAGAACTTTCTGAGCCCCAACATGTACAGCATGTCCTTGATCATGCCTCCCATAGTGGCTGGACTGTATATATACTGGAGCAGAACAATAAATGGGGCTGCTCCCAAAGAATACTAAGCCTGAAAGTGTTTTCACTTCATTCCCATAGCAATTGGTGACCCCAAACTGATACAATGCCATCGCAGGCTCTGCTGGACAAATCCCCACCAAGACTTTGCAGGACAGATTCCTGCAAGTAGTTTTCTGGATGGCCTCCGGGAACACCTTGGTGAAGAAGCATCGTCCGGACCCAATCATCCTCTTACAGGATATCGACTCCCCAGAGGTCAGTTGGCCACCAAGGTAAGTAACACAACTACTGTATGCAGTAGTCCCAAATATTATTAGTTTGTTGCAAAAAAACTTTATATTTTAAAGTAACATGGGAAATACATTAGCCCCTAAACAGAAGATCTAATAAAAAGTGTTACAGCAATTGCTTAAAGCTGCTAAATGTAAAGTGAAAAAGGCCATCCGCACCACCAGATCCTATTGGCAGTGAGAGGGGTTTACTCCCCCCACTTCCTTAAAAGCACCTCCCAATGCCACTCCACCAGTAATATACAACAATAGCCAGGGTAGAGAAAAGAATAAAAAAGAGCAAAGGCAATAGCAAATTGCCACACACACACACACAAAAAAAAACAGGACCTGGAAGCAGAGGTGTCTCAGCTCAAAGTAGAGGTTGCCAAGCTGTCAAAAAAAAAACCTAGAAGATGCTAAGAAAAAAATGGATTATCTCACTGCTGCAGTTATTGCAGTAGTTCCCCATTATCAGAATTGCTACAGTGCCCTCTGCCCCTCCTTTACCTGGTAACTCTGGCATTGCTGTGCCATGCCCACCCCCTCTTACTGGGGGTAGTACCACTCCTCTTTTACCTCGTCCTTTGCCTGGAGGACCCAAAATGCCACTCCCTCCATTACCACTGCCACTGCCGCCACCTATTCCAACAGCTGGGGGATGTCTAGATATCTCAGAGGAGCTGCCTCATCCTCCTTTGCCACAATTTCTAGAGTCAAGTACACAGTTATGCATGAAAGAAGCCTTAAAACATAGTGATAAAATACTGGGTTTTCTTATAATAGTAATACAAAATCCAAGATGCAATGACTCTTTACCATATGAAGTCTATAGAGAGTCACATCATAGCATTAAGGAAAATGGACTACATAGCCCTTTTACCACTGGATTACTGAGAAATGTAGGACTTAGTTACATGATGATGCCATAGGATTAGAAACAGCTAGTCTGTACCATTGTCACCCCTGCACAATTCAGTGTATGGATCATGGAGTACGTTGAGCATTGCACTATCCTGGCTATGAATAATCTCCAAAATGGAGTGCAAATAAGATATGATATGTTAACAGGATCAGAGCCATACCTTAATTTACAAAAACAAATTAATATGAATAACCAGCAAGCTTTTTTTTTTTTTTCTTATTTTATTTTATTTTTTTTTTAATTTATTTTTATTGTGGGTAAAAATCAAAATTCTC